>JAFHAW010000292.1:0-532500 GCA_019022515.1 Quercus aquifolioides
TTGATAGCTCACAGTAAATAGGACGTAGTTTCATGTTGGAATACTTTTAATAATTCTTGTCATTTTATTAAGAAAAATTGGAGTTGCTCGATGTTCATGGAAATTCCCAAATTATAACACGTTTTGTAAAATGATCACTATCATGAAACTTGCATTTCTCCTACTCCCATTAATTATGCTACTTACTGGGCTCTGTCTCATCCCATTATTTTGGCAAACTTTTCAGAGTAGGCAACAATCATTTTGAGACAGCTTTTTGGTGGCTAACAGAAGTTAGACAAACTATTGATGGAGGCTAAACTTATGTGATGAAGATATTAGATGATGTACATCATAGAGTAGATTTGACTCATTCTTTTGTATATTATGGTGGTTATGACTTTATTTCCACTAATGGGACAAGTTATTGATATGTACTTGTATTTATTCAGACTTCCATTTTTTTGTGGTCAATGGTTGTTGTAATTGTTGCATAGAGCTTTGACTTATTTTGGGAGTATATTTAATGGAATTATTATGATAATTCTTGACATGATTTATTTGAATTAAATTTTTCAAAAGGAAAAAATCTACAGGTACCTTTGAGATGTTTCTCTTGCTTTGGACCCTTTTGGGTTTGGGGGCGTGACATTAGCTATAAGCTTATAAAACACATTGCACAAGCTAATAGGCCTAAAATCTGAAACTTTCTTATGGTTCGGGATTTTTGGGATAAGGGATATGAAAGTGGTATTGATGGATTCAGGGATAATACCCAAGTTTAACGCCGCCAAAACAGCCGCTGTAACGTCACCACCAACAATATGCTAGAATGATATGTAAAAAATAGGGAACATACCCTTAGGGTCTGGTTGCAGTAAGTGGTGCCATTTGGTGGAGAGCTTGAAGCACCTCATATGCTGTATACTCAATGGTTATAAACCAGCTTTCATGTCTTTTGTGATCGTGGGAGAAATTCCTTTTAAAATATCATCAAAACCCGAGGGGTTCAAATTTGCATTAGATGATTAAACATAAAATTTTTTTTTGTTAAGGCAATTTCGAACCCAAGAGCCCTCAACCATGAAGTTAGGTACAATCTCAAGACCACCTTAAGACAAATGGAATACGTAGCCTAAAGTTACCTTGGCATTTATGTAATGCTTGGTTGAGGCGAAAAGAGAGGAAATTGTGATTAGTTAATATAATATAATTAAATAATGATGAGAAGAGTGAGTAGTTTTTTTTTTTTTTTTTTGGAGCAAGAAGAAATGAGTAGTTAATATAATATAATTGAGTACATATTCATTGGGCTTAAGCCTTTTAAGTTAAAGTATGTCACTATATGTTATATTAATTAGTCAAGAAGTCTCTCAATGCATCTATCTCCCCCAACTATATTAGGAGAATAAATATTATTATTTTTGTTTAGTCATCATAATTTTTTATTCGTCTCAATTTGAGGTTAACATGCTTGTCAACTAGTTTCTCAAAAAAAAAAAAAAAAAAAAAAATGCTTGTCCATTAATATTATTTTACAAGCTATTGATACAATTAGGAGTTTCATGAGGTCATTTCCAAAAAATGAATACTAATAGCACTTAATTCATATTTTTATGTGCGAATTTGTTTATTTTTTGAAACTAGTTTTATGACACTTTTTTATTTTTGAGAAAAATGGTTTTATGACACTTTGTTATTGGACAAACACATAAACTTCAACTCCTTAGGATGAATGCAAAATTATGACACCGACCCAAAATTTTTTTTTTCAAAAGTGTGTGCGATGATAAGACTAGTTATTAAAACTAGAAAAGTTGACGGATTATTTTAAGAGATATTTTAAGAAATTTTTTAACGTTTTGTTTTTGACTGTGTAATAAGAATATTTTAGAGCTCTCTCAACATACAAAATCTGATGCAGCCACTCCTTTGCACTCTTTGCATCAGCCACTCCTAGACTATTCAAAGGTACCGCCTAGGGTTTTCCCTCAATTCCTCTTCATAACGTAACTGTAGGACTTTCCTGCTCTCACAAATTCGAAACCTTCCGTTCCCTCTCATCAAAATCCCCATCAACGATCACTGCAAACCCACTCCCAATTTTCAATCTCCACTGTACAATTCCTGGTTTCAGTTTTCACTCCACCGTGTCTTTCCCAGGTAATTGCAATGTCTATAAGAATCAATCGAAGCCAATAACAGGAACTATGAGACTTGGGTTTTTGTTTTGAAGCTTTAGTTTGGTCATATACATGTCTTTTTTTAATGGGTATTCAATAATTTTTGTTGGGTCATTCTCATAGTCATAGATTGTTGTGGTTTATGTTATAAGTGTGTTATCTGATTTCCTTGTAAGTGGAATATGTTTTTACAATGGTTTGTTTGTTAACGAGAAACATTAATTCTTAGCAATTCAATTGGTTTTTCATGTTTTTGTGGATTTTGGGTTTTATTATTATGTGGGTTGGTTGTGTAATTGTGTTGGAACTTTAACAGTGTTTTGTTAGAGATGGTTGTATACTTCATAGGTGTGTCATTTACATCTTTGGTCGTTGGCATATGTGGGGGTTAAGAATAAAACAAGACACTTTTTGTGTTAGTTTTGAAAAGCATGGTAGGTAGAGAAATAGAAATGTGTGTTGTCTTTTACTGATTTTAATACACTTTTTTAAAGAAAAAAGCAAGAAGAATTAGTATAGGATGGTGCTGAGTGATGATGAAGGTTGAACAAAGTGATGACCGAGTTAAGGGGGTTCAGGATTTCTAGTGTTTTAAGTTAGAGGTTCTTTGAATGATTTCTACTAGCTCATAGCAATATTGTGCCTAATGTAATTTAGATATCCAACTAGTCGAAATCAAGCCAATCTAAACATCGAATTTTTTCTTTGTTGTTAGGGTTGTTGTTTCAAGTGTTCTCCTAGGTTAAGAAATAGATTTTTGTGTACTTCATATTTATATTATAGTGTTGGGTTGTTTATCGGTAAGCTTTGTATGAATCATTATTAATGAAAACCTTGATTACATGGTCATCTATCCTGTCAGTTCATGTGGGTATCAAATTCTCTTTCTCTGTGGCACCCAACAGAAGGGATTGGGATTATGAGTTGTTTTGAATATGTCTAATAATTTCATGATAACTTTACCCAGGCAGTTAGAAAACAACTTAAGAGTTGAAGCATCTACTTTTGAAGACTCTTTATGATTGGATAGGTGCTAGTAGCTGTTTTTTTTTTTTTTTTTTTTTTTTTTTTCTTCCAAACTTGTTATAATTTTTTAGATCCTTTTGTTTTTCTTGAATACATGGTGTATCTGTTATGTACTTCGCATGGTCTGCCCCTTTGTGCTCATAATTAATTTGTTTACCTTATCAAAAACTTTACTTAGGAAGTAGTTCAACATTGATGAAATTATTTTACTAAGGACATTGGTCATTCATATTTTGATCTTCAAATTTGTGGAGGACTGGAGGTTAAGCCACCTCTGGATAGTGTAAGGACCAGAAAGCATGCTATTTTTTTTTTCTTTTCTTTTGTAGGTGATTTAAACCAACTTTATAGGACTTTTGATATATCTAGAAGTAATCTATGAGTTAAGCTATGTAGAGTCAGGTTTAAGCTTAGCTAATTACATATAATCTACATACATATTTACCAATTTTTTTTTTCCACACCAATTTGGCAGATGTTTTGGCGGCACAATCATAAAATGAATTATAAAGTCTTACCATCTGAGAATTTCATGGAAATACATATGCTCAAATTTATTTGACCATGTTTAAGTAATCCGACTTCTAGGCTAAATTTGGACTGGCATATACTTGATATCATTTAGATATGCGTATGTGTGTGTATTATGTGCGTTTTCCCTTTTTATATTTTTTAAGTGATATTGACTGATGAACTAAAGCTGTCGGTTGTTCTGACATTACAGGAATGGATCTTGAAGGTAGAAAGTTTGGAAGGGGTAAGATGCTATTATGCTGCTTATCTGGTTTTTTGTTTTACTTGTATTGTTAAATTCCTGTTGATATTAAATACTTTAGATATGATAATTTTTTTTTGAAAATAAATATGGTATTTTCTTTCCGAACTTTTGAAAAAGAACTAATATGAGGAGACTGTGGAAATAATTATTTAAATGATATTTTTGAGATGCCCTCCACAATAGAGCAACAATGGGATGAATACTACCTCTGCCATACTTACTGGTGGAGGTTCTATTGATTCTTCATCTTATTCATCCCCCTTTCTTAATTATGTCTGGGCAGAATATGTGATCATACCTACTAGGTATAAATAGGCTGTAATTAATGGCTAAATTTTTGATATCAGCTTGAGTACTTCTCTATTTCTCAAAAAAAAAAAAAAAAAAGCTTGAGTACTTCTCTCTTTGCTTTGAGAACAAGGCTTTTGAAGGTTTTAAATGACCTATCAATTCTTCCTGCACATATAAGTTGTTCATTTCTTTAGATTCCCTGGTGGATGGCTCTTAAAAATTCAAGTGACATGGACTTAAAAGATAATTGATTTTAATGAAAGTCATAAGCCACTTCATATATATATATATATATATATTTGATAAGTAAGACAGACTTTATTAAATATAAAAAAAGACAACCCCCAGCACATGGGATATGTGCTGGTGGTGTAAAACAAATATAAAAAAGTAGAGCAATCAATAAAGTCCATAAAACTAGTAAGTGAAAGACTACTTTTTTTTTTTTTTTTTTTGATAAGTGTAAGTGAAAGACTTCTTTTAGAGGAGTTATCCAATCATAAAAAAGGTGTAGGAAATAATATTTCACAGCCAGCCCTGAACTTTCCGAGCCTTCAAATGCATAAGCCACTTCATATTTCAATTATCCTTCGCAATCTGCTAATGGAAAAATTTATTGAACCAAGATAGAGGGGGAATAGCGTGTCTACCTTAGATGTCAGTAGTTTTTAATGGTTTTCTACTTATTCGATTGACCTTTTTTTTTATAGATAAGTTCGAATGACCTTTTCCATACGTGGTTTTAACCCTGTGTTGGCCTTGCCCATTGGATTGGGGAACTGGTGGCCCAGTGATGTATCTGCCAAAAAAATGTGACTTTTAGATTTGTCAATTTAGGGTTTTATGCGTTGGGCCTCATGGAGTGTTTGATGGGCTTAAGTCCCACATAGCATTCAAGTTTATGTTTTCAGGAGTCAACAGTTTTTCTAGCAGTCAAAGGTGTGTTTTCTTGGTCTTCAATTATTAGATATTAGCTAGTCTTTTACCTTTTTGAATTGGTTAGGATTCTAGCCTTATTAGTTTCTAAATTAGTGGAAGTTTTTCACTAATAAAAAATCAGTGGAAGATTGTTACTTGCCATCAACTAGTTTTTAAGATTTGGTCAGTTTTATTCAAACTTTTCAAAATTGAAGTATGGAATTTTGAGGATTTGAGTGTGGGTGCAGGTTGACCAGTTTCTTGCCTCTCTCCTTCATTTTATTCTTCTCATTAATCATTGCTGGCTCTGTTGAAGCCTCTCTGCAATGGCTCTTTTTGTTGCTGATTTAACAAAATCTGCCCATCAAAATTGCCCTTTGATTGCTTTTCTACTCTTACGCCACAACTTTTCCTTTGCAAGACACCCTAATGTCTGAATTTCCTAGGCTGTCCTGTATAACCTGGCAAGTAAGCCAGTTTTCCTCTTATGATGGACTGGACAAGCAATTGACTCGGCTAGAACTGGTCACAGTGCAGTCCAGCCATGGGTTTCAGCTAAAAGGTGGTACCCAACTTGGATTGAACTGATGACAAGTTTAAAAGTAAGTTGGTGTTGGGAAGTGTTGAACTCAACTTGTTAAGTGGTTTAAATCAAATGTAATCCTAACAAGTAAGCTGCCTTTGTTCTTTCTAAAACTTACACAATTTTGATTAGGAAAATGTTTATTTCCAAACTGTTTTGGAGCTATCTTCCTTCAACCCACTATTTGATGATTAAAGAGACTATACATGTGTAGTTTTTTTTCAGTGACTTTTTTAATGTCATGTGACTTATTTAAATAATACATGTGGATATTTTATGAATCACCACATAATGGTTGGAGGAGAAAGCTCCAAACCGGTTTGAAACTAAACTTTGTCCTTTTGATTATTTTTGGTTATTTAGCATACGAAAAACTTTTAACTTAATGGTATGATGTACTGACCCACATTTGGAATAATGACCTAGTAGCCCATTCTCTGACTCATTGATGTCTTCTCTGGAATGACTATGGTTGAATAGAGTATTATTATTATTATTTTTTGGGGAGGGAGGGTGGCGGCAGGTGAACCCATTCTTATTTTGCTGCTCTAAAAACTGTCTTGCTCAGGGGGCTAATCTAGGTATTGATGTACTTGAGAAATGGTATAAGGCTTGTGTCTCTCTGTGATACGAAACAAGGCCCTTTGCTTTATATGTTGGTACATCTTTTTTGTTTTATTTTGTTGGAATCTTCATTTTTTATTTGATTCACTGTTCATCAGAGCTTCACTCTGGGAAGAGTATCTCGTGAGGTTTAAACGCAGTGATATAGCACTGCGAGTTTCACATAACCCTTCTGATCTTGAAATGGTCACTTGGAACTTGGAATCCTTGAGAAGGCAATAACTCAAACATATTCAAATGTTTCTATACTAGAAATTATTTTGTGAATGCGTCCTTGTTTTTTAATTATTAATTGATAGTTATTAGTTAGACTTCCAGTATTCATTCTGTATGCCTGACTCAATGCTTTTACTGAATATATATTATATTATATTACATTTTCTTTCTAGAACAAGGAAAACAAAATGATTTACTGTTGTAGAGAGTCCCTCCCCCCCCCCTCCCACCCCCCCCCCCCCCGGATGGGTAACCACTGTGGTTGTAGTGAAGTTTACCTTAAAGGCTTATGACAGGCCTTTTTGGTTGCTCCAGTTACGTTTCTGATATTTAATTTATTTTCTGATGAATTTTTTTCTTTCTATTTTAATAAATAATTATACAAGAGTAACAAAAAACTATTGATATCTAAATTTCAACCCTATGAAAATCTAACATATTTGATAAAGAAGAAAAATATTTGTTTCTGCAATCCACTCATGAAGCACTGTATAACCTTCATGTTTAACATTGCAGTTTCACACCCTTCAGATGTATGAGTATTTTGCTGTTGCCAAATATACCATATGAGAGCCAAGGTATAGCATTCCAAATCATGATGTTCCTCTGTCTCTCCAACAAACCAACTACTCATACTACTATGAGAGTGAGACATGACCCACAGTCCCAAAAAGTGAAAAAAGGAAAAGAAAAAATGTCCAAAGTTTAAATTTTTATTTATTTATTTTCTTATATATAAATTTTTTACACATGCAACTTACTATTATTTTGTTCTGCTTCTTTAAATTGTCCACTGTCAGAGTATTTTTTTTAAAGCTACAATCCAAGTGAAACTGGTACTTTTACAGTTTTACATAGAATAAATTCTGCCTCCTTTCTCTAACGCACTATATTATGAATTGATCAAGAGTCTTGTAGCTTAGTGGTATCGTTTTGAGGAGAACCAAGGTTTGAAACCCCCCCTCCCTCATTGTAGTAACTAAAAAAAAAAACACACTATATGAATTGATGGTGACCTCCCTTCTTTTAGAAGGAATACCATACTGTCTTGTCTTATTAATCCCTGTGGGCTTTAGTTGGAAACAATAAGTACAAAATAGAAATTAAAGACGCTGATTCCCAATCATGAATTTCCTAATGAAGCTTGGAGACCAAAAAAATATTTGCGTTTGAACAATCTCTTTTCAATTGCAGTATGAAATAACTCTTGAGTAAGCATCTTTTAATTGCATATTGCTACACTACAAGTCATACCAAAGCTGGATTTGAAACTGTGTCCTACCGAGTGAATTTGGAGACCAACACCCCACCCTCTGTCACTTATATACTCTGCACTCACCACATTGTTGGAGCACATAGCTAACTTTGAACTACAGCCTTCCTCCATTGTCGATCTCTCTGTCACATGTCTTCACAAACCTTTGCCTAATACTGCTTGGTTGAAAACACGTAATGCCTGATGCCTAACCCACCATATTGGCTTGGGACACTTGATTCCATTTCACCCAATGAAATTTGAGTTCATCTCCAACACCATCCCACAAAAAGTATCTTGTTGTGTCACAAGTTTTAATTGCTATTGATGTAGGCAAGCGAAAGAAAACATGAAATACATGGGTAAACTCAGAAGGGTGCTTTTTATCAATGTCACGGTTCATCCTTATATATTTTCCAGCTTGCCAACTGGCACTCTATCCTCTTAACAATTCCATTCTAAATAGTGTTACATTAAGGCAAACTTAAATTGAAAGACTGGAGTTTTTTTTTAATGATCCTTTGGGATCAAATTAAGTCCCTCAGGGAATGTGATGGATCTTATGTTTGGCTGAGTAAGAACTTGTCAGTTATTTGGAACATGGCTTCCTTATGTTTGATATGGATCATATGGACAGTGCGCAATAGGCATACATTTGAGGATGTGGAGAGTATGGGGAACAAGTTGTTATAAACTTTCGCAAGCTCCTTATTTGATTGGTTGTGCATGGGGATTTACGAAAAGTGATGTTATTGCATTATTTGTAGAGTCTTTGTTCTCTTGTACATAATTTTTGAAATTGAAACCGCCTCAAAGATGGAAGAACACAATGCAGAAATCAGGGTATCATGTTTAGAGTAGTTTAAGTGATTGTGCTACTGGAAAAAAAAAGATATTATTTATTTTTGCCATTCCAGTTCTTCTCCTTCCTCTTTTAAGTTCAGTTTTCATCACATTTCGTATAACAAGGTTCTTTTTGGAAATCAGGGCCTAGGGAACTTAGTGGTGCTGTTGATCTCATAAATCAGTATAAGCTGTGGCCTCATCATGAATTCTTTTGCAAGAGACCACTTCCTTTATCAGTGTCGCAGACCTCATTATCTACGCAATGTGGTGGGAGACACGGAAATTAGGAGAGGAGAAGGGATGGAATTAGATCAGCTTTCGCAGAGTATTTCCTATTTGAGAGAGAGAATGCACATATACATCCTTTTGACTTGGATGCACTGTGGAAGCCTTTCAGATGAGAGAGACAACTCCTGTCTATCTGACTGATGTAAGACCTATGTTACATTGAATTGTGTTCCTATAATTATTTCTAACCTTGTCTTCTTATTTTTTGTAAGTGTTACCTGGGGGAAGGAGAGTGGGGTGAGGTGTTGCTCAAGGCCTGTTCTGATGTATAATGTGTGTTAAAATTTTGTCTTTCCTTTGTAAAATTGCCTTAAGCTGGACAAGCGACAGCTTCTGAACTTGAGAATGAATGTGCTGTTCTTGTGTTGCGAATTCTGTAACATATGGTCTTGTCATATTGAATGGTGTTTACAGGCTGAGAAGGGGATGCCTAGTGCAGGGGCGAAGTCAAATGATGACTCCCAGAGACCAGAAGAGGAAGCATAAGAAGCACAAGGACAAAGACAAGAGAAGGATAAGGATCATAAGAAGCACAACACCGCCACAAAGACAAGAGTGATGATAAGGATAAAAATAGAGATGGACGTCTTGATTTGAAACAGCAAGACAAGGTTTCCATAACATCCCTTTTCTTGTCATATTATGAATGCCATGGCCTAAATCAATATTTTTTTTCATTTTGAATGATAACATTTCATTTTAGGTGATGAATATTGGATCATATTATGTAAGGATAGGTTATCAGTCACCATCTTTTGCATATCCTCATTAGATTGTATTACTACCTAGTAGCATTTGTAGTTTGTAACATAAACTTAAGCTGGGATTGGTCTTCGTCCCTTGTTTGGCTGCATCATGAATTCTCATAGTAAATATGTGAATATCCCAAAAGTATTAAAAAGTAAAAAAAATCTCTTTAAACTACTTTAAACAAAAAAAAAAAAAAATTTATTTGTGTTTTCATTCTAGCATGACAAGTCTTGGAGTTGGACCTAAGATCTTCTTGATCCTCACCACTCATCCATTTACTTTCTAATAATTAAAAAAATGACCCTATATTTTGTTTCTTAAAAATTATTCAGTAAAATTTCCAAAAATGCAAAATTATCTTAAGTTGATCCAATAACATCATCAAATTTCATTGATTGTGGTTGGCTCCAGTTTGCTCTTATAAATTAAACCATTAGTGCTTTTATGGACTTCCAGAACTGGTTCAACTTAAGGAGTGGCCTAACCTTAACATGAAGTTAAATTTTAATGTGTTTCTTGAAAGCATTCAAATGACTGTAAATAGCTATTTTTATTTGTTGATTCAGAAGAGGAGCATGAAGGAAATGGAGATCTCTTTGATAGTCGCAAGCATCAAAAAGCCAGGTAACAAAGGGGAAATTGGAATGATCTAGTCGTTTGATATAACTGCTCCTTGTGTTCTTCCGCATCATAATCCCTGTTTCTTTGCTTCTTTGTCAAGCTCTTTGCTTTCTGTTCTACTTACTATATTTTTGAGTCTGATAACATTTTCCCTTCACTTCAGAACTATTAAATAATTGCAACAGCCTAACTAAAGGTTGTTGGCCGAAAACAATTCACTTGGGCTTGGGATATTACTTTATGTTCTGAAAAGTCTTCAGGTACGTATCTCCCACTTGAAAATCAAGAAGAAAGATCAAAATAATAAAAAAAATTAAATTACTGTAGAATACAACAAAAGTTCTTATCCAGGTACTATAACTTTTATTTCTTAAGAAGCTTATTATTCTTTGACATTTGTTTAGACTTTCGAGTGCGTTTGTAGGGTTGGAAAAGTGACAGGTTAGGGAAGGATGAAGAGATGTTTGATATCTCTCTTGTTTAGAATATAAGAGTGGAAGAATGGAAAAAAAAGAGAGATGATTATTTTTTATCCGGGCCCATCAGATTTAATCTTCCCAAAATAGGAGGAAAATAGGGTAGAAAATGTCTTACATGGGTGATTTGATATCTTTATCATTCTAGTTTGTTAAAAACAATTCAATACAAGGATAAATAATATAAGATTGCTTTGTTTTTCTTTGTACTTTTTTTCCTTCCTGCCAAACATTATGATAGAAAATATTTATCTCTATTTCCTATCTTTTTATTTTATTTTTCGTTCTTTTATTTTTATTTCTTTCTTTCACTTTTCTATCCTTCCAACCAAAGCCTAAGGCCACTGTTAAATCTTATGCAAAGTGGTTTGGATCTTTTAGGATTGTTTACAAATTCTTCCAATACATAAAGTAATTAATTTTGATGTACTTAAAAAAAGTTCTTTTTAAAAAAAAATTAAAATTTAAATCCATACTTTTTAACTTCTTTTTCCTGCATTCAAGCAGCCAGAACTAGAAGGCATGTGAACTTCCTATATATCAGTAAAAATTGAACAGCAGAACCTCTTTGACGGCTATAATGTGTATGTTCTTTAAATTACTAAACAACCTGGGAAAAAAAAATTCTCTTTGGTTGACTTTACTCTGGATACCACAAAGAGACCTCAATATTTACTGCTCCTGATATTTTATACCGCAGTTGTCTGTGCTTTACCAGTTTCTAATTGACTTGTGTTGCCATTTCAAATTTGTGAAGATTTTACAAATTGATTACATCTTGGAGGTGCCCTAACATATGAAAAATTTCCGGCTAGGATGGATTGAAAAGCTATACGAATTTTGAAAATAAGAACAATCATAGGGAGATCAGAAAAAGCTGTATGATTTTTATTTTTTGACGAGCTTAAAAATAGCTATGATATCACTTTCCAAAAACTGTGCCTGGATGAGAGTATCTACCTGTTATTTATGCACGATATATGTCCCCTGATTTTTGCTAAAGTTCGTCTCTGTACTCCTTGACTGCAATTTTCTTCTCTTGATGCAGAGAAGTGCAGAGCTGACAGAGCTTATCAATTGTCTCTTGTTTATTTATTTATTTTGACAGGGTGAACCTGACACTATATGTGATAACAATTAATTGGAACTGGCAACTACTCTATATGTCTAGGTGTTACAATAATTTAGTTCCGAACTCTTGCAGCACCTAACCAGTGCATCTCACTCGGATTGAGTTTTGAACTATTCTTCCTGGTATAAGCCAACATGAAATTTGGATATGCCAAAACAAGATTTTCCTGGAATCAATCTACATGGGATTTTAGTTATTACCAAAACAGTTCTTTCCCTGTGTAAACCAACATGGAAATTGGTTGTATCAAAAGAAAATTTATCCTGTTATATGAAAACAATTTTTCTGTACAAAGCAACATAGAATTTTGTTGTACCAAAATATAATTGGATCAAGCAACATGAATTTGATTTTTCTTAAAAATCTTAAAATTTTCCCAGTATAAGCCTACATGGAATTCGGTTTTGGTGACAAAATTTTTCCTGGTATAACCAAAAAGGGAATTTGGTAATACCAAAACAAGGTTTTCGGTATAAACCAATATAGTATTGCTGGTATAAAACTACATGGGATATGGATTTGCCAAAACTGATATTTCCCCTGCTTGGAATTTGATTTTACCAAAAAAAATGTTTACTCTTATCGAAACCAACATTGAATTTGGTTTTGCCAAAACAAAAGTTTTCTGGTATAAACCAATATTGAATTTGGTTTTGACAAAATAAACTTGGATTAATTGGCATAGAATTTGACGTTTTCTAGAAATAAAAAATTATTCCCTAATATAAATCAACATAGAACTTGATTTTTCCAAAACAAGTGTTTTCCTGGTTTTAAATCAACTTGGATTTTTTTACCAAAACATGACAAATAAATATGGAATTAATTTCCTTCGAGTTTTATTAATAAGTGATTCCCTAGGGTCTTCCTAGACAAAATACTCATACACCTGATGGATGTGAAATTGCAATTTTGTAGATGAAAAACTTAAAAAAAAAAAAAAAAAAAAAAAAAAGGTAAAACTTAATATTAGGTTTTCTAATAAAATTCAAATGCTTGGTTCCATTAACCAATAAGAAATAAATAGTATTATCTTTTTTAAATACAATTAAATTAAAAATAACCAAGTGTTTGAATTTAATTTTTGAATTTAATTGTGGAATCTGATGTATTACATAAGGTATGTACCGAATTTATTTATTTATTTATTTTATATAGATTCTCAAAATGTGGATTGCATAAACGGATATATATTTTTTTTCTCTCTAATATTTTATTGAGTTAAACTTTAGATATTGAGAGTTCAAGTTAAAAGCAATTAATTATTCGGGTAGGTAATGTTGGCGCACAAAATAAAAGATGTAATTCAAAAAAAGTTGGCAAACTAACCCTTACGGAAAAGGATAAAACTTGTGGCAATTGATGCCACCAACTAAAAGATGTTACGAACATAGGGTTTAGGCCAAACGATTGTGGATATTGAAACAAAAGTGAACTATTCAAAGAAAATAATGACCCCAATTTCATTCCTAGGAGCTTCATGACCTCTATATAAACTCTTCATTCCCTTCATTTTATCTCATCCACTACAATACTGTCTCTCGCTTCTCGTTTTACTTTCTTCTTCACAACAACAACCCTTTCTCCTGAAAACCAAAAGAGGCCCAAATCATAATTTCTTTCATGTACAAAAGATATGGGTATCCTCAACTTTTAACATTGTACCCAACCACAAATTTTCTAACATTAATCTTTTGTAACACATTCTTGCTCATGTTCACCTATTAAATTAAATCTTAGAATTGTGCCATTTATTTCACTACCTAAAATAAATAAAAAAACAGAAAAACTCAACAGACTAAGGCACCACCAGGTTCCACCACAACCAACGTTCACCGGCAACTCTTACAACTTGTTGCTGACACCATCAATTCCGCCAGTTCCGACCAATCACCACTGCCAAGTCCATAAAAACCTTCTTTTGAGAAAATATTTTAAGAAATATTTGATTCGCTTGCCCACCCCTTCTTGTTATTTAATACACGGCAACGATCAAAAATGGAATTTAGAAATCCTAGACTTGAGACTCCTCACAAAAAATGGGCATCAATTAGAGGGACAAGGAAGAGTGATGGGGTTCCGCGGAGGTGGTGGGGTTGGCTTGGATTTGAAGAACTCAAAATGGTGAAGTTTTATTACAGCTCTTCATTTTCAAGGCTATCCCTACTCATATTTATCCCCCATGTTGATAAGATAAGACTTCAGAGTGCATGACAAAAAATCAAGGTTGAAACTAGAAAATCGAGTCACGAGCTCGAACTCTTGATTAATCGATATTGTTTGTGTGTTGACCTAGGAGTATCAATTTGGATTAGCGTGTCGTGTCGAGATAGGAGTATTCAATTAAATGACTCAACCCGAACCCGACCCATTTAATAATTGTGTCAAGACCTTTCAACCCTAACTCGACCTACTTGACATGTTTAATTAATAAACATGTCGTGTTAGGTTGACACGAATGTGACACAACTCATTTCAACTCGCATAATATTAAATATAAAATCCATATAGAAATAAGTTCTTTATATTCTAAAAGTAGTACATACACTTCAAGATTTCGACCCACATTCAAAATAATATAGTTCAACAAAAATAATATAAAATTAGATATTTATAAGAAGCTTTAGATATTTAGGGTTTGTAGGGTTTAGATCTAGGATTTGTAAAGTTTCAATTTATAATTATATCACTTATAAGTTTTTGTAAGCACTCACTTTTCTTTTTAAGTTTAAAATATAGGGGGATATAAAAGGCATTTGAAAATTTTAAAATAAAATGAATATTTATTTGTTATAGGAGTTAAACAAGTTGTGTTAAATGAGTTATTTCGGGTTGACACAAATAAATTAGCGTGTCAAACGTGTCTATTATGGGTTATGCGGATTTCCTCACTTATAACACGTTTCTTATTATGTCGCTTTCGAGTCGACATGTTTATGACCCAAACCAAGTAAAGTCCAACTCTAACTTGTAAAAACCTATGTCATGTTTACAGGTTGTGTCAAATATTGACACCCCTAACCGACACTAATCATAACCTCCAATATTCATCCTCCCTTATTTTTTTTTTCTTTCAATTTTGCTCAATTTTCTAGATAAGATTTAGGATAATGACCAGTCTTAGACCTGTTTTTAAGTCACTTTAAAATTAGATTATGTTAAGAGTTATTTAGGGATTGTTAGACTTTAAGTAATCGTTTATTTATTTTTGAATATAGTCAATTAGGTTTCCAAAATCCCTAGTTATTTATTAGAATTATCTTGTACATTTATGTACAGTCATGCCCTCAAGAAGCAATGAGATTTTGCATTATAATTACTCATAATTAATTCTATATGAGACCCAGTCATAATTAAACACTTAAGTACCTATAATCTTATGTAGCTGAACTCATTTTTTTTTATTCTATTCAATACTTTCTTACTCAATATAATATTTTTTTTTTTGAGAAACCAATTTAATACTTTATAATAAATAAATTTTAATATTTTTTTTTTTTGTAATGATAGTAGAATGAAATTAAGTTCTTAACTCATTTCCTTGGATAGCTTATAGTTATGCTTGACATTTTATTGTTGCATTTTTGTGTAAACCTATGTTTAAACACATAATTAACTCTAACTTTATTTTTCTAAACTATGATCTTTATAATTTTTGATCTATCATATGAAAGATGCAAGTTTATGAACCAAATTTACCATATCTTTCCTCCATTCACATGAAAAACACTTTCATTATGTGAATGTGCTAAGTAAATGCTTAGAGAATATGTTTGCACATAAAGAATAAATAATATTATAAAAAAATGAAGGTTAGTAGGTAAATATAAAAAACAAATAGAAGTAATAGTTTCTAAAAAAAATAGATCATTTGTAACCATATGTATAAGTTATACCACAATGCAATGTCAAACGAATTAACTTAATCAAAATGCACAAATAATGGAAAAATAATTATCTTAGTGTAATATTATACACTGTTATAGTAAATGTAGTTATGAGCATTGACAATTGTTGCCAATCTAGCACCCAAACTTAGAGGGAAAATTTCGTAATTGATGATTGGCATAGTTGAAAACCCTAATGCAAACATAAGCGAAAAATGATAGAAACAAACCCTTAACTGACAAATAAACCTACATGAATATAGTTATCAATTTAATAATTATGGTTGATAGTGAACAAACAAGTATTGTCATATGGCGAACTAAGTCAGCCAAAATTAAGTGGCGACATTTGTCCATTGGACTTCATTAAGTGGCGACATTTGAACAAAATCCTTAATCTCAATTTTTTTTATTCTATTCAATACTTTATTACTCAATTTAATACTTTATAATAAATAAATGTTAATAAATTTTTTCTTTTTTTGTAACGATAATAGAATGGAATTAAGGTGTTAACTCATTTCCTTGTAGAGCTTATAGCTATGTTTGACATTTTATTATTGTATTTTTGTGTAAACATAGGTTTAAACATATAATCAATAACTTTATTTTCTAAACTATGATCCTTATAATTTTTGATTTATCATATGAGAAAGATGTTAGTTTATGAACCAACATTTAGCACATTGTTCCTTCATTCACTTGAAAAACACTTTCATTATTTGAATGTGCTAAGTAGATTCCTAGAGAATATTATTGCACACAAAGGATAAATAATAGTATACAAAAATGAAGGTTAACAGGGTAAAAAAAAAGAAAAAGAAAAAAAAAGAAGAAGTAATATTTTTGAAAAAAATTGATCAGTTGTAATAATATAAATAAGTTATACCATGAATTAACTTAATCAAAATGCATAAAATAATGGAAAAATAATTTGCTTAATGTAATATTATACATTGCTATAGTAAAAGTAATTAGAAGCATTGTTGATTGTTTCCACTCCAGCAACAGATACTTGGAGCTAGAATAAATAACTACTATTGCCGTCTAGTACTCAGCACCTAAACTTTGAAGGATAAATTTCAGAGTTTAGAATGATTGTTACAATAGAGAATCCTAATACATATGAAAATGTGTATACCTAAGTGAAAAATGATAAAAACAGACGTACAATTGACAAATAAACGTACATGAATATAATTATCAATGCAATAATTATGGTTGATAGCGAACAAACAAGGATCTTCATACGGCCAACTAAGTTAGCGAAAATTACCCATCAAAAAAAAAAAAGTTAGCGAAAATTAAGTTCCAACATTGGTCTATATAGGCTTCATTTTTTCTATAAGCAGGTAAGATATCAGAATAAAAATTTGTAATCTCAACTTTTTTTTTTATTCTATTCAATAATTTGTTACTCAGTTTAATACTTTATAATAAATAAATGTCAATAGACTTTTTTTTTTTAATAATGTAATGATAGTAAAATGGAATTAAGGTGTTGACTCATTTTCTCTCCTTTTAGCTGTTATAGTTATGTTTGACATTTTATTGGTGTATTTTTGTGTAAACATATGTATAAACATATAATTAACTCTAAATTTATTTTTCTAAACTCTAGTCCTTATATTTTTATCTATCATGTAAGAAAGAAGTGAGTTTATGAATCAAAATTTTCCATATACAAATATGAAGGTTAATAGATTAAAAAAGAAGAAGTAGATGTAGGTTTTTTGTAAAAATATAGATCAATTGTAACAAATATAAATAAGTTATACCACAATGCAATCCCAAAAGAATTAACTTAATTATAGTGCATGAAAGAAACGAAATATAATTAGCTTAATGTAATAATACAAACTGCTATAGTAAATGTTATTGAGATATCTGCTCACTGCTACCAACCCAACACCTAAAACTCTGAAGGATAAACCTCAGAGTTTAGGATGATGAGAATTGTAGAAATGCCTAATGAATTTGTAAATAAATATACATAAGGTAAAAATGATAGAAAATAAACCTACATGAATATTGTTATCAACCCAATAATCATGATTGATAGAGAATAAACAAGAATCTTCTGACAACCAATTAAGTCAGCCAAAATTAAGGTTGCAAGCAATCAAAAGATACTTAACAAACTTACATGGGATCCAAATTTCATTTTTTTTGGTAGCCACTCCAAATCCATTGTTGTTGGCCTATAATTAACAATAGTATTGGTTAGGACATATGTGATTTACTTGTTAGGAACATATGTCATTATTTTATGTAATTGGCTAATCCTTTGACAAAACGCACTTTAATTGTAATTGGGTAGATCTAGGATGTGTTTAATACTTCAAAAAACTTTGTTTCAAGATTAAGTGTTGAAACCATGCAAGTCTGTCCAAGATTTAAGTCTGAAAAGTGTCTGTCATTAAAGCTCGACAGCTAGCCATCTATTGAGCTTGAAGAGCTGTTCCAGTCCCGTGGCTCGACAGCAGCTCGACAGATAGGGTATCTGTCGAGGTTTATGAAAAATAGAATTTCAGTTCTGTTTTGATTTCAATCCGTGATTATGTGTTTGGGCTTTCTTTTCTTACAACCCTAGACATATAAAAGGATTATTTTAAGGGCTGTCAAAGGGGACACAAGTTGCACAAGTGTTGAGCAAAGTTTGTTTAAGCAAATTGTGACCGGAGACAGAATTTGCCCTAGTTCATCTTTCTTGTAAAGAAGTTGTTGTATTTGTACACCGTAGGGTTTTGTGACCAAGCATTTTCTGGATCTTGATTGTGTGATGAGCTGAAGAACTTTGCAGCCAACAACTTTCTCTAGTTGGTGTTTGAAGTCGCGTACTGGGATTCGCGCAATTGGTTAGTCACGTATTGGGTGCCGTGCATTACAAGGAGAGATTGTCACTACTGAACATGTCCAATTGGGTATTGGGGTAAGGGTTCAACTGTAGGTTGGTATAAGGTACTGAGATTTCTTTACTTGTAACTGCTTGTTGTGATAATAGTGGATTCTCGGGAGTGGTGACCTTAAAATCACCCGGTGGGGTTTTTGTCGTGTAGGTTTTCCCCATTCGTAAACAAATCACTATGTCAATTTATTTTCCGCTGCATACTTTAGATAATTGGTGATTTGTTTGTGCTACCACGCTTTGCATGTTAATTTGATTAATTAATAAACTTGGTTAATTAATCAATTAATTTCATCACAAGGGGTCAATACGTTTTTGGCCTATCAGTATTAGAGATTGATAAACGTTTTATCACATGAACATAGATGCCTACCTCTAGCGCTTTATACACTAATTTGTTATTAAGATAATTTAGTAAATTGATTAGAAAAGTAGGGTGTACTCAATTCTATTTAAAACTTCATTTTATATATAAAACTAGTTATTGGCCCTTGCACAATTGTTTTTCTTCAACTTTTATAATTTTTTTCTTCTACTTTTTGTTGTTATTTTGCATAGTCCCCTATTAATTTGTGTTTGAATTTGATTAGAATGTTTTCTTTACACACACACACATACACACACTAGCCTTTCACACATGTTTCATGTGTGCGATGAGGCTCTTTTTATTTTTTATTTTGGGTTTAGTATCATAATGTTTAAAAGTGAGATAGAGATAGTATGTTAATTCTCAGGATCTTTCTTTATGTGAGGTTTTTTTTCCTAATTAGTTATTTTTACGTGAGTTAGTGGTTGATATGAATGGAAGAAACTATTTGAAACTAAAACTCTTGATTTTCCCCCTCACTATCATGTAGAGGCATTGGAATTCAAAGAGGAAAAGTCACTTATCTAAAACAATTAATCTATATCTATATAATCTATATCTATATAATAACTAATAGCCGAAAGCGTTGACTTTTTGTTGACCGCGGCCTCATTGCGCCATGTGGCTTGATAATTTAATGACACAATTACATTAAAAACACTAAAAATTGTATGTATTGATTGACTGATTAAACAAACCGTTTCAGTGAATTTTTTACTCACGTTTGTGTTCAATTTGCCTATATAAATTAGAGACATTGTTTTCATTACGTTAAAACACTGTTTGAGAGCCCTATTGGTATAAAAGGAAACTAACCGCTTAAAAAAAATAAATAAATAAATTGCTACACGGAGATAGAAATAGAGAGGCGATGAGACCTGGAGAAAGAAATAGAGAAAGGGGCAGAGTCAGAGACATCTCAGGCCAGTACCACCGTCGGACTTTGACCACCAAAATTATTGCTTCCCCCAACCGGCGATGAACTGTTACAGAGTGAGTTTTCTTTTTTTGCTTTCTTTGTTTTTTGATTTTTTATAAATTTTTATAAGTAAAAACCTAAATCTTGCGATAACTATGATTTTTGTTTACTGCAATTTGGGTCGCTCGCCAGACTTGGACCGCCGGTACTGCAACCACACAGAACTTGAAAAATCTGCCACCATCAGAGAGACAGGCCGTAAAGTTATTGTTTTTGTTTTTGTTTTTTTTTTTTCTTTTCGTTTTCAAATCTAGGAATTGAATATAATTTAGGTTTCGTAAGAGGGATAATCGTTCCGACAAACCAAAAGAAAAGAAGACCAGGATAGAGAGGGAGTTCACTAGGCTGTATGCCTGCCAAAGTCCGATCTCACACCCCATCAAACTCAGTAAAGCTTTTTTTCTTTTTCTTTTTTCATTGTTAAAATTTATGGATTAATTTTTATTTAGATTTGGTTATTTCGGTCGGATTGATATTGATTTAGGTGTTTGGATTAAATTTGATTTTGATTAAGGAATTTGGGTAAGAATGCTTTAGTTTGGGGTATTCAAGTTAAAATACCGTTTGAAGAAAAGGAATTGCTTGGTTTTAAACCTTTTCAGTATAAATAAAACACAAACAAAACAATATGAACAAGCAAAATACAATGAGAGAGAACAGAGGTTCCATGTTCAGTGAGACGCAGAGAGAAATTCCACTAGACTACTGCCACTGTTTTGCATATTTTAGTCAGATTTGATTTTTCTCTTTTGGGAGCATTGAAATTAATGTGTGTTTGATGTTTGCTTCATCTCACTATTTCTTCTCCTATTTGAATTAGCATCTTCAATCTTCAATATATGTATATTTTAATTTAAAATCTGATGCTTATACTACTCGAATTACAGTTTGTCTTCTTCAATATATCTATATTAATTTTTTTCCCCTGCTTAATTGTCTAGGGTTCTTCTTTTACCCTTTTTAAAAAATAGATTGGTTGATTCTCTTTCTTCGGATGCTTTGGTTTGGTTTTTTCTTTTGGTAACATTTGAGACTTATCCTTTGATTTATTGTAGTTAAAAGTAAAATTTCACCTTGGATTGTTTAAAATCTTTATGTATTAGACAAAAACAAACTTTCCTGTTCAAGTTTGTGCCAAAAAGTGTTACTGTTTGATGTTAATCTTGCTTTAAGTATTTATTTATATATCCTTGGCTAATGGAAGCCAAATCCTTAGCCATCATCATATGGGAAATATCTAACAGATTGCTAAAAACTAACCAACAAAATATTAAACATTGTGCAGACAATTCACTAAATATGGTTGTATGTTTACACATTAATGCTTAAATATTTTTGGGACTGATAAATTACCTTTGTTATGGGAAAAATCTTTCATATCTTTGCAACTCAAACCATATTACAATGTTTGCTTCCACTTCATTGTAGTCTCTCTTTCATCTTTCTTTGTTGTGATTTTAAAAAACTTCTTACCCTGTCTTTTTGTTGAATACTAAGTTCTTTGCCAGGTACAACATGGGTATTTTGCAAGAAGAGTTGCTGCATCAAACTAAGAGGTTAGGATAGCCTGATTTCCCTCTATTTATCTCATAATTTGAATTAAATTTTGTCCATTGATCTGTTTGGTTTTGATTTGCCTCTAAATTGCATATTTTAATCTGCTTTTTTCTTTGTTTTTTTTTTTTAATTCAATGAATTCTTATTTTGTATTCAACTGAATTGTAAAACTGTTACGATTTTTTTTTTCCTATGCTTTGTGATCGAATTACTTACAATGATTGCTTCAGCTTCTTTTTGTAGTCTCTCTTTCATATAGTGCATTCTTATTTTGCTATGCTTTGTGATCTGTCCTTTTGTTTAAACACAGATTTCTAACGTTCTTTACCAGATACGACACTTTGGTGTTTTGCAAGAAGAGTTACTGGATCAAACTGACAGATGGACGTGAGTCTAATGCTGTAAGATACATCGAATAGTTGTGTCTAGATACAATTTTACTTGATGTTTCCGTGTTATTATTTTCTTCATCATTAGAGGCTAATTTGTTTCATCTTTAATATTTCTATCTTACTTTCATTAGAGTATAGAGTTTACTATCAGTTTTTTCTGCCATAATTTTTAGGCTATAGAACTCTTTATACTGTCAATTTTCTTTGGTTCTTTTGGTTTAATTTTAGTTAGTTGTTATTACATATTCCAGTAAGTTTAAATGTTTCCTTAAATATCACTATGTTAGCATTTAGTAAAAGATAGACCAAACATTAGTACTTAGTACTTATGATTGCTATTTTTTTTTTCTCTGGAACTAGGTTGTGGCCTGCTGTAGTAACCTGATGTTAAAGCCTTTGGTTGATGGTGGTTATGCCTGAGGGATTTGGTTCCAAGAAGACTGAAGCCAAAAATCTGTAACAGTGTGGGTTAGTTGCAGCTAATTTATTTTTTTGTTGGTGGTGGTGTTTTCTTTTGGGGCCAAATATCAAATGGACAATGGATATGCAAAAGGAAAGATAGCAAGTAAAAGTGCATAGGTTAGTCATTCGTGGTTGATTATTGTGTAATGTGCATATGCAGCAAAGTATTTAATATTTTATTTGTTATGTACATGTTTTTTTGCTTTCACAAACAAATTGTTCTTGACTTAAATGCAATAATTTGGAAGAGTTTCTTCTTTAAAACTGTTATGTTTGTTGCTAAATCATTTAGCAATGATTTTGTAAAGGCATGAATCTTATTTTTCATCTCTTTTATTGTCCTTGGCAAATTGTTATTGACTTGAAAGCAATAGTTTGGAATAGTTTTTTAAAATTGTTGTGTTTGTTGCTAAATCAATTAGCAATGATTTTGTGAAGGCATGAATCTTATTTTTCATCTCTTTTATTGTCCTTGGTGACACATTATTATCTATTGTGTGATGGAAAAAAGCCAAAACAATCATTGAAATAATTAACTCAAGTGCTCTTTTTCAACCTTTGGAATTATAATATGTTATATAACTTTTTGAATATAGTATTCATACAATGTAGAATATTCACTTTTTTTTTTTTTTTTTACAATTATTATTAAAATTATGATAGTTCATGTAAAATTAGAAAGCTTTTATCTATAAACAATACTTTTGTAAGAAATTTTCCGTTCCAATGCATCTTTATTGCATTTGTTGTATACGTTTTATAGTTTAAAGAGTTAATTAACAAAACTGATAGGAGAGAATTTTCATGATCAAATGTTTTACATGGGGCAAAAAAAACCTTATGAAATCTACAAATATTTTTGCAATTTGAAACATGAAGTCAATCAATATCAACTCTCTCAAGCCTCTTAGGTTTTGTATGTTATCGCAGCAAAGGAGTGGGAGTTTCCTTCTAATATAAGAAGGTCAATTTATATTTTAGTTATTGATCTTTTTTGGTATATCCAATTTGAAGGGTTATAACTTTTCAATAATTACCTTTTGGTGTATACATTACAACATATCCTATATATACCTATACGTACAACACAAACTAAGCTAGAGACTTAACATTCTGTCTCTTATTTCTTCTCTCAAAAAACAAATAAATAAAACAACATTGCTTTCTTCTGTACAACTAATAAACCTTTGTGCTATTTCGTTCAATATCATTTAAAAAAAAAAAAAAAAAAAAAAAATTCATGCATTTTTGCTTACTACTCAACTCAAAAATAATGGTTTTTTTTTTTTTTTTTAATTAACTCATCTTATAGCTATTCCCGTGCATCGCACGGGTTAGCGACTAGTATTACTAAAAGCTGAAGCGTAGCATTTAATGTTGCTACGCTCCCATTGAGCCACGTCAGCAGCCATGTCATTATCAATTTTTTTCCAATTTTTTTATACAATTTTTTAACATTTAAAGTGAATTAAAAACTCTATTATATTACAATCAAAATATCATATTTAATTTATCTTATTTTTAATTATTCTTATTTATTATTAAATTTTCAATTCCATTTTAACTTTTCATATCCCCACTACTCTCTACCTTAACTTTCTTCAACCTTTCTCATTCCATTTCAACTTTTCATATCCCCACTACTCTCAATATTAATATTATTCTATCTTTTTATCTTCCTTTATTTTTGACTCTTCTTATTCTTATCCTCATGCTATAAAATTGTCATTCTCCCTCTTATTCTATGCATAATTTCTGTTTTTCCACACACAAAAGCCTCTCTCTCTCTCTCTCTCTCTCTCTCTCTCTCTCTCTCTCTCTCTCTCTCTCTATATATATATATATATATATTTTTTTTTCCCTTCAATTTTTGGTATATATTTTTATAATTTTAGTGTAACAGGTTGATTATCAAAACATACTAATGCAGTATTGAAAGCTCCACCAAATGCATCGCAGAAATCAGTTTAAGACTACTAGAAGTCAGTTAGTTTGCTAAAATTGGAACTGACAGGTAATCCAGCTTGATACGATTTAGTTTTATATTTTATGTTGTTATCTTTTTTATTCTCATTGGTTGTTAAATGTTATATTATTGCATTATAAAGATAGTATATAAAAATATAATATTATTTTATTACATAACATAACTAAAATAATATGGTGTTTATTGCTATACATTTCATTTTTATTATTTTATTCTCATCTTATTTTATTCAACATTTAAATTTAGCAACATCCTCCATATCATAAT
The DNA here is from genome assembly GCA_019022515.1 of Quercus aquifolioides. NCBI lineage: Eukaryota > Viridiplantae > Streptophyta > Magnoliopsida > Fagales > Fagaceae > Quercus > Quercus aquifolioides. The sequence continues at coordinate 24,773 of JAFHAW010000292.1, forward strand.
TATTTATATTTTGTCTCATTTTTTAAAAAATTAAACGTATAATATTTTATTCAATAAATAAAAATTGTTCTTATAAAGTCTTCCCATGAAATGTTACAATGCATCAATGGAAAAATGAAATACAAAACAAATATCAATTTAGAAACACTCAATTTAAATAATAATAAAAAAAAGAATAAACAATTTTCTTATAAAGTATTCCCATAAAACGTTACAATGCATTAATAGAAAAAGAGAATACAAAACACATGCTATTTTAGAAACACTAAATTTATTATAATAATAATAATAATATCAAACCAAACATATCATAAAATAATAAACTAATAGTTATGGATGTACTAACTTCATGACAGCAAAATGGAATAAAATAAAAATAAAAATAAACGTTACAATATGCATATTTAGTACATTAGAATTATCATCAAATTTGGGAAAACAATAGGATGTTAACAAAGAGGGAGAGAAAGAGATTAGTAAAAGAAATCAAACGTCAATTAAATAAATTAATTAGTAACCGTTAATTGGAAAACAAAGAGACCGATGGCTAAAGGAGTAAAAAATTAATTAAAGATGACCTTATGAATGTTATTATAAACTTTACAATGCAAATAAATAAATCGTTAAATTCACTTAATTAAATCATATAATCAACAATTAAATAAAATCATACAAAATTTAAACTTGAAACTAATCAAACTCTAATCTAGAAAATCATATTTATTATCAAAACTAAAAGGAAAACGTTCTTCAGTAATAATAGAAATATATAAGAAATAAAGATGAAAATTTTCAAAATCTTTTTTTTTTCAACATTATTTATAAGAAAAAGAAAAAGAAAAAGTCCTTAAATGCTTATATTCTTCACACACCATGACTTATAAAATCTAATGAAAGGTTCTAAGAATTTAACTCTCATTTAATGCCTCTATTATGAAAATCAACAACCAGTAAAATATGATAATAGTAAAAAACTTTATAAATGAGAACATGAAAAAACTAATTAGCCACTATTATTGTAGAATAGATGTCTTTTTTTATGCATCTAAGAAAATGAAATGTATAGGGTTTACTTATTAAGGTACATGTAAAAATTCACGTTAAAAAAATATGTAAAGGTTTTTTGAAAAAAAAAAAGTATATGTAAGGTTTTTATTAACTTAAAAGACAATGAAAAACCAATTTTTAATTACTACAACCGTTGCTACTCTATAAATCACACAAAACATTATATTCAATATCCTAAACAACATAGTTAGGCCCTTTTAGATATACACCACCATATTCAACTTATAAATTACAACCCAAATCAATCATACAATTACACAATCAAAGCATGAACATGTAACACGTATTACCTTCTGAATTATTGCTTGGAATTTTCACAATTATTGAAAGAGAATCTCCAAATTTAATTTTTAGAAAACATCAAGACAAGGTGAATTTTATTCTTTTTAACTTCCATAGAAAAAAAAAATATTACACGCATAATTTCAACCCTTATGGAAAAGAAGGTTTGCATGTAGTATGCAAAACATGTTTAATTGACTTAGAGATGTAAAAATTAGTCAACCAACTATGGTAGAATTAAGGTTTCAAATTTTAAATAAAACAATTCTACAATAATAAAAAATTATTTTGTGATAAATATAATTATGAAATGCATTACTTTTCATCAAATTAGTTCAAATTACAAAATAATAATAATAATAATGAGATCATCATAAAAGATAATCATGGGCAACGCGCGGGTCTGCGACTAGTTACAATAATTTCCAATACACACATTACTATGAGAACAAAAAGCTCAAGAGATGGTCAAAAGAAAAAATATCTATTTGACAGGATTTCTTCCCATATCTATGAATTTCATTGGACCGTTATGGATGTATGTGCTACTTGATGAAATATGTGAATCGTTTTATATCTTGGAAACCGATGTTTTTATGGCCTTCTTATTCTTATACCAAGGAGTTGTTGCATGTCGTAATTAGCAGAGATATTTCATGAGTTTTGAGGCTTACAAGATCAGCTTTTTGAAACAATGATACTGTTTTTAAGAGTCATTGATCAAACTTATGAGTCTTTAAGTCTCACAGTTTGTGGAGCATGTATAACTAATTTTAGCCATTTACGTCTGCAGAATAAAGTGGCTGAGCAAATCTCACTTGATCCATTGACTAATAAGCCGGGCAATGTCTGGCATGTATTCCAGAAGGGAGACTTCAAAGACTTTATGGCTACAAATTTGATGGAAAATTTTCCCCAGACGAAGGGCTTTACTATGATTCTTCTTGGATTGTATTGGATCCTTATGCAAAAGTTAGCGGCCTGCATGAGTTAATTACATTGTTGTACCTTTTATGTTTCTTTTTTACCCCTAAATACATTTAATATGTACTTATTAACTAATTTTTTCTATGAACAAAATATTTCACTCCTTTGACTGCTAAGTTTGGTAGATCATTTGCTTCCTATCTCTGGATGGTATAATTTATGCATGGCTTTTTTTTTTGGGAAATCCAGGTTTTGCTTCTAAAATGCAATGGACTCTGATTTCCTTTTCATTTGTCTAGGCAGTTATAAGCAGAGGGGAGTTTGGTGCTTTAGGAGATGATGGTAATTGCCAGCCCCAAATGGCCTCCATGGTACCTTCTTTTGATGATGAGGTAGTACCGGATCACCAGGAGAGAAGCAGTTAGGATGGGCAGATACCATGTCTGCTCCAAACTCATTACGACATACTGCTGCTATGAAGGAAGAGTGGGGTCTGATTGCAACATCAAAATTAATCTTAGTCTAGCCAATTTCTTGAGGGGACCAAGAAATAAGTGAGTGATTTGCAATTAAGGACCAAGCGGCAACATGACCGACATATATCTTTCATCTTGTTTATCGTAGATACGATCCTACGTACTAATCTTTGTTACTTTGCAATGTTCTGCATGAGTTGTAATTTTTCATTTATAAATCTTTTACAGTAAAATTTCTAATATTAAGAATTTTGTAAAAAAAAATAAAAACATATGGACAATTTTGGTGTAATTCTCTCTGTAACCCAAGACTTTAGCAATGAAACATAGTCTTTTTAATTAATCTATGACTTGTATACCAATTTATTGCATTGTTGTGAAGTGTTTATGCCTTGGTTTGAATGTCCTGTTTTAGACAGCAATTTGAAACTGCAAAAACATCATGTGTGTCTGTCAAGCAACAAAATGGAACCTAAACTATTAATATACTCAAATTGAATATGCAGATTGACAATATAATAACGAATGCACCAAGATGCAATCATAACAACCATTCATCATTATTATTTGTCACATTCACAGAAGCAGTTTTGAATATGAAGCACATGTTATTTCTAGTCCATCAATAAACAATTTCTACTTAATTAGCAATTAAGCTTTAAAAGGGCACAAAGAGCAGAAAAATCCACATAGATTCCACTCATTTCAGTAGTGAACAATACACACACGCTAATGGCATCGAACTAACAATTGTTACAATCCTTATTTACAAATATCTGCAAATATCCACACATGTTTCAAATATCTAAAAATATCCACACTGTCATTGTACTTGGGTTGCACCCCTATGAGTTACTTGGCATTACAATCAAAATTCAATCCAACAGAGTAGACAATAAGAGAAATTAATATAAAAATAAATAAAATAAATAAAAACAAATTTTATTAAAATGTACACTTTAATCACATAACAAGAATTCCATTGAAATAAACACTTTGATTATATGATTATAATAACATGAAACTTCTACAATTGGTGTGCTTATTGCTTGACTATACATTCCACCTCTTGCTTCTTGATTATACATTCCATCCAAAGTCTACAATTTTCAATCTTAGCTTGATCACTTCAACTTGCCACATGTTAAACAACTTGCCCCATCTCTTGGTATGAATGTATGATGCTTTGGTATCAAAGCTTTGGGATGTATCATAGCTCCAAAGGCCCTTCCAAATTACTGATGATTAGGATCAATGAAACCTACAAGCAATATTAACAAATCTCAATTCTTCAGAATTACAAAGAAACCAATAACAGAACCTATCCAAAAAATTATGCAAACTTTTCAAATGGATAACCAAAAGTCCAATACAAGAACCAATCTACAAAAAGAAAGGCATTCACAATACATTCCCTAAAACCTTTCATAATAAAGTGAACAATTAAAAATAAAATCAAAATCCATACAAAAGCACAAACATTTACATAACAGTGAGACCAAAAAAAATACCCACAAACCAAAAAAATAGAACCAAACATTCTAATAACCACAGCATAAAATACACACACAGATAATACATAAAAATTTTAAGCGTATAAACTAATCCCAATTCAACAGAAAATCAAAAATCCCAAGAAAGCACTATCACAAAGCAAAACAAAGCAACAGTGACAGCGGGGCATTGTGTTTTTGGTATAAACTAATCCCAATTCAAGAAAAAAAAAAATAAAAAAAACCCCAAGAAATTATAATTTGCATCAATTAAGCGAATTTCAATCCAAATTCTCAAACGGCAATACCTACAATAAGTAAATATATTGCTGCCAATACGATTTCTCTCTCGTAAACTGGCTTGGCACGGTGAGGATTTCAGGGAGGAAAATAAAAGAATGAGACGAGGGATTTTAGGGCAGAACATGTAAGAGCAATACTGAGCAGGTAATCCCTCTTTGCTCCATCATTGCCCAAAAACGCACACATCCCATGATTCGAATTCAAGAACCCAACAAACTCCCTAACCCCAAAATATAAAATTACCAAAACCCCACATGGAAATTACATACCCCAACAATATAAATAATATCAAAAATTCACATTTTAATTCAAAACCCATTACAAGATTCACGGTAAACTCATACTCCATCAAGAATTACCTAAAAACGCACGCACCCCAAACTTCAAATTCAAGAACCCAACAAACTCTCTAACCCCAAAATTCAAAATCAGCAAAACCCCACATTCAAATTCAAAAAATCACATCCACATTTCCAAACACCAAATCGGAAAAAAAAAAAAAAAAAAAAAACCCATTACACAGATTCAAAATTGAAAAATTAAAGAAAACCCATTACAGAAAACCTCGAAATGAACATACCCTCGAGTCCGCAAGAGGCGTCTCTGCTGTACAGTGGCGCATATGGACAACAAGGACAACAACCTAGCCCTTCTGATCCATACGGGATGGGGTTTCTTAAGGCCATCGAGAGCAAAATTGACCTTGTCGACGTGCTCCATCATCTCTCCAAACTCCTGGGCCTCCATCAACCGGATGTGAGCCAATCTGGTCCTGATATGATAGAGAGAAAAGAGAGACGCCACGGCAGTATCGACCTCAGCTCCACCACCACCACCACCGCCACTTTCTCTCCTCGCATTCACGATCTTCAATCAAGGAGGACCAGGACCGCTTCTCTTTTGGTTTCGAAGAAAGAGAGTTTTTTTTTTTTTTTTTGAGAAGGGTGGGCATTTGAGAAAGAGAGTTTGAAATATTCAAATGGGTTTGGTGAGAAAGAAACTCAACCGGTTGAGTTAAACAAATCCTAGTGTTTAACTGGGGTTAAGTGTGGGGTTTACATTTTAATTGATGTGGCACGTTTTGGAGCATTGATAATTTTCAAATAAATCCCTACCATGAACTGGACCCTCTCCATTTCAAAGGGAAATGAAGAGGATCCGGATCCACCATTTAGCCATTAATATTATCTTCCAAATAATATTTTTTTAAATTTATAGTATTATTTAATTTTCAGCCACTATGGGGCTATCGGCTACCACACTCTGTGCCTATAGACAACGAAATAATTAGCCATGGAAGAACTGACTACTTCTCAACCCTATATCTCTTCCTGTTAAACCCTTTCTTTGCAAAGCAGAAAAAATGGTTTGGGAAATTTTGGGAGAGTCATTGCTTTCTGCACTCTTTGGAGCTTTGTTTGAAAGGCAGGCATCTCCCCTGTTCAGAAACTTCTTTGGAGACAGGGATTTCGATCACACACTCTTCGACAAGATGAAGACAGTTCTGCTGACTGTTAACGCAGTGTTGAGTGATGCAGAGGAGAAGTAGATCACAAACATGGCGGTGAAAGAGTGGGTCAATGAGCTCAAAGATGCTGCCTACCATGCTGAAGATTTTTTGGATGAGATTGCCACCATAGCTTTACGATGCGAGTTGGAAGCTGAGGCTAAGGTCAAGGGAAAACAGGTAATGGGTCTATTCTTTACTCATAATCCTAGTAAAGAAGATAAAGATTCCAATCTCAAGCTTGATAAAGATATAGAATCTAGGCTCAAAAAAATAGTTGAAAGGCTGGAGTTTTTAGCACAACAAAGAGATATCATGAATTTCAAGGAAAGTGTAAGAGGAAAGCCATTGTTGGTTTTGCCCACAACTTCTTCAGTTGATGAATTTGAAGTTTTTGGTAGAGATAAGGATAAAGAGAAGCTAAAAGAATTTGTGCTTGCTGGTAATGCACAAAAAGAAAACAGAATCCCTGTGATGGCAATTGTTGGGATTGGTGGTGTTGGCAAGACAACCCTTGCTCAGCTTTTGTATAATGACTCCAAGGTAGAAAAATCATATAACTTTAGAGCATGGGCTTATGTTTCGGAAGAATTCAATGTTTTAAAAATAACTAGAACCATTTTTGAGTCGGTTGCGTCAAGGAATTGTAATGTGAAAGACCGAATGTTCTTCAAATCAAACTAAAGGAGAGATTGAAAGGAAAGAGATTTTTGCTTGTTTTAGATGACATTTTGAATGACAATTTTATTGATTGGGACTTGTTGTTAAGCCCCTTAAAAGCTGGAGCCTGTGGAAGTAGAATTATTGTGACAACTCGTAATCAAAGTGTTGCATCAATGATGCGCGTTGTAGTTATTTATGGTCTGTTGCATTTGTCAGATGAAGACTATTGGTCACTATTTGCAAAACATGCATTTAGGACTATTAACCCTGAGGAACATCCAACATTAAAAAGGATCGTTTCTCAAAAAAAAAAAAAAACATTAAAAAGGATTGGTAAGAAAATTGTGAAAAAGTGTAAAGACTTTCCTTTAGCTACAAAAGTACTTGGAGGCCTCTTGCACCCAGAATTGGAAGCTGAGGAATGGTATAGAATACTGAATAGCAAGATATGGGAGCTTTCTACTGAAAAGAGTAGCATACTCCATGCTTTAATGTTGAGCTATTAGCATCTACCTCCGCATCTCAAACAATGCTTTTCTTATTGTTCGATATTTCCCAAGGGCTATGAGTTTGAAAAAGAGAAATTGGTTCTCATGTGGATGGCAGAAGGATTCTTGCAGCATCAAAAAGGTAAAGACACCATGGAAGAGGTTGGTGTGGACGACTAAATTTCTTGATTCAAAATGAGTCAAACAAGTAAAATAGTTGCACAAATGCGAATTTGTATTGATGAATGTGTGGTACATTTCTCTGTAATTACAAAAGAGTGATCCTCTTATTCGATCTCCTTGAAAGATTTGTTAATTGGATTTGTGGTAATGTGATTTTGATTTGAACACCAAATATACTTCAATTTTGTTGAATAATGGATTGAAGATCTTTGAAACAAAATTACAATGAATCTCTGGCTATGAGCTTGTTAGAAATTCTTTGTTCTCCACGTTCATTGTGTGTTCTTCGTGTTCTTTGTGTTCTTCCCTTTTGAGGATTTGTGGTGGAAGTTCTTTGGGGCTTTAGAGGCTTGAATCCGTAGAGCTTCACTGATTTGTGGTTTGTGACGTTTATGGAGGCTTTTGAGCTTGATTCTAATGAACTTTGAGATTTAGGAACATGATTTGGATGATTCCTCTTCGAATGTTCTTTGTGTTCGAAGGTTTGTGGTGGAAATTCTTTAGGGCTTTAGAGGTTTAGATCCATTGAACTTCACCAATTTGTGGTTTGTTGATGTTTCTGGAAGCTTTTGAGCTTGATTCCAACAAACTTTAGGATCTAAGCAGGTAGTTTGGATGATTCTACTTCGAATGTTCTTCGTATTTGAAGGTTGAAGTTCTTGAAGTTGCTGGAGGCTTCAGGGCTTAATTCCAGTAGAGCTTATGGACTTCTGAACTCAAGATGTCTTCAAGGTCCTTCCTGAGATGTCTTGGGAGTGTGATGTGTCAACTTGTGATAAGTTAGGAATTTTCCCTCTCTACAAATGCCCCCTCGAGACTCGTTCAAGCACACAATTTCGGAGTGTGGTGTGGGAATGAGTTTCGAACATAGATTTTTTAAGTGAAGTAGTTGAAGGTGGTGGAGCTTTCAGAAGGATGAGATAATTTTCGAAGAGTAGACCCACCCATATGATAGGCTTTGATGAGATTGAAAAGGGGTCTGCGAGTATTTGAATGTACTTGCGTGACCGAGCCTTCTCAGCAAAGGTTAAGTTGAAGTAATTTCAGAAAAGTATTTTGGATCGTCGGTGGTGATCATAGTGTAGAAGATGGGGAAGAGGTGAAGATGTTGGTTGAGTACAGCATGCAGAGTCATAGGGCTAGCCTTGTGTTTTTAAGAACTTCTGGTGAAGTTATATTGGAAGAATATGCTTTGGATTAAGGTGAGGCCATGTGGGAATGTGGTGGAATGTGCGTGTGTTATTGCATCATTCAGGTTAAGTTGAGGTAATTTCAGAAGCTTAGGGATTTTGGGGATGCTGATGTTAGTGGTGAAGAAGACGAGGATGAAGCAAAGCGAATGGGTGAAACACACGCTACCATGGTGTTAGCCCTGTACATTGGGGACCCTCTAGTGTAGATGTTTCTAGGAAGTACAACTTTGGATATGGGATCAATTGCATGCTGAATGAGGTCCGACGGTAAGTCATCGAATGTGTGTGTGATGGGACCATGTCGACAAACATTAAGTTGAAGTAATTTCAAAAGAGTACCTTCTGAAATACTTCAAGCTAGATTTAAGTTGGAGTAATTCCAGAAAGTGTGTTTTGAGGTACCAGCAACGATAACCTTTGGGTCCCACACTGGTGGGGACATGGAATATGGCTTTGGCGACCATTTACCGGCTCCAAAGGCTGAATTCTGATGAGCTAGTGCCTTGAAGGTTGTTTTAAGTGTTGGATGAAAGAAAATTTGTAGGATACCTCAACACTTTTTACCATCTTCACCTACTGCTACTTGTTGGAAAAACACAGAGAAATGAAAGATGGAGCTAACTTGTGATTCTAGTCTTAAAAACTAGCCAAGTTGCTGTTTGTTCCGAACCGCTGCTTCTATTGGAAGGCCAAGCAATTGAAGAGAGACCACGGGAGACCTAAGGTTAGGAATAGGTATCTATGCTGGACTTGGATTTCCTGGCCAACCAAGTCCACGGAAGCATGGGAGGACGATACAAACCTTGTTATGAGTAATTTTATGGACAAAGGTGGTCATTAAGTGGAGAAACAAAATTTGTTTGGATCTCAAAACTACAATGATGTTGTGAAGAGGGTTTCTACTAAACCATGAGAGGGTTGATTTCAAACTGATTATGAAGCAATATTGATTGCTAAGTGTTGAGAATGATGAAGCCATAGTGAGAAATGGCTGTGAGAAGATGTAATTTCAAGTTCAAGACACACTTGTGAGAGTTCATTTGTACTTTAGAAGGAAAGCCTTGATGAAGTTTGGAGAATAACCCTGAGGGGATCCAAACTAAATGGATGAATCTCAAATTTTGATATTGAGAGTTTTAGTTTTGGACACTGTCAGTACTTTGGAGATGTGGGTTAGATTGGTGATTTCCAAGTCGCAAAAAAAAAAAAAAAACTATGCAAGACAAGTCTGGCTTGAAAATCTTGGCTTTGGGTTGATTTCAACACAAAAGACAACTATCTTGGAATTGAAGGTTCAACTTAGTTAAAGAATTTTCTCTCTCTGTTTTTTTTTTTTTTAGGCGATTCGGACTGGTTCAAGTGAACGGGTTAAACCAGGTCTAATCTGGACAACGGGTCAAACCAGTGGAGGCCGACGTCATTGGTGACATCACACAACTGTGTTGGCGCGTGTGAGGGCGTGAATGGTGAGGGTGGTGCGTAGGAGCGCGTGCACTTGATGTTGGGATCTCCGAAAAAACTGGTGGCGCATGGAGGCGCGTGACAGGGCTTCTGGAGTTGATTTTCTTGGGTTTTGTAGATCTAGGACCGTTGGATCGAGCGGTAGTTTCTGTTTTATAAATTGGTGGCCCAATTTACAGAGAAGTGAAGGAGGAGGCCACGATCTTCGAAGCCTATGGTGGCGCGTGGAGGCGCGTGGCTAGGCTTTTGGGGTCGAATTTTCTGGGTTTCAAAAATCGGAGCCTTCTGGATCGACTGGTAATGCCATTTCTTTGAAATGAATTCTGGGTTTGTACAAATATGAAGGAGCAGGCCGCGACCCTCTGAAGCTTTTTGCGGCTCGTGAAGGCGCGTGGTTTCTTCGTTGAGATTGACTTTTCAGAGTTTTAGAAATCTTTGTCCATTTAAGATCCCTGTGGGATCAATTTCGTGAAATCTTGAACTGATTTGCACAAATTTGACAGAGAAGGCTGCGGGTCGTTGTTGGACTTATGGCCTCTTTTGGTCTGCTTTGGCGGTGGCCACCCTGACAGGATGGTGCAAGAATTCAGGCTTGTGAGGTAGGTAGTGAGCCATCTCTTCTATCTCTATGGCTGAATATCCTCTTTCATTTCAAAATTTAGTGCAGACTTCCTTGACTTTGAGTGCATTTGAATTTGCAAAATTTGATTTTGAGCTTCTGCTATTTTCACGCGAACACCATTTCTTTTTCACTGGTCGGTTGGTGGTACCATTTAATGGTTTGCTAACTTTCTTCATTTTTCTTGTCTGTTATCTTAGAAGTTTTTTATATAAAGGCATGTTATTGCCTTCCTTCATCACTCTTGCTTTGAAGATTTTATTTATTTATTTTTATTTATTTATTTATTTATTTTTACTCTATGAGACATTTTTCGTGACAAATTTTTTGTTGCTTGTTTTTGTTTTGCAGCATAGTTTCCTTGATCTTTGGGTTTTGACATCAAACTTTACGCTGACGTTCTCATAGAAGTGTGTGCCTTCATTTGGTGGCTTTGTATTTCATTGATAGCAACGTTTTTACAGTGACGTATGCCTTCATGTTGTTACATTCTTTTTTTGCAACAACAATCTTTTAGTGATACTCATCTTTGCAACGACGTTTCCATAAAGATATTCAGCTAGGCAACAATGCTATCGCTAGTACTTGTCTTTGAAGTTGTATTGGCTCTGGTGTTGGCAATGAAGCAATACTAATGCTGGTAGTTAATGGAACTATGCTAGCACTTGTTTTTGCAAGAACGTGTTCCACACTTGTCTTTGCAACGTAGCCACACCAATTGTTCTTATCATGAAGCCGCGCAAAGTTTGCATTTGCATTGAGGCTGCATCCATATCTTTCTTTGTGTCGAAGTTGCGTCACCACTTATCTTTGTCATGAAGCGGTGCCAACTCTTGCATTTGCATTGAAGTGTCACCATTACTTTATCTACTGAAGCAAATTTGCACTTGTCTTTTTTAATGAAGCCTTTTCAACATGAAGTCACATTAACACTTCACTTGCACAACAGCCGCGCCAACATTCATTAGCACCAATTTTTAGAAGCAACATAGCTCAAACATCGAAGGTACATAGCACTATAGCCAGATATCAAGATTTCAGAGATGCCAATAAGACTTTGAAGATGCAAGGAGTTCTCATTAAGACTTCGGAGATGCCAACGAAACCTTGAAGTTTCAAAAAGAATGCCACCAAGACTTTGACATTGCACGAACATTCCCTTAAAGGAGAGATGACACAACACCAACTTCAGATGCTGGAGGAAGGTGACGTTGTCCAGATTTTAGAGACATGATGTGAAATGACATCACTCAGAAAGGAGATGATATGGTTCAAATTTCGAAGTTCTGAAGTGGCACAACCTAGAAGAGAGACAATGTAGCTTAGACTTGCAAGGTACAAGAAGATGCCCCCAAGAGATAAGTGATGCAAAGCATACTTTAGAGACACGGGAGGATGTCCATAGAAGAGGAGCAATGCCATGAAGACTTCATTCCCAATTTTTTGCAGTTGTCACTTTCTACCACAATAATCTTCGAGCATCAAGTAGTGAGCAATTGACAGATCTTAAGCAACGCCCGCCAATCAAAGGGATCTCAAAAGCATATTGATGACCTTTGAAAAACTCTTCAAGCTAGACTGGCAATCCTTCTTCTTTTTATGTGATTAAACTTAGTAGATGATAGTAAGTTGCCTATGTACCCTGAAAAGGGATCAAGTCATTACGTAGTTCAAAAGTTTTTTTTTTTTTTTTATGATTTCTTTTTGGATAATTTTATTTGGTGATCTTTGTGTTTTGTTTTGTTTGTTTTGTTTTTTTTTTATTTTTTTTTCTTGTTGTTGTTTTTTTGCAAAAAGGTAATAGTGGGTATCACCACTAATCGAACCCGAGACCTCGGCCTCAAGGGTGACAAAGGCATCCAACCACTACACCACACTAGCCATTGGTGAAATAGAGGGGGACTAATTTCTCTTTATTAGTACGCTTTCAAAGGTAATGGGAAGACATCATGTACCCTTGCAGCACTGTAGTAGGTAGTTTAAGCTCTTGCCGAGGAGCAATCCTCGATTTTCAAGCATAGAAGTGTTTAAGGAACTTCCCATTGATGGGGCTGATCCTTACACCATCATTGTCAATCAATTTGTAAGCTCCAATGGTGTTTGCCCCCTGATTGAGAGTTGGAAGTACATCACAAGCAACGGTCACATGGTTTGACCCGACAACTTCATTGAAGTCTAGATCAATCTTGTTTTCTTTGGCAAGTTTCATGATTTGTTCTTTGAAGACGAAGCATTTTTGGATTGGGTGGCCAATGATGCGATGTTATTTGCAGAAGTTAGAGTCATCAACTTTCCCTATATCTTCTGGTTGCTTGCATTCTAGCAATTCAATCAACTTCAATTGCAATAGTTGTTCTAAGATGTTTGGCACATCTTCATCAGGGAACGGATATGCTTTTTGCTCACGTTCCTTAAAAGTTAGGCGACGCATTTTGTTCTTTTGCCATCCTTCAAGCTGTTTTTCATTTGCCTTTGCTCCTCTTCTTGGAACCTTGACTTCGATAGTGTTAACAATCATTGGGTCTTTGAGGTTGACTTTTGCATTCTTATCATTCTGCCTTACTTCCTTTTTGCTTCCCTCACATATAGGAGGATTTGTACTTCCATGGCTAGCAATGCTCAACTCCATGTCATGAACACGAGTTGCTAACTCTTTAAATGTTCGAGGCTTTATCCCTTGAAGGATGTAAAGAAGTCCCTAATGCATGCCTTGGATGCACATCTCTACAGCAGAAATTTCAGAAAGTCGATCCTTGCAATCCAAGCTCAAAGAATGCCATCGATTGATATAATTGTCCACTGGCTCATCTTCCCATTGCTTGGTATTAGTAAGCTCCATCATGCTCAATGTACGACTTGCGCTATAGAATCGGTCAAGAAACTCTCTTTTGAGTTGTTGCCAACTGTCGATTGACTCAGGTTCTAAGTCTGTATACCAGTCAAAAGCATTCCCTTTGAGTGAACGGACAAATTGCTTTACAATGAGGCCTTCTTGAGTCCCTGCGTTCTCACAAGTTTCTACAAAATGAGCAATGTGTTGCTTAGGATTTTCATTGCCATCAAACTGCAAGAACTTGAGGGGTTGATACCCATTTGGCATCCTCATGTTGTTGATGCCCTTTGTGTAGGGTTTTGAATATGTGAGAGAACTTGTAGAAGAACCTCCATATTGTGCTCGGATGGTATTTGTTATCATGTCTTGTAATTGTTGGATTGACAACGAAGCAACCGAAGTAGATTGTTCTCGTCAGGGAGTGTTTTCAATTTCTCTCCCTTCATCATCCTTTGCAGATGTGAATTTATGACCATGGCTTGATTCACCAAGATCTTGTACTTTGAGTTTCTTCATTAGAGTTGCAATTTGGAGGTCTTTATCTTCAAGTGCTTTTGTGAGAAGGACGACCCTTTGTTCCATTTCAACCATCTTTTCTTCCATGGTAGAGGTGTTAGTCATCATGACTGACACAACTTCCCAAGATGATGGAGAAGGAAGTGAATTGAAGTGAGCACATGAAATCTCATCTTTTGGGTTCCCTTTGATGGGAGAGAAATCGTGCGACCAACTTCTTGTGAAGGAAGAAGAGGATTTGCCCCTATACTTAAGGTGTTCCAAGGTGGAGACGTCCTTGTTGATAACCTTGTTTCTTGTAAGAGGGCCTGAGGAGATGATTGTCTGGACCTTGGCTTCCTTGGTTGATCGAGATTGAAGTTGATTATTTGTTTTGGGTTGGCTACAATTGATTACACCAATGTAGTTGTTGGTGGTAGCCTTACCAAGTTTAGTTGAAGTTGCTATTGTTGAAACTTGAATGTTCTTGCTAGAGGCCATTTGAGTTAGTAGCAAGATGATGAAGATTTCTTTCATTGAAGGAGAATGAGATGAGAGGCAGAGATGTCTCACCGGGTGTGCCAGAATTTGTGGACGACTAAATTTCTCAGTTCGAAACAAGTCAAACAAGTAAAATAGTTGCACAAATGCGAATTTGTATTGATGATTGTGTGGTACAATTCTCTGTGATTACAAAAGAGTGATCCTCAGATTTAATCTCCTTGAAAGATTTGTTAATTTGGAATTGTGGTAATATGATTTTGATTCGAACACCAAATACTTCAATTTGGCTGAAGAATGGATCGAAGATCTTTGAAACAGAATTACAATGAATCGCTGGCTATGAGCTTGTTAGAAATCATTTGTTCTTCATGTTCTTCGTGTTCTTCATGTTCTTGGTGCGTTCTTCGTCTTCGAAGGTTTGTGGTGGAAGTTCTTCGGTGCTTTAGAGGTTTGGATTCGTAGAGCTCGTTGATTTATGATTTGTTGAGGCTTCTGTAAGCTTTTGAGCTTGATTCTAGTGAACTTTGAGATTTAGGAATATGATTTGGATGATTCCTCTTCGAATGTTCTTCGTATTTGAAGGTTTTGTAGTGGAAGTTTTTCGGTGCTTTAGAGGCTTGAATCCGTAGAGCTTCACTGATTTGTGATTTGTTGATGTTTCTAGAAGCTTTTGAGCTTGATTCCAGCAAACTTTAAGATCTAAGCAGGTAGTTTGGATGATTCTGCTTTGAATGTTCTTCGTATTTGAAGGTTGAAGTTCTTGAAGTTGCTGGAGGCTTCAGGGCTTGATTCCAGCAGAGCTTCTGGACTTCTAAACTCAAGATGTCTTCAAGGTCTTTCCTAAGATGTCTTGGTAGTGTGACGTGTCAGCTTGTGATAGGTTGGGAATTTTCCCTCTTTATAGTTGGGTACATGTATTTTCGTGAACTAATATCAAGATCATTTTTTCAACCATCAAATCGCAACAAATTGTGCTTTGTGATGCATGACCTTATCAACGATTTAGCTCAATTTGCATCTGGAGAATTTTGTTGCAAGTTAAAGGATGGCAGACTGAATGAAATTTCAGAGAAGGCTCGATATTTTGCATGGTCAACTAACCAGCTTGATGGTCCCGAGATCTTTGTGGCCCTACTGGAAGTAAAGTCTTTGAGAACCTTCCTTCCACTAGGCTTTTCAAATACCAGTCAATGCTCTGCCTTAAGTAAAATAGTTAGTGATAACTGGTTGCCATTTCTAAAACACTTACGTTTGCTTTCTTTTGCTTGTCATGTGATCACTGATCTACCTGAGACTTTGGGCAAATTGATTCATCTACGCTACTTGGACCTTTCCCAGACTTCAATAAAAAAGCTACCTAGTTCAATATGTTCTTTGTATAATTTGCAGACGTTGTTGGCAAGTTGTATTGAACTTACTGAGCTACCAGCAAACTTTGGAAACCTTATTAATTTACGTCATCTAGATGCGAGTGAAACCAACTTAAGAGAGATGCCACTTGAATTTGGAAGATTAAAGAGTCTCCAAGTGTTAACTGATTTTTTTGTGAGCAGAAATAGTGGGCTGAAAATCAGTGAATTGGGCAAGCTTGCACACCTTCGTACAATTTCCATCTCAAGGATGCAGAATGTAGTTGATTTTGGGAATTTAACCAAAATTCCAACCTGTGAGAAACAATAAAAAATAGAGAAAACACGCGTCAAAGAAAAATAATCACACGCACTAGACAGTATTTACGTGGTTCGGCAATTTGCCTACGTCCACGGAGTTGCAGGGATTTCACTATTATCAGGGAAAAAATACAAAGTGCGGCTACAGTGTTTTTCTCTCTCTCTAAAAAACACAACAACAGTTGTAGTCACCAACCCTAATTATAAAAGCGGCTTTTATATCCTACTTACAGGGTTATAATGGGCTAGGCCAAAAATAAACTAGGCTCCACAAAGCCCAACAAATCTCCCACTTGGAGACTAGTTCAATCATCAACATCAGCCGCTATCCTCCAAAAGCAATCCCTCATCCTTGCAACTCATCCTCCTGTCCTCAAGCTAGAAGACCAATTGAAGCTGCACACAGCTTCAACTTCTCAATAGTGACATCCTTAGTCAACATATCTGCTGGGTTCTTAGATCCACATATCTTCTCAAGTGTTACCAACTTATCTTCAACAAGGTAACGGATAAAGTGGTATTTTGTTTGTATATGCTTCGACTTTGAATGAAAAGTCGAATTTTTGGCAAGAAAGATTGCACTCTGACTGTCACTGTGTAGAATGCCCATCTCCTACTTCTTACCTAATTCATCTAAGAAGCCATGTAGCCAAATCATCTACTTTCTAGCTTCAGTTGTTGCAACATACTCAGCTTCTGTAGTAGACAAAGTAACAATCTTTTGTAGATTTGAAGCTCATGATATAACTGTACCACCCAGAGTAAATACAAACCCAGTAGTACTCTTTCTACTATCAATATCACCAGCAAAATCAGCATCTATATAACCCTGTAGTTTCAAACTTGCACCTGTGAAGCAAAGACATGTATCTGATGAACCCCTTAGATATCTCAGAATCCACTTGACTGCCTCCCAATGCTGCTTTCCTGACCTACTCATGAATCTGCTCACAACTCCCACTATATGTGCAATGTCTGGCCTTGTACACATCATAGCATACATCAAGCTGCCAATAGCTGAGGCATAGGGCACCTTGCTCATATGGTCCCTTTCTTCTTCTGTCTTCGGTGATTGTTCTTTGCTTAGTTTGAAATGACTACCCAAGGGTGTGCTCATTGGTTTAGCTTCATTCATGTTGAACTTGCTAAGAACTTTCTTCACATACTCTAACTGTGAAAGCTTCAATGTACCATTAGCCTTGTCTCTAATGATTCTCATACCAAGGATTTGCTTTGCAGCTCCCAAATCCTTCATTGCAAACTGTTTTGACAATTGCTTTTTTAGATCATTAATCTCCTCAATGCTAGACCCTATAATGAGCATATCATCCACATACAACAATAAAATGATATAAGAATTGTCAAAGAACTTAACATAGCAACAGTGATCAGCTTCACATCTCTTGAACACAATTCTATGCATAAAACTATCAAATTTCTTGTACCACTGTCTAGAAGCTTGTTTTAGGCCATACAACCTCTTTCTTAGTTTGTAGACTAGATTCTCTTATCCCTGAACAATGAACCCTTCTGGCTGAATCATGTAAATGTCTTCCTCCAAGTCACCGTGAAGTAATGTCGTCTTCACATCTAACTACTCAAGATGTAAGTTTTCTGCAGCCACCATTCCCAGTACCAGTTTAATTGTTGAAATCTTCACAACTGGAGAAAATATCTCTGAGTAGTCAATGCGCTTCTTCTGCTAGAACCCTTTAACAACTAATCTGTCCTTGTAACGTTTGCTACCATCATGCTCATTCTTTATTCTATATACCCACTTGTTGTGCAAAGCCTTCTTTCCTACTGGCAATTCAGTCAGTTCCCATGTCTGATTCCCCAACAAGGAATCCATCTCATCCTTCATGGCTAACTCCCACTTGCTTGAATTCTCATCTTGCAAAGCTTCATCATAACACTCTGGCTCACCACCATTAGTCAACAGGAGATAATTTAGAGCGGGTGAATAACGCTGTGGAGGCCTAATGTCTCTGGAAGATCTGCGGACTTCAGCTACAGGTGTACTCTGATCTACTTGTGAATCTACATTCTCCTTATCTTCTTCACCCCTTTTCTGGACAGTACTTTCAGTCAATCCATCTAAGTTGACAAACTCAGATTTCTTTTGATCTATCTCTGCAATATCTGAGACTACAGTTGACCTGTCCTTGTACATAACCTGTTCATTAAATATCACATTTCTACTTCTGATGATTTTCTTGTTTTGTTCATCCCAAAACCTATAGCCAAATTTCTCATCACCATAGCCAATGAAAAAACATATTTTAGACTTGGCATCAAGTTTACTACGAGCATCAGAATCAATATGAACATAAGAAACACAACCAAAAACTTTTAAATGGGAAAATTTTACCTCTTTACCGCTCCAAACCTCCTCAGGAAGTTTGAACTCCATGGGAACTGATGGCCCTCGGTTTATCAGGTAAGCTGCAGTGCTAATAGCATCAGCCCAAAAAGTTTTTGGTAATCCAGCATGCAACCTCATACTCTTAGCACGCTCATTAAGAGTTCTGTTCATGCGCTCAGCCACACCATTCTGCTGTGGTGTCCCAGGAATGGTCTTTTCCATCCTAATTCCCTGTGCAGCACAATACTCACTGAACCCTTCATCTATGTACTCTCCTCCATTATCAGACCTCAAACATTTTAGTTTTAAACATGTTTCTATCTTAACCATGGCCTTCCACTTCTTAAAAGTTTCAAATACATCAGATTTATTTTTCAGAAAATAAACCCATACCTTTCTGCTTGAATCATCAATGAAAGTGATGTAGTACCTGGAACCTCCAAGGGATGCAACTGGAGAAGGCCCCCACAAATCAGTGTGTACTAACTCCAATTTTTCTGCCTTCGGTGTCCTGCCAGTTTTCAAAAAACTCACATTTTTCTGCTTTCCTAAGATGCAGCTTTCACACATGTCAAAATCAATGGACTTCAATTCTGGTAGTTTTCCTTTTGACAGCAGCATCTTCATCCCTTTCTCACTCATGTGACCAAGCCTGCGGTGCCATAGGCTTGTATCAGTACTTGCATCAGCAACTACAATTGTGTCTCTTGGACTTGAGGTCATATAGAGAGTGCCAGTCTTCTTTCCACGAGCCAATACTCTAGCTCCCTTTGTAACCTTCCAAGTACCACCAACAAATAGTATTGCATGCCCTTCATCATCAAGTTGTCCAACAGAAATCAAATTCCTCCTTAGGTCAGGAATATGTCGAACCTTCTCCAGTAACCAAACAGACCCATTGGGTAACAATATTCGGACATCTCCCATACCCACAACATCCAGGGCTGAACCATCAGCCAAATACACCTTACCAAAATCACCTGCAGCATAGTTCTGTATGATTTCTCGGTGTGGAGTGGTATGAAACGAGGCTCCTGAATCCAAAACCCAATCATCAAGTGGACTGTCTACTGCAAGAAGTAATGCATCCTGTACCTCTTCTGTTACAGCATTAGCAGAATCATCTTCATTCTTCTTCTTAGGACTTTTGCATTGGTTCCTAAAGTGACCTATTTTCCCACAATTCCAGCATTGTACTTGTTGGCCTGATCTAGATTTACTTCTGTTTTGATTAGTATTTCTGGATTTTGATCTGCCTCGATTTGAATTTCTGTTATTACCTCTGCCTCTTGTCTCAAGGTTTAGGGCAGAACCAGATCCTGAGGTTTCACCTGCATCTCTTCTGCGAATCTCCTCAACCAGAATCAAATCTCGAATATCATTGTACTTGAGCTTTTCCTTTCCTGTAGAATTACTTACTACCATCCTCATTGCCTCCCAACTGTTTGGCAAAGAAGCTAAGACGATCAGAGCACGAATCTCATCATCAAAATCAATTTCTACAGACGACAATTGATTTGTAATAGTGTTAAATTCATTCAGATGTTGTGCTATTGATGCAATCTCTACTATCTTGAAATTGAACAGTTTCTTCATCAGATGCACCTTGTTGTTTGCTAACAGCTTTTCATACATACCAGACAAAGCCTTCATCAAATCTGCTGTGGTTTTCTCCTTTACAACATTGTGTGCAACAGACCTAGACAGAGTTAACTTGATAACTCCCAGTACCTGTCTATCAAAAAGAGCCCATTCATCAGCTTTCATCGCCTCAGGTTTTGTCCTCAAAAGAGGCAGATGCAATTTCCTCTCATAGAGATAATCTTCAATCTGCATCCTCCAATACGCGAAGTCTGTGCCATCAAAATTTTCTATTTTAGATGCCTTTCCTGCTTCCTCTGCCATTGCTCCCACTCAAACCTAACCCTAGGCTCTGATACCAGTTTTTGGGAATTTAACCAAAATTCCAACCTGTGAGAAACAATAAAAAAATAGAGAAAACACACGCCAAAGAAAAATAATCACACGCACAAGACAGTATTTACGTGGGTCGGCAATTTGCCTACGTCCACGGAGTTGCAGGGATTTCACTATTATCAGGGAAAAAATACAAAGTGCGGCTACAGTGTTTTTCTCTCTCTCTCTCTAAAAACACAACAACAGTTGTAGTCACAAACTCTAATTATAAAAGCGGTTTTTATATCCTACTTACAGGGTTATAATGGGCTATGCCAAAAATAAACTAGGCTCCACAAAGCCCAACAGTTGATGCTACAGATGCTTCAGAGGCTGACTTGAAAAGTAAGCATTGTCTTAATGAATTAGCTTTCACATGGACCTCTAACACTCACGAGGTACAAAATGAAATAGACATACTTGATAATCTGCAACCTCATAAAAATTTGAAGAAGCTCACAATTGAAAACTATGGTGGTTCAAGGTTCCTAATTGGTTAGGCAATGCCATTTTCTCTAACATGGTGTTCCTTTGTCTTAGCAAGTGCAAAATTTGTACGTCCTTACCACCACTGGGTCATTTATCGTCTCTTCAAGGGCTCTACATCATAGAGATGGAAGGATTAAAAAAGTTGTATTCTGGATTTTATGGGAATGGCAACTTTGGAGTCAAGCCTTTTCGTTATCTTAGAACTTTGTTGTTTGAGGAGTTGCCAAGTTGGACACACTGGATACATTTAGCAAATGAAGGTGAACACTTCCCCTCCCTCCAACAGCTTCATATACTTGGATGTCCAAAATTGATTGGGACCTTACCAAAGCACCTCCATTCCTTGAAAGAAATGAAGCTGCACGATTTGGATGCTTTGACGACCCTGTCCCAGGAATTGTTTGAAGGCAACTCTAGTTTCCAAAGACTGGAAATAGTTAATTGTCCTTGTCTCAGCTCCTTTCCTGGAGGTGATTCTCTCACTAACGTAAAAACACTTTCTATTTGTGATTGTTGAAATTTAAAGCCCTTTCTACTTGAGCATACGATGCACCCATTTAGAGGCCTTGGGAGTTTGCAAATAATGAGAAGCTGTGATTCTCTTCAATCTCTACCATTATGTTTATTTACTAAGCTTCAAGATCTTCATATTGAGGACTGTAGGAATCTCAGGTCCCTTTCAATTCCAAACAACCTTCACTTTGATCTCACATTTCTTCGAAAAATGAAATTCAAGGATTGTCCAAATCTGGAATTCTTTCCAGAAAAGGGATTGCACACTTCCAACCTACAATCTCTTTTGATTACCAATTGCAACAATCTGATGCCTCAGAAGGAGTGGGGCTTGCATGGAATGGTGTCACTGACTTGTTATGAGATTGAAGGTGGATGTAGTAACTTAGAATTGTTTCCAGAAGAGGGGCTGCTGCCCAACACCCTCACTTCTCTTCGTATCAGCAGACTTCCACATCTCAAATTCATAGGCCAAGGGCTTCAGCACCTCACGTTGCTAGGAAAGTTGGAGATCAATTGCAGTGAGAAGCATGAGTTGATGCTAGAAGAGGGGT
Organism: Quercus aquifolioides; assembly: GCA_019022515.1. Taxonomy (NCBI): domain Eukaryota; kingdom Viridiplantae; phylum Streptophyta; class Magnoliopsida; order Fagales; family Fagaceae; genus Quercus; species Quercus aquifolioides. The sequence continues at coordinate 46,815 of JAFHAW010000292.1, forward strand.
TGCCTGCCTCCCTTTTTTCTCTTCATATCCAAAACTGCTCTTTGCTAGCCGATCCTTGCCAAAAGGAGGGAACTAAAAAAAGGTTCTGCTCCAGCGTTTTTTCAAGCAGCATTCAAAACAAAAAACTTACTATGAATAGTGCACTATCCACCGCCTTCCCCCGTCCCTAAAAGCCCTCCTCTCACCAGCAGCTAAGGAATTCCTGTAGCAGCAAGAAATGTAGTTGATTTGTTGGAAAAATTGGGGCTAGAAGGAGCTTACTTTTATCTGGATGACCAGGGGCTTCAGCATCTTACTGCTCCAGTCCATCCCAAAGAGGGTCTTCCATCCCTGTCTTTTATCTGGAGCAGAAAATGCTCTCTGCTGAGACCAAAACTCCAAAATGAGACAAAATATTGGTCCAAGATAGCTCATATCTCTTGCATAGAAACTAATAAGGAAGTATAGAAGAGTCCCTGTCTGAAGCAATGAAAACACTATCACCTCGGTAATTTTATTACTCAGTTGATGAATAGCAATTTGACCTGCTAGACATCAATTTAATTTACTGTACATTGTGAAACGATTATTGCACCTACTAAAATAATCTTTTCTTTCCATCATGTATCATAATATATCTAGGCTAATTTTGAAGACTGCTGGGGCCACCAGCAAGTGCTCAAATTTATGTGGGATCCTCTGCAGTTATTCACTATCCCTTCCTTCTTCATGTCATGTACAGCAACTGGAGGATTTTTGAAGAAGTCTGGATCCACTCCTGAAGTTTTTATGCAAGTTAGCTGAGCAGTAGTTTTTGTTTTTGCATTCTTATTTTCTGTAATTATGTGATATGTTAGTCCTGAGGTTATTATCATGTATACTGATCAGTTTATCATTGCTTCTAACGATTCTGTAGCATTGGCCCAAAGTAGTTTTCTTATATGGGGAGTTATATGCTCAGAAGAAGGCTCTTAAGAAAGTGTGCAGATGTCTTTAAAGAATTAGTTTGGTTTATTTTAGGGCTGGAGTTGAGATTGATTCATTCACACAGCACCCCCCCCCCCCCCCCCCCCCCCCCCCCGCCCCCGCCCCCTCCAGAAAAAAAAGAAAAGAAAAACAACAACAACAACAAAGAGTTGAGGTTAAAGTGAATTGGGAGTAATCTGATATAAGTTGATTTTAGTTTGTGAACAGGGTTTTTTAATGTGTCATATAAAAAATTCGTTAAAGTGTTTATAATTCATATAATTGATACTAGCTTTTTGGTGCGTATAGTGGGTGTCCATGTTTACATCTTTCATGTTTTTTCTTCCACTGAAGTAGTAATAATAGGAGGAGCATAGAAATATGCTCCAAGAATGTCTCCTTTTCTGTGCAAATCTTGTTCAAAAAAACAGATACTTAGAAGACTCTAACAAATAATTAGTGACTATGATCGATTATATAACTGTAGTCAATCGTATAAGTCCAGTAATTTTTGTTTGGGCAAGTATGAGTTTCATCTACTTCCCAAAAGAAAATGAGTCTTGAGGTTTTTTCTCCAGTTCTCACACCCAAGCAAACATTAGAGCAGATCTACATTTTAATTTCATTTTGCATGACTGTTCAACTGGTTTCCTTATGTTACATGATCTTTTAGAAGTAGGTTCAAGTTTTCTGAAGCTGGCATATAGATTCTTCGCAAATTTTCAGGGTTCAGTGTCAGGCATGTATAAGAAAGTCACTGAAGTTGATACCGATATGTTGTTTTAGTTGGTATTTTTGCACCATTATCCTCTGCACTACTGTATTACCGCTCCTAGCATCCAGAGACTTATCACTTCAATCTCTATCTGAGGAGCTAATAAATCTTTCCTCACTGGAAATGCTAGACTTTAGGAATCTGATAAAATTTAAATCTTCTCAAGGTGGGGTTGCCAGCTTCTCATTCTAGTCTTAACAATTTGTTATTATCCTCATCTAAAACTGCAACATGAACTAGATAAAGGAGAGGATTGGCCCAAAAACATATTTGGTCTATGGAATTTGAGATTTTGTTTAAGAAAAGATAACTGTTAGGTTTGGCTGCTATAATGAAATGCAATTCCAGTTTCAGCTATCTACTTGTTCACCAACAAGTAAAGTGCTAACATGTGCATTGGAGTCCCCTTCGGCTGCTATTAAGAACTTTTAGGTTTCCAATTTCAATTCTCTCTGAGGGAATTTTAGGGTTAAGTTGGGCTTCCATTAATTATATTTTATATTAGTCAAAACAGGATGAATGAAGCTCAGTTTATGTTCCTGGAAGCCTTATTACAGTTTGTGGTCATATTAATTTCGGGCTTAGTGCACATTGTTATTTTATTTGTGCTTTCTTATGTAAGTGAAGAGTGTAGAGCTTTGATATGCGATCCACGATAGGTGGATGTTTCCCTATACAGTATGTTAAGAAGCTACATTAGCCTATGTTGCATAGACACAGACACGGGAATACGGCAATTTTTGAAAAATAAAGACACGACACGGCGGTTAAATAATTAATTAAAATTTATATTTAGGCATATTTTTTAATATTTTTAGACATAAAATACGTTTATGTCTAGAATTTAAATTATGTAAGAACTACAAATAAATAAATTAACACTCAAATTAGTACAATAATACACATAAAATATTTAAAGTACAAATCAAAAGTTTAAATAGCTACGTTCAAATACTAATAATAATACTAAAAATAATAGTCAAAATAATAATATAAATTATTTTCTTTTGGACCAATGGCATCTTAATGACATCGTGACATTGACATATGGTGCTCAAAAGTTGAAATTTGAAATTGAAAATTTGGAAGTGACTTTCACGTGGGTTGGCAGAAGACGCAAAAAAAAAGAGGAAATATAAAAAAGTATTATAAAAGTTAAAATGAACAGAAGAAGATAGAAGGCATCTGAGTCTGCGAAGAAAAAGAAAATGAAGAAGAAGAAAAAGAAGAAGAAGGAGAGAGGAGGAGCTCGCCGATCGGAAGGGACAGGGCACGCCGGCACAGCATTGACGTCTATGGAGTTCGCCGATCAGACCAATCTAGCTCCGGCGAGGGACAGAGGGCAGCGGCAGCGGGCGGAGGTCAGAGAGAGGGTGGAATTTGTGATTTTTTTTTTTCACTGCTAGCGTGTTGGATGCGTCGAATCCGCGTTGGCGCCGTGTCGAAGCCGCGTCGGCATCGTGTCGAAGCCGTGTCGGAGAAGTGAAAAAAAGAAAAAGAAAAAAAGGGACACTGCCGGACACCGGAATCTGGCGCATCGTACTCGTTCCGGTGTCCGACACGTGTCGGACACCGACACGACGCCAAAAATAGCGTGTCCGTGCAACCTAGATATTAGCTTGCCCCTAGCCCCCATCCATAGATGTGTAGTTTCTCTATAGATAATTTGTTAAAAATTTGCTCATGGTGTCAAGAGGTGCATATCTAAACCTTAATATTTTATTGATTGCTCCTTAAATCTTACACTCTGTTGGGGACTTGGGGTAGAGAAAATTTCATTGGAAAGTGCTCAGCAATTTCACCAACCCTATCATCCTGGGAACACCATTCCCCCTCCTCATGTGGCTAATCTCGATTAGTTTGTTGAGAGTACATAGCCAACCCCAAAAAATTTATATATATAGTGGTATTGTTAACTATATATGCTAACTATGTTGAATCATTTGTTGCACGTTTTGCATTTCACTTGTTCAAGTGTACTCATTCAGTCATTCTCAAGGACCTGTTCTAAGCATCTTGGCTACTCTGCCATGTGACCGTGTTTCGGTAATCCTCCAATAAACATGTTTGGACTGTACAACTGTTGTCTTTAAGGGAAATTCACGTTCCCACGGACGGCGGCAACTCTTGATGCAATTGGTTGCATGCACAACTTGTTAATGATTCTTGCAAAATCAAGAAGTGAATCTAGAAGACCAGTGTGGTCTCAACCATCCACTTTTCGAAGCTTAATGTCAAAGACAAGTTTTTTTTTTTTTTTTAAAAAGGCCATGGAATTATCTATTTTTTAGGAGATTTCTTATGCTACCTTGTTACTTTATTTTCCTTCATTTAAAGGACGTTTTAGGAGGTTACTGATGGAAAACCATTCCTTGAATCCTGTAACCATGATAGATGATAAATAATGGTTTGTAAATGTTGAGATGTAATTCATGGAGTGTGGTTGGATTATTGCAAACTTAACTATGTAATTATATCCAAAAACTTTATTTGCAAAATTGAATCTAGGAAATGGGGACTCTAAGCCATTTTAAGGTGCAATGCTACTACAACCATACTATCTCTCAGCTGTGTATTTAAGCTGAGCTTGCCTATTGGAGACCTCAAAGAATTTTCTCCAGATTTGGCGGGTATGGTGATGAAAGAAAATATGTAGGATTGATTCAATGGTTGTTTCACGTTATTACTATGATGGAGAGGATTTTCATAAGTGAGAATATTATAAATTTCTGAAATTTTTTTATTTTTTATTTTTACCTATCATCGTGTACTCTCACAGCAAACTTCAATTAGTTTATTATTTGTACAAGTAAGAAGCAACTTAATTAAGTGAACTTAATTAGTTTTTGCCAAGATCCTTGTATCTCTATTGGTTGACATCTCCTAGTGTCTTCGATAGAAACATTTAGTATTCAAATCTCCTCACGCCCAACTCTAAAAAAAAAAATATATTTTTTAAATCTAATTTTTGAACCTATTAGAATCCTTACTAACCGAAGTTGAATGCCACTCTACATAATAAATCTTGGACCAACTCTTGATATTGAATTAATCAATATTGCACTTCTTTGTTACTTCATAGCTACCACATAAAAGCTAGCAATATTCCTATATAGGCTATAATTTGTACCAGTCCAAAGATCTTATTATTGTAAGATCCAATCGAGGCTCTAGGAAAGATATGAGAAGCTTAAGTAGGAAATTGTAGTGAGCCTAAACATTTGTTGCACCAGTGCAACCATTAGCAGTATGTTTAGGTGGATTAAGTTTTAACTAATGGTCTTTTCCTATTTAAAAAAAAAAAAAAGCCATTCCTTTTTGAGATAAAAGATATTAAGAAAAAAGTGCTTCTTGTTATATTGCTTTCAATCGTAATGCAAGCTCTAAATAATGAATTGACGTAAAAGCCTTTTGGTTTCACTATTTTTAATGAAAGTATGAATTTCTCTCTCTCAAGAAGGGAAAAAAATTACACTTTTTCACTCTAAATTATGCATCCATTTTACACATACCATTTGTACTACAAAAATCTACGTTCGGCTCCCCAAACTAAAACTCATGTAAGACTTCCTCCCATCACTTTCTTAATTAAGTCTAATGGAAAGTAATATTAAAAGACCAATTTACCTGCTACCATATGTTTTGAAGGGAAAGGTAAATGGGTTTTTTGATACTAAATTCTATTAGATTTAATCCCCAAAACAGACGCAGGAGTAGAGAGTTGTGTTACATAATTATAACTTTAAGAGGCTACCTGTGCATTTTGATGGTTGAGTGGACAAAATGTAAAATGAGATATAGTTCAAGGTGAAAAAGTGTAATTTCCAAATTATAAAAAATAAAAAATAAAAAAAATCAAAGCACTCAAATTCTCTTATTTTTTTGGCTTGAATCCAAATATCTCAAGAAAAAGAAAATTTGATTCACACAAGTAGTGTTATTAAATTTTGTAACAAACGAGCTCTTCTAATCTTCAAAATTATAATACGCCAATTAAGAATATCTAAATACTACTGAGTCCTGACTCCTGATGCATAAACAGTGATGATTTAAACACTGCCGTTTCAAGCTTGGGCCGTCAACATATTAAAGAAACTAATATTGCTTTGGATCCGTGTCATACACAGCCCAAGCCCAAGTCTAATCCACCAAATGACACCGCTTTAATAGAGAGAATCAGTTTTTAACCGATTCTAACGGCTAGTCATAGTGTAACTACATTGAGTTATTAGAATGTCTCTCTTTTGCACATATTTTGTAATCTGTATATACTGTATTGTATTGATATTTCATATTTTTTTCATAAAGAAATCAATACAAGACAGTATATATATATATATATATATATAGATTGCAGAAATATCTCTTTGTTATGTCTTCAACCTCTAGTTTCTTAGAAGCTTTGAGCCTTTGTTTCACAAATTTCAATTAAGAATAAGCTTGTGAATTTATGAGTCTAATTTTCGTAAAGACGTTTCTGAATTCTAATGCTAAACCCTAATAATTATAGTGGCACTTTCATTTTCATTTTATTTATTCTAAATTTCAGTTTTTGTTAAAAAAGGTCTAATTTTCTTTAAGTTGTTTTGAAATTTTAATTCCTAATCTGTACTCTAATAATTGTAGGGGCAATTTCATTTTCGTTTATTTACTTTAAATTTCAATTTGTGTCTGTTGAGGTCCAAAATTAAATTGGCCACAGACTAAGGCCCAAAGAAGTAAAACGTTGGGCTCATTCCACACAAAAAATAAATAAATAATAAAACTAAGAAAGAAAAAGGAAGGCTAGGCTCACACTATAAAGTGTGGGGGCCTTTTTTGCTATGTTGGGCCGGGCTGGTCCTTTGTAAATGTAGGCCCAAGTGTTCTGGGTTGCAGGAGTCGAGACCGGGCCAACTGGAACTCAACTTGGCCGGTTTGTGCGCGAACTATGCCTCGTCTGCCAAGAGGGTACTTACCGCAGACAGGGTTGTTCCAGCGAAGAGCTTGCGGCAGGCAGATATAATTGATAAAGCAAACTCCTGTGTTCTGGAATGACCAGATAGTTCTTCTAATAAGAAATGGCCAAACTACAATAACATTTAGCAATATTTTGTCAAATAAATAATAAGGGCAAATGGTAACGGAGATTTAATCCACAGTTTATGTAAATAAATTCAGTTTGACCCGCAGGAGTGAGGCCAAAGAGAAAGAACGCCCCTTCTCAACGCGATTAACTTTCGAGGAAAGGAAAACGGGATTCTTGCCGTGGAAGTTAATGGGTTTGAGGGAGGCGGACCTGAATGGGCACTTCTCAAAATAACTATAGAAGAGAGCAGTGATTCGAGAGGGAGAGAAGGGAAGGGGCCTATCGGTGCATGTCACTCTCACTCGCTCCGTTTTTTCTCTCTTTCTCTCTTTCTTTTCCAGTCCTTTCCTAGTAATTTCCACCTTGGTCGTTTTTTAGTATTATCCTCCTCTGTTTTTCTAAGCAAGTTACAGAGTATTCTCTTTTTAAGTTGCGTTGTATTACTCTCGTGCCTCTTGTTGTTTTTGCACATGGCAGCGGCGCCCTTTTATAGAGCCCGCCGAGATCGATTCTTTACTATTCTACCCTTTAACCGTTTTTCGTCTGGTCTAGGCGCACTCGCAGACCCTTACTGCTGTCTGCGAGCCCCTCTGTTACAGACACAGACAACGTTTTGTCTGTTAGTCCGCCGCGGCACCTTGTCCTGCCGCGGTGATGTTTCTCTCTCCTATCCCTCATGGCATGCACCTATTGGTCCCCACTCAGCCTTGCCTCTTTTGGGTGATATGCCATCCCAGCAGGACGTATTCCCCAAAAGAGTCTGAGTAGAGACCTCAAAACAGGTCTTCCCCTCTCCCCACCTTCAAACCATGCCCTCTTACCTCTGACCCATGACCCTACCATGCCCTGTATTGGCTGGATACAGGCTGGTGGTGTCTGGGCCTTGCGCGTGGTTTATGTCTGAAGGCTGCCTGCTGTTCATGTATCTGTCGTGGGCTGGAGACATTGCTTGCATCGCCTGTTGTCCGTTTCTGGCTTCCCGCGAGTTGCTGCTCTGATTTCCTGTCCCCATAAGGCTTGGGCTTTGCCGAGTACTGGGCCTTGTGTTCTTTTTCAACCCAATTCTTTTCCCACCGTGTTGTTTGGCCTTTCCTGCCGTGGCAATTTGTTCCTGCTAGGCCTCTTTTTAGGCCTGCCGTTCCTTTCTTTCCCCCAGTGGCTTAATATGGCCACTAGTGTTCTTGCTCGTGGGCTCCAGCGTCCCTCTCTTTTCACTTGGGCTTATTCGGCCCATTCACTTCTTTTGGACTTCCTTGGTCCATTTACTAACTTTGTATCCCATGGGCATTTACTAACTCAATTGGGCTTCCTCGGTCCAATTTCCTCATTTTCATCCTTGAGGTTCATGGGCTTGCCATTATCCCCTACTTTCTTTGTTTACATTGCCTTGGGCCTCCTACGGCCCATTCTTGCTTTTTCATAACATACGTCGCCCATGGGTGTCATTTCTTACTTTCCGGGCCCATTGAGCCCACTTACTTCCTCAAGACCCATTTATTCATGTTATGGGCCTGTGTCCTACCTTTTCTGCCGCTTGGGCCTAACAGTCTTATTTCATGCTTGCCACTCTTATTGCCTGCTTCGCTGGGTTGGGCTGGCTTTACAGAAATGACCCTCAACATTTAGCCCCCTGAACATATGGAGCGTTCTTGCGGTTCATATGTGAATGAAGGACCCTTTTGTCTTTTCCCACTTTTTCTTTTCTTTCGCGGGCTTTTTGAAACCACAAATTCCTTCCTGCATAGATATATTTTTTTTTCTCTTGCTGTGAACAGTGACAACTCTTCGAATTTCCCAAAATGGTAGTTGCTTTAAAACATAACTGCTGCCTCATTAATTTCGTTCTTTTCTCAATGGCCAACCCGTCGCCTCTCTTCGCGCCGGCCTTAATAACTTAGGTATTTAAGAGAAGAATCCCTTCCCAACGCAGACACAAACTCCTTTTATTTCAAAATATTTTCCTTTCCTCATCATCATCTTCTTCTCGAACACCCCTCTCTCCCTTGATCCATTCAAATCCTTACACCATGGCGCCGGTGAAAACTCCAGCTTCTTCCCGCCGTAAAGGGAAAAGCGTCGCCGCGGATCCTCCGGTGGAGCCAGAAGTAGAAGAGGAGGATGTGCGCTTCGATTCGGACCGTTCTGAGGAGGAGGAAGAGCGGCGTGACCCAAACAGCGAGTGTGCCCCTCTGATTGATCCTCGGTACCGTCCTAGTCCTCACTTTCCTTAGGCTCCTGGTGATTATGTACCGCCGCCGCGGGGCTGTGTGTGGCTCGTTCTTTGCCAGCGAAACCCCGACGTTTCTTGGGCTCCGGTGTCTTCCTCCATCTCCGATTTGGTCATTCGTCAAGGCGTCGCCCTTCCTGTGCCTATTCATTTTGAGTTTGGGTCTGGCACCGCCCTTGGGTTGGAAAGAGTGGGTTGACAGTGAGTTATCGGATATGCAGTTCATGGGTTTGCTTCAGCGGGCCGGTGTTCTAAAGGCCGTCGTTCTTTCCCGAAGCCTTTCCAACTTCCGAGACCTCTACAATCTTCGCCATTTAGTTCGCCGATGGTGTTCCACCACTCATACATTTTTCTTCTCTTGCGGCGAAGTTACGGTTACTCTCGAGGACGTGGCCAATCAGTTTCTTTTGCCTATTCTCGGGGATGCTGATCCTGCCGCTATTGAGCTTTCCCCAGAAGAAGAAGATATTGAAGCGGAGTTGAAGAAGAGGATGGCCGGAAACGCTAAGCTGTCTTATTGGGTTAGTTCTTCTTCCAAGTTTTCTGCTGTTGCTCGTCGTGCTGCCTTTATTGCTTTTTGGCTTTCTAAGTTTATCTTTGGGTCCCATCCCCATTATGCCATAAAGCCGTTGTATTTTCGTTTGGCCATTAAAATATCTGCTGGGGTGAGTCTACCGCTAGCCCCCATGTTTCTGGGGCATTTATATGTGCAACTAGATATCCTGCGGAGTGATGAGAGTCAGGCCGGTTCCTGTCACATAGTTGCTTCCTCTGTACACAGCACTATTCTGCAGCAGTTGTTGTTTGAGCGTTGTGCTCAATATTTGGGGAAGTGTAGGCCTGTTAGATTTGCTAAAGAGAAGTACCAATCTTGTCCGCGGGCCATTACTGACTTTTGTGGCAGGTTTGAGCTCGATTTTCCTATGGCTTTTCGTTGGTCTGGTTTGAAGCCCATCGATTATTCTGTCGTTGAGTCCTTTGATGAGGGTGTTGGTTTTTCTTGGAGAGCTTATAGACAGTTGCATCCTGGTTATACTTGCACTGATTCGGTAATGGGTCTGTTTGTTGATACCGTTGGTACTACTACCCCGCTGGCTAGCTTTGATGAGACAGGCATCACATATTTGGCTGCCCTATTTGGCAGATGAGGGTGTCAGGTTCGTTCATTACCCTGCCAACCGAGTGAGGAGACAGTTTGGCCTGGACCAGGATATCCCCGATGACCTCTCCTTCCTCGCAGAGTCTCCTACTTCGACTAGGCCCTTTCTGTGGCACACTGCTTTCGACTTTTGGAGATAGCGTTTTAGTGCGGTCACAGTTGCTGGTTCTTCGAGGGAAGGCCTTTGCACCGCTGCTATGCACCTCTATTGGCAGCTTGTTATGAACTCGTTTGATGCAGAGTTGGCTGGTAGTCGCGGTTTCTCTTTTATACCTCCTGAGGGACTCAGTATGGTTATCTCCCCCAATCCTCGGTTACTCCTTCCTTCTAAGTCCGTGTTGGCCTATGCCAGGAAACAGAATCGATCTGCCATCTTCGAGTGGGACGAGGAGAAGAGTAGATGGTATTGGCACACAGGTGATTACCCTTCAGGTTGGGAAAGGAAGGTTAAAGTGGTCAACATTCCTGCGCTGGCCAAGAAAACTCCTGCCAAGCTTAAATCTGTCAGCAAGTCCAAGTCTGCCGCTCTTCAGCCTCCTGCAAGTGCTACTCCTGCCAGCAGAACACGAGGCAGCAAAAGGAAGACAACTCCCCATCCTGTATCTGCTGCTCAGCGAAGAGTAAGTTCCTAAACACCTTTTCTTGCTTTGTCTTCCAAGTACATGTATAGATATATACTTCTTCCCCTTTTCTGACCTACTCTGAATCTGCCTGACTTTTTTCCTTGACTCCTTTTCTCATCCCTTTTGCTTTTGCAGTCTAAGCAGAAGGAGGATACGTCAGCCGCTCATCCCCTTATGCTTGAGGAACCCGAATCGGAGGTACATTTCTTCTTGCTCCTGCATGTGTCCAGTCTGCCACAGTTTTTTTTTTGTTTTTTTTTTTTCGATTACTTCATTCGCCCAGAAAAATAATTCGGTCTTTACACCCTTTCTTTGTTTTGTCCTTTAGGATGAGCCTGAGCCTCTTTCCGTATATTGCCCTACGGTCGAGGAGCTTTCTGCCCCTATGGGCATTCCTACAGAGGGCACTTTTGGTGGGGTCGAATTTGCAGCACCTGCTCCTTCTGCAGCCGCTACCTCTCCTACTGGACCGGTACCCATGGATGAGGGTACTCATATTAGGGAGGTTAGTGAGGCCACCCCTTCTCCTGCCATGACATCTTCTGTTCAAAGGGGAACCACCCCTCCTGCTTTTGCTGAGGTCAAGGTTACTCCTGCTACACCTCTCATCATTTCTACTGGTGACCCTTTTGCTGCTCTCTCTCAAGCAGTGCAGGGCGTTTCTTCCTTGGTAGTTACTCCCTCTTCTATCCCCGTTTCTGCCACACGTGGGTCTCGTGCTGAATTGTCCTCTGAGGGGTCTAAGGAGATCTTTGAGGATCCTGAGGATGAACCTGTCTTGGGGAGGAGGATTTCTGAATCTGAGGAAGAGGGTAGTGTTCCACCCGAGGCAATAGGTATGTGCTTTCTTTCTTAACTTTCTTCTTCTTTCTCCGTTAAGTTTCATTCTTTTCCTTCTTTTATTTGCTTGTCTATTCCTCTGTTTGCAGAGACTTTTGAAGGGCTAGGCATTGCACCAAGTGTAAGTGTGCCTGCTGTAGCCACTCCTGCCGTGCCCACAGTACCCACTCCTGTTGTACTTTCTGCACCAGTTTCTGCTATATTTACAGCATCGGTTTCTGCCATTCCTTCAATGCCTGCTTCAGTTCTTCCTGCAGCCCCCAGTGTTGCCAGTTCTGGTAAGCTTTCTCTCCCCCTGTCTATTCTCGTTTGCTCTCCTTGGGTTTGTTTCCTTCCTGTTTTCTCTCTCAATTTCTCATCTCATGCCTTGTGTTTCCCTTTAGCAGGACCTCTTCCTATAGCCCCACCTCCGTTTGAAGCGGGCAGCAGTTCTGCTACCTTTCCAGATCCTGTAAGCGAGGCTGTTGCCTTTTTTACCCGTTTTGACCAACCTGAAGTCAATGACCTTGATCCTGCAGCTTTCTGGGGCTCCGGGCCTCCTTACGTGGACTTTCATGGCTTTAGAGTCCCTGAGGACTGTGTTGCTCATTTGGGGATGATCTATAGCAACCGCGGTGACTTTATACAGGGCTTTCGACTTGGCCGATCTGTTAGAGAGCATTTTCTGAAGATGTTGGGGAGTGTGTTGAATGACATAGAGCATAACTTCGTTGACACTGTTTCTACCGAGAGGATCCTGCAGTGGAGGGCTGCGGTGCAGGAGCTTATCAGCGTAGGTTTTGCTGTGGAGTTTATCTTAGATTACCTTCGGGAGATTGCCCGTGCTGTTTTCATGAGGAGAGTCCGACCTACTGTTGATGCTATTGACTCGCGTCTTGAGATCCTGAGAAAGGAGGTGGCAGACTTGGAGGACCATCGTAAGCGTCTTCTTTCCAGTATTGGTGGGTCCGATCGTTTTGGAGATCAGTCTCTTATTTCCGGTTTCCGTTGATGCAGTTTTTCCCTTGTGTTGCCGTTCCCTTTTCCTTATGACTCTACTTAGTACGTTATGTGTTGTTGTAGTACCTATTTGGCTGGTTTGCCATGACTTGGGTTTGTAACTTAACTTTGTGATGCTATACTTTACGTTTTGCTATGACATATGATAATAATACTTGGTGTTTTTCACTACATCTTGCCTAAAGCAAGTTACAATTTCATGTTGTGACATAGTCACTTGGAAAAATGGTAAAGGAAAAAAAAGAACATAAAGGTTTTGTCTTTCTTCTAAACAAAACAAAAGAAGGAAAAAGAGACAATCATATAAGTTTTCTCCTCAGGCATGATATTGCTTCAACCACTTCCCGTTGATAGGATCCATTAAGTCTTTGCCATCCATCTGAGTCAGACGGTAGTACCCGCTTGGGTGTGTTTCCCTTATCACAAGGGGTCTTTCCCACTTTGGTGCAAATTTGGACGGTCCTGCCAAGCCTCTTTTAACATAGTCTGCCACTTTTAGAACAAGCTGTCCTTCCGTGAACACTCTTTCCCTAGTCATCCTGCCGTAAGCTTCAGTCATCTTTTGCCTGTATCTACGGCTGCGTTCCTGGGCCTGTTCTCTTTTTTCGTCAAGTCCCTTTAGGTCTTTACACCTTTCTGCCGCAAAGACTTCTTCTTCTCTTCCTTTCTCTTGCATCTTCATGACCCTTAGGGATGGGGTCATTATCTCCGCTGGGCTTACCACTTCGGTCCCATAAACCAAGGAAAAAGGTGAAAAACCTGTGGCTGACTTAGGCAAATTTCTGTAAGCCCAAAGGGCGTCTGGCAGGTGCATCGCCCATCCTCCCGTATACTCCTGACTCATCTTACTTATAATTTTTATAAGAGTTTTGTTTGTTGCCTCCGCTTGCCCATTCCCTTGAGGATAGTAAGGTGTTGACCGGTGATGCTTAACTTGGTAGAATTCTAACATCTTTCTTACTTCACTGTTGACAAAAGGTGTGCCATTGTCACTGATGATTCTGTGGGGTACCCTGAACCTCACGATTATGTTTTCTTTAATAAAGTTTGCCACCGCTCCTCCGGTGGCTTTGCGAAGCGGTACTGCCTCTGCCCATTTAGTAAAATACTCCGTAGCCACCAATATCCATATATATCCTCGTGACGGTGGGTTAACCGGTCCTATTAAATCAAGCCCCCAAGTGTGGAAAGGCCATGGGGTTACCATGCTGTGCAAATTCTGCGGATGAGTGTGAATTAAGTTGGCTTGCACTTGGCAACTGTGGCACTTCTTTACAAATTCTGCCGTATCCTTCTTCATGGCAGGCCAGTAGCAGCCCATTTGCAGCAGGCACCTGTAAAGCCTTTTCTTCCCCTAGCGTTCCCCGCATTCTCCCAAGTGCACTTCTTTCACCATTTTTTCTGCTTCTTCAGGACCCAGGCACCTTAAGGGGTCCCCATCATACCCTTTCTTAAAGAGGACCATATTGTGCATGAAGTAGCGTGTTGCCAACCTCTTGAGTTTATATTTCTCACTGTGCTTCTGTGGCAGGATGCCTTCTGTCAAGTACTGGGTAAATAGGCTTCTCCAGTCTCTGCAGGTGAACACAATATAACTTTCTTCTCTGTCTGTCGCAAGTTGGCAAGCCCCACACTGAGTTTGGGCTTGATCCGCATCTTTGCCCATGTTTGGCCAATAAAAGCCTGCCCTTTGGAGTCTGCGGTAAAGGCTGACCTCTCCGCAGGATCCGCAAGTCTTGTCATGTACTTCTTTCAACTTTCTCTGGGCCTCCTTTGGTCTCACACATCTGGCCAAGACCCCACCTGGCATCCTGCGGTACAATTCCCCTTTTACTAACGCGTAGTCTTTTAGTACTTTCAGTCCTGCGGCATCATCCTCATTCATCAAGGCTTTCTTTATGGGAATCCACCAGTCTTCGTCGCACCGTTCCTTTTGGAATTTTTTCCTCAACGTATCAATTATAGATTCTCTCCTTTTGCTGACCTCTACCCTGGTACCATCTCCTTCGAACATTATCTGAGAGCCTAGCGCGGCTAACGCGTCCGCTAATCGATTTTCATTCCTAGGAGCATGCTCTATTTCAAAAGTTGAGAATTTTTCCTCCATTTTCTGGGCCATTGCTCTGTACGGGGCTAGGCTAGGTTCTTTCACAGAGAAGCTCCCATTGGCCTGGCAGACCACCAAATTTGAATCGCCTAATACCCTCAAGTGTTTGACTCCCATTTCGAGAGCCGTGGCCAGCCCGGTTAGGTAGGCCTCGTATTCTACGGTGTTGTTTGAACAGGGGAATTCTAGTTTGAACGACAGTGCCACTGTCTTTTTTTCTTCGTGGTACAAAACTACCCCCACCCCTCCAGATTGGGCGGTAAAAGACCCATCGAATTTCATCACCCATTGCTCTCTGACTTCCTCTGCCATGGCTACCTCCCCCGGAACCTCATCATCCAGTGGGAAGTCTTCCTCACCTGGAAATTGCGCTAATAAGTCCGCTATGGCCTGGCTTTTTACTGCCCTGGGCGTCCCTATTCTTAAATCATATTGCGACAATTGTAGCAACCATTGGGATATCCTGCCAGAGAGGATCGGCTGCTGCAACAAAGCTTTGATGGCATGGGACTTGGTCATCAACCATACTTCGTAGGCCAAGAAATAATGGCGCAACCTCTGTGAAGCATATACTATGGCTAAGCATGCCCCCTCTGCCCTCGGGTAACGAGTTTCTGCATCTTTCAAGGCGCGGCTGATATAGTATACTGGTTGCTCAGTGCCATCTCCGTCCTCTTGGGCGATCAACGCACCAATGGCATACGAATTGTTAGCCAAGTAGAGTAACAGCGGCTTCTTGTGAATTGGGGCCTGCACCGTGGGGAGGTTCATCATGATCCGCTGTAGTCTTTTGAAGGCTGTCTGCTGCAATTCCCCCCACTCCAAATCCTGCCCTTTTCTGAGCAGCTTGGTGAAAGCAGAGGTGATTGATGCCAACCCGGGGATAAATCTTCGGATGTACGAGGCTTTCCCTAAGAAGCTCTTTAACTCCTTTACTGTTCTTGGAGGTTTCATGGTTGCAATGGCCGTGGCTTTGGCTGGATCCACATCTATCCCCCTGCTATGAACTAAGAAGCCTAGGAACTTCCCAGAGGACACTCCGAATGCGCATTTGAGAGGGTTCATTCTCAGTTTGAAGGCTCTGCACCTCTCGAATACCCTTCTCAATACTTGGAAGTGTTCTTCTCTTTTCCTTGACTTTACTACTATGTCGTCTACGTAATCCTCTAGCTCAAGATGCATCATGTCATGAAATATGGCCGTCATTGCTCTCTGATAAGTGGCACCCGCATTTTTCAACCCGAAGGGCATTACAGTGTAATAAAAGTTGTCCATGGGTGTTCTGAAAGCGGTTTTCTCTGCATCTCTTGGAGCCATCCTAATTTGGTTATACCCGCTGAAACCATCCATAAACGAAAACATGGCACTGCCTGCCGCAGAATCTATTAGCAAGTCCATGTTTGGCAAAGGAAACTCATCCTTTGGACAGGCCTTGTTGAGATTTCTGAAATTTACACAACACTTTATCTGGCCGTTCTTCTTCTTCACAGGCACGATGTTGGACAACCATCGGGGGTGTTGGATAGGTTTGATGAATCCTGTGGCAAGCAATTTCTGTACTTCTTCGATTATTTGTCCTTCTATTTCCATGTGGAATGTCTTGGTAGGCTGGGCTATTGGCCTGGCCTCTGGGTCTACATTCAACGTGTGTGCAACTAGCCCAAGGTCTAACCCCGGCATTTTACTGTATTCCCATGCGAAGACGTCCCTGAATTCTTTCAAGAGCAACATCAGCTCTGTTTTTTCCCTCTCTGTCAGGTTTGCACTAATTAAGATAGGTCTTGGTCCCTGTGAAACAGATCCCAAGTCAACCTCCTCCATTTCTTCTTCTGCCGCAACCTGTGCTTCTTTTTCTGTCGCAACTTTCTCATTCTCTTTTTCAATGCTTTCTTCTTCTGGCTTCTCTTGAGCCATGCAACACCCCGAGTCCTTGTGCTGCCGTTCAAGGGTGGGGCCCTTTTGCATTTCACTCATGGGTCCCGCGCCCCTTCATAACTTATACACAATCCTGCCGTCAGGACCTCGGATCCTGACGCAGTAAGGTGTATCCTCTGAGTCTGCGGTTGGTGCTTCCTTCCTCTTCCTTTTTCTGGCCAGCAACTCCCTTAGGTCGGGCTCGGGATCGTCCTGGATGTCTCTCCATTTAGGCACGAAGGTACCTCGTGGCCTTGACACTGAATTTTCCCCGGATGTCGCCCATTGATCGTAGAACATGGTCTCTACTAGGTGAGCTTCTGCCTACTCAAATGGTGAGTGATTCGCTGCTATGCGCACCATCCTGTCGTTCATCCGTCCTTTCACACATTGGTGGTAGGTGGATGGAACTAATCTGTGTTTATGTAACCATGGTCGTCCCAAGAGCACGTGGTATGATACTTCCGTTTTTACCACGTGGAACTGAGCTAGAGAAGCTATGGGTCCCACTTTTAACCATAACTAGATATGGCCTGCGGTGTACTCTCCTCTCCCGCCAAATCCTGTCACTTCCATTGGACACCCTTGGATCTTCCTTTCTGAAATTCCTGCTGCTTGCAGAGTACTTAATGGAAGGAGATTCACTGAAGCACCTGTATCTACTAAAGCTCTCTTTATGGGGATTTGATTTATGGATGCCGCCAAGTACAAAGGTCTCCTGTGGTCTGGATACCCCACTTTCATATCTTCATCACTGAAGGTGATCTCGGTTGACTCTTGCATGAGAGCCTTCTCATCTGATATTTCTGTCGACAGGCATTCTACTCCTGCACCAGAGGCGATGCTCACCAGGGCCTCTGTGGCTACCTTTCTTTCCTTTGTTGAGAGTCCCAGCTGATCAAACAAATTTCTGAACTTGGAACTCTGTTATAGAGTGGT
Source organism: Quercus aquifolioides (assembly GCA_019022515.1). Lineage (NCBI taxonomy): Eukaryota > Viridiplantae > Streptophyta > Magnoliopsida > Fagales > Fagaceae > Quercus > Quercus aquifolioides. The sequence continues at coordinate 64,411 of JAFHAW010000292.1, forward strand.
AATGGCCGCCGCAGGCAAAGCCATGTTTTCTTCTTCGTCTTCTTCTGGGTCAGCACAAATTACTACTGCTGCTACACCCTTCCCTTTATGGTTCGGGAGTGGGTTTCTTTGGACTTCCTGTTGGGACAATTCTAAAGTTCCTTCCTTTATCCTGCGGTGCACTAGTCTGCGAAGTGCCTAACACTCTGCGGTGGCATGTTGGACATAGTTGTGTAATTGACAAAAACGTGGGTCCCTCATTTCTTCTTCGGTGGGCTCCCTAGCAACCTGGTTAGGTTTGAAAACGCCATCCGCAATCCACTTGTCCAGCAGTATGTCTAGCTCCTTCGCGGTGCATGGTATTGGCGGGGGAGTATCGTATTCTTTCCCTTCAGTTTTCCTTCTTCGTTCATTGGTGGATACCGCCATGGCTTGCGGGGCACTTCTTTTGTCCGTGGTTGGCTTTACGGACTGGGCAGTTTTTCTTGCCTTTTGTAACAGCTGCGCGAACTGAGAGATTTCAAGGTTTTCAAGGACTGCCCTGTATTCCCTGATCATATTCGTCATGCACATCTCTACCAGCGTCCTTTCCTCACAGTGGTCATAGCAGTCGAGTGCTATGTCCCTAAATCTCTTGATGTACTCCATCAAGTCTTCACCATTTCTTTGTTTAGTCGCTTGCAACGTTGCAAGCGTCACCGTTTCTTTTCCGTGAAAGTACTTGGTACAAAATACATCCACCATATCATCCCATGTTGGGATCGATCCTGGCTTCAAGCCAATGTACCAGGTATAAGCCCGATCACACAATGACTTAGAAAACTCTCGAAGACACAAGTCCTCGTCTGCGGCATAAGGGCCAAGCGTATCAATGAACTTGCTTACGTGCTTAACAACACTTCCCTTTCTGCCGTCATATTGTGCGAATACTCGCGGTTCATACCTCTCGGGGTATGGTTTGCTGAGCACCCTTAGAGGGTATGGGGGTCTACGTGCGTAGAATCTCTCTTTTGGCCCTCTGGCTCTCTCTTGCTCTACGAGAGTTGCTACTTCTGCCATAGTAATAAAACGTTGATCCGGATTCTGTGGGACACCACCTACTAGCGTCTTCTCTGCCCCGTGTTCTGGATCATGTTGACTTCCTTTTTCTTTTATCCTATCCGTCTTTAGTTGACAAATTTCTTCCATCATTTGCTGTTGTGAGTGCTGTAGGGCCAGCAATACTTCAATGAAGGTGTTGGGATTGTCTGCGGGGATCTTCGGAGGAGGTTGGGGTCCAGCCTCCATCTCGTTAGCACCTTCTGCCTGATTAGGCTGGGGCGTTGTAGGCCTGGACTCTGCTTGTGAGGGTACATCACTCATGTTGCGCTTAGTTCTGGACTTTGGAGGCATCTGTTTGCGAGGGCTATTATCCCTGAACTATTTCTCAACTCCCCAGTGGAGTCGCCAATTTAATGTGGGGGCCTTTTTTGCTATGTTGGGCCGGGCTGGTCCTTTGTGAATGTAGGCCCAAGTGTTCTGGGTTGCAGGAGTCGAGACCGGGCCAACTGGAACTCAACTTGGCCGGTTTGTGCGCGAACTATGCCTCCTCTGCCAAGAGGGTACTTACCGCAGACAGGGTTGTTCCAGCGAAGAGCTTGCGGCAGGCAGATATAATTGATAAAGCAAACTCCTGTGTTCTGGAATGACCAGATAGTTCTTCTAATAAGAAATGGCCAAACTACAATAACATTTAGCAATATTTTGTCAAATAAATAATAAGGGCAAATGGTAACGGAGATTTAATCCACAGTTTATGTAAATAAATTCAGTTTGACCCGCAGGAGTGAGGCCAAAGAGAAAGAACGCCCCTTCTCAACGCGATTAACTTCCGAGGAAAGGAAAACGGGATTCCTGCCGTGGAAGTTAATGGGTTTGAGGGAGGCGGACCTGAATGGGCACTTCTCAAAATAACTATAGAAGAGAGCAGTGATTCGAGAGGGAGAGAAGGGAAGGGGCCTATCGGTGCATGCCACTCTCACTCGCTCCGTTTTTTCTCTCTTTCTCTCTTTCTTTTCCAGTCCTTTCCTAGTAATTTCCACCTTGGTCGTTTTTTAGTATTATCCTCCTCTGTTTTTCTAAACAAGTTACAGAGTATTCTCTTTTTAAGTTGCGTTGTATTACTCTCGTGCCTCTTGTTGTTTTTGCACATGGTAGAGGCGCCCTTTTATAGAACCCGCCGAGATCGATTCTTTACTATTCTACCCTCTAACCATTTTTTGTCTGGTCTGGGCGCACTCGCAGACCCTTACTGCTGTCTGCGAGCCCCTCTATTACAGACACAGACAACGTTTTGTCTGTTAGTCCGCCGAGGCACCTTGTCCTGCCGCGGTCATGTTTCTCTCACCTATCCCTCATGGCATGCACCTATTGGTCCCCACTCAGCCTTGCCTCTTTTGGGTGATATGCCATCCCAGCAGGACGTATTCCCCAAAAGAGTCTGAGCAGAGACCTCAAAACAGGTCTTCCCCTCTCCCCACCTTCAAACCATGCCCTCTTACCTCTGACCCATGACCCTACCATGCCCTGTATTGGCTGAGTACAGGCTGGTGAAGTCTGGGCCTTGCGCGTGGTTTATGTCTGAAGGCTGCCTGCTGTTCATGCATCTGCCGTGGGCTGGAGACATTGCTTGCATCGCCTGCTGTCCGTTTCTGGCTTCCCGCGAGTTGCTGCTCTGATTTCCTGTCCCCATAAGGTCTGGGCTTTTCCGAGTACTGGGCCTTGTGTTCTTTTTCAACCCAATTCTTTTCCCACCGTGTTGTTTGGCCTTTCCTGTCGTGGCAATTTGTTCCTGCTAGGCCTCTTTTCAGGCCTGCCGTTCCTTTCTTTCCCCCAGTGGCTTAATATGGCCACTGGTGTTCTTGCTCGTGGGCTCCAGCGTCCCTCTCTTTTCACTTGGGCTTATCCGGCCCATTTACTTCTTTTGGACTTCCTTGGTCCATTTACTAACTTTGTATCCCATGGGCATTTACTAACTCAATTGGGCTTCCTCGGTCCAATTTCCTCATTTTCATCCTTGAGGTTCATGGGCTTGCCATTATCCCCTACTTTCTTTGTTTACATTGCCTTGGGCCTGCTGCGGCCCATTCTTGCTTTTTCATAACATACGTCGCCCATGGGTGTCATTTCTTACTTTCCGGACCCATTAGGCCCACTTACTTCCTCAAGACCCATTTATTCATGTTATGGGCCTGTGTCCTACCTTTTCTGCCGCTTGGGCCTAACAGTCTTATTTCATGCTTGCCACTCTTATTGCCTGCTTCGCTAGGTTGGGCTGGCTTTACAGAAATGACCCTCAACATAAAGAAAAGAGGAAAGAAAAAAGAAAAAGGGCAAGAGGCCCAGAGGATTGAAATCCAGAGACCCACGAAAGAACAATAAAAACCCAAACTAGGCAGAACCAACAAACCAAAGAAAGCCCAGTAAGAAGAACTGGATCAGGATCCTAGAAGCCACCAGAGGCAGGGGATCCCTAGACGCGCGAAGTGAGATTAAAGCCAAGAGAGATAAAAAAGACAAAGGGCATGCAGATCTCATGCTCCAGACATGCAATGCAGCCAGGAGGTACGAAGCAAAACAAAGGAGCCTAGTTTCGACCATTTGGAGAAAGTGACAAGGAAGAGTACATTGAAAAAGCTGGAGCACTGAGAAGAAAAAGAAAAATAGCTTCAGACCAGCCAACGGAGAAGTTTGGGAATAGAAAACTAACCAAGGGACTTTCATTTGGTCGCACAAAAAAGCAAGAAGCTGTGAGAGAAAAAGGAAACAACATGACCCTAAGCAACCTGGCACGGCACGAACTCTAAAGGGCAAAAGGGAGAAATTGTTAGTACCCCGGAGCCTGAAGCTGTGCTATAAAAGGAGGAAGGGGTCCATGTTGAAAGGGGATTGGTATTGGGAGATAGAGATTCAGGGAAAAAGATTCACCTTTGATTAGAACACTCAGCCATTCACGACCATTTTATTAGAGTTTTATAGAACTAGAAAAGAGCTCTGTAAAATTGAAAGAAAACAGAGGAACCGTTCCCAGTATCCCAGAGCCAGCCACTATAGCACATGCTCGGATTCAACAAATTCAAACTTTGCAAGTCTTGAAGCTTAAGATAGCTATCAAAGGCTGTAGTTTTTGAACTTAGTTGAACCTTGCATCACGTCTTAGTGAGCATTGCAATCATAACTAAAGAGAATTAATAAAAATGCACCTCATCATTCTGAGGATCCCTAACCTGTTCTTACATTATATTTCATTTTCCTATGCATTACTTTACTGTTGAAAAGCCATTCAATACAGATATCTTTGCTTGTTGGTTATTTGCATTGTAGGAAGTTTGTTTTGTGCACTACTCGGTTCTTAAACAGCTCTCTTAGCTGCGGTGAACCGAGCCCAGTCCACCAAAAATATCTCTTTGGCCCAGGATCCTTGGGCCACTAAAGTGAGAAGAAAAAGTCACTCTCACATTTTGGCGACTCCGCTGGGGATTGGGTAAAGAAAAGGAAGAAGCAATCGTTTTGCAGAACATGCCTCCGAGACAAAGGAACAGTAAAGGTGCTAATGTGCCACCCACGACCTCTGAGCCCGTGGGAGAAAATGAAGTGGCCTCCGGGCAAAGAGGCGAGGTGCCCCTAGCAGAACAGGAGGCCGTGTCAGAACAAAGAAACGCAAGGCAGGAGCTAGACCCCATGGCTCAGATGACTGCAATGTTGGAAGACTTACAACAAGAAGTCTGCCTTCTCAAAGAAGGCAAGACACAGGAAGTCAGAGACAATGCCCCCCATGCGGGCAACCAAGATAGAACCCAGCCAGAGGGAGGGTCAGCCGTGGGAGGAGGAGTTAACCCCCAATACCTAACACTGGCAGATGTCAGTGCCCTCCTGGACCAAGAAAGGGAAAAACTTTCCGGGATCCCCAAGCAGTTTTCTCGGGATCCCCCATTTCCACCAGAACTCCTTGGCAAGCCATACCCTAAGGGATATGAGCCACCAAAGTTCCATCCTTTTGATGGAAGGAATGGAAGCGCAGTAGAACACGTGAGTAGGTTCGTCCACACTATGGGCCCCTACGCAGGAAACCGAGAGCTGTGCCTAAGAGAGTTTGCTAAGTCCTTAGTGGACAGGGCATACACTTGGTACACCACACTGAGACCTGGGTCCATTAAGACCTGGGACGAAATGATGGAGAGATTTTGTGCAAAATATTACCCTGGTGAGGACAAGGTCACTTTCCAAACCCTTCAGATGGTAAGGCAGAGGCCTGAAGAGGATCCTATCCAGTTCATCAAAAGATTTGAAGATGTGTCCCTAGACTGCTATGGGGACCATGAAGAAAAAGAACTCGTAGAAAATTGCATCTCTATCATGCTTTTTGATTACAGACTCAACCTTGAAAATTTATGTATCACACAGTTCGCTAACCTACTACAGAGAACAAGAAGGACGGCACAAACTATGACGGCAAAAAGGACGCTAGCGTCCCAAGCCATTACAGCATTGGGAGAAAAAAGGAAGAGGCCTGACGGAAAAATGTTCGAGGAACCACCAGTGATCCCATGCACCGTAGAAGAATTAAACCATGTCCTGGACAAATGGATCGGGGATGGAGTGGTTAGGCCATTCACTGTGTCCAGGCCACCAACCGAGGAAGAAAGGAAAAATCATTTGTTTTGCAGGATTCATAATTATGTTAAGCATTCCACCAAGGATTGCTGGACCCTCCGCAGGCTCTTTCACAGGAAGCTAAGAGAAGGAACCCTAGAGCTCACCCAGAAGTGCAAAGGACCCCTTGCCCAACCACAAAGGAAAGGGGGTGGTGCCTGTAGTAATCCATGGAAACCCAACTGAAGCAGAAGAGCCAAGAGGATCCTTCCACCCTAATACGGTCAGGACCCTCCAGAAGAATCCCAAGTTCAGTTCACTATTCAACTAGCTGGGATTTGGACCAAAAGCAAGAAGGGTGGCCACGGAGTCTCTCATGACTATAGCAGCAGACTCAAGAATGGAGTGTTTCACAGCAGAATCACATGCTAGTCGAGCTTTCCTAGAGACAACCAATGCCATAACTTTCACTGATGAAGACATGGAGGTTAAGCATCCAGACCATCGCAGACCCCTTTATCTGATGGCCACCATAAACGATGTCTAAATCAGAAGAGCACTGGTGGACACAGGGGCATCACTCAACCTCATAGCCCAGAGTACCTTGGAAGCCGTAGGCCTAGCAGGAAGGAGGATCCTGGGGGCTCCCATGGAAATAACCGGATTTGGAGGATCAGCAGAATCAACTGAGGGATATATACAGCTGGCTCTAAGAGTGGGGCCAATAGTAGCCTTGACCAGATTTCGTGTAATCAACTCAGAGATGTCCTACCATGTGCTGCTGGGACGGCCATGGCTCCATAAGCACCGCCTTATACCATCCACATACCATCAGTGTGTTAAGGGGAGATTGAACGGGAGGCTTGTAAGGATCCCTGCCAACCATATCCCCTTCAGCCAAGGAGAAGTAAACTTTGTAGAAACAATGTTCTATGATGAGTTAGAACCTGACGATGAGAGTCCCATGCCAGAGACCCTAGGAACACCTATCTTGGAGAAAGAAGAGGGAGGAGGTACCCATGACTTAAGAGACCTCCTGAAGAGAAAAAGGCAAAAGAAGGAGCCTAGCACCTCAGGATCCCGGGAATGTGTAGTAGTGCGGGAACCCGGGGGAAGATTAATTTACCGCTTGTGAAGGTGCGCGGGGCCTGAGTGCATCGTGCAGAAGGGTCCCGGACCACCAGAATGTATGGTAGCTCAAGAGGAAGTCCTAGAGGAACCAGTTAAAGAAACACAGATACAGCCTGAGGAAGAAATGGAAGAAATAAACTTGGCAGTTGAGTTGAGAGCCCAGAAGCCTGTTTCCATCAATAGCCAGTTGACAGCACAAGAAAGGGAACCACTGATAGCCTTACTCAAAAAATACATGGATGTGTTCGCATGGACCTACGATGAAATGCCTAGCCTGGATCTTGGGCTCGTGGCCCATACTCTCAACATAGACCCAGGGGTCAAACCAGTAGTCCAACCAGCTAGAGTCTTCCACACTGATGTAGAAGCCCAGATAACCCAAGAGGTCAAGAAGTTGTTGGCAGCTGGTTTTATCAAGCCCATTCAACATCCCAAATGGCTTTCCAACATAGTACCTGTGAAGAAAAAGAATGGCCAAATTCGTTGCTGTGTGGACTTCCGCAATCTAAACAAGGCATGTCCAAAAGATGAGTTTCCCCTGCCTAATATTGACCTCCTTGTGGATTCAGCTGCAGGAAGTTCAATGTTCTCATTCATGGATGGTTATAGCGGGTACAACCAAATCCGCATGGCTGCCAAGGATGCCGAGAAAATAGCATTCAGGACCCTAATTGGGAATTTTTATTACACTGTGATGCTCTTTGGCCTCAAAAATGCAGGAGCCACATACCAGCAAACTATGACAGCCACCTTCCATGACATGATGCATAAGGAGATGGAGGATTATGTGGACGATATTGTGGTCAAGTCAAAAACTAGGACAGGACACCTCCAGGTACTTGAACAAGTTTTCAAAAGATGCAGAGAATACAAACTGTGCATGAACCCCATGAAATGTGCCTTTGGAGTATCTGCGAGAAAATTCCTCCGGTTCCTGGTACATCACAGAGGAATAAGTGTGGACCCAGCCAAGGCTGCAGCCATTGCCACTATGAAAAGACCAACAACAGTGAGGGAGCTCAAAAGTTTCCTAGGAAGGGTCTCCTACATCAGGAGATTTGTGCCAAGACTAGCTTCGGTCACGGGGGGCTTATCCAAGCTATTAAAGAAAGGAACTGAGTTCACCTGGGGAGCAGAACAAAAGGAAGCCTTCCAAAGGATCCAACAAATTATGAATCACCTGCCCACTCTCCAAGCACCAGTACGTGGACGACCCCTGTTATTGTACTTGGCATCAAACGCCCAAGCAATAGGAGCCCTGCTGGCACAAGAAGATGATGATGGGAATGAGCAACTTGTTTATTACGTAAGCAGGACACTCAAAGATGCCAAGACCAGGTATCCCAAGATAGAAAAGGCTTGCCTAGTGGTCATTTACGCATCCCAGAGGCTGAAGAGGTATTTCTCAGCTCACCAAATCCTTCTAGTGACTAAGTCACACCCCATAAAAGCACTCCTGCATCAGCCTCTCTTAACAGGAAGAATAGCACAATGGCTTGTCCTGCTTTCCCAATATGACATAGGCCTCAGGACCCCCAAGGCTGTCAAAAGTCAAGCCATAGCTGACCTCCTGGCACAGTTCCCAGGAAAGGAGGAAACCTCACTAAGTGAAGAGATCCCAGGTGAGGTAGCGGTAGCAAAAATCCCAGGAAAGAAATGGACAATGAGGTTCGATGGGTCAGCTATAACAACCTCAAATGGAGTGGGAGTTGTACTAAGTTGTGAGGATGGGGACACCATACCTCTGTTTTTCAAGCTTGGTTTCTCCTGTTCCAACAATGCAGCTGAGTATGAGGCATACTTGACCGGACTGACTATAGCACTCAGTATAGGGGTAAAACACATGAGAGTGCTAGGAGATTCCAATCTTGTGGTCTCTCAGGTGAAAGGTGACTTTGCGCTAAGGGAACAAACTTTAGCAGCCTACAGAACTTGGGCGCAGAGGCTGGAGCAGGAATTCCTGACCTTTAGCATAAAGTACACCTAGAGAAGCGAAAATAAGTTTGCAGATGCACTTGCCACCCTGGGATCACAGGTACCGTTCAAGGGAAAAGACACTCTAGTCAGAATAGGAAGACAGGAGCATTCCATCTTAAAAATCCTCCAAAGGATATCCCCCGGAGAGTCCAGGCAGTGGGACTGGAGGAGCGAAGTGAAAGAGAAAATGAAGGAAACAGGATCTGAAGGGAGTGTTAAGGAGCAGAAAGACTACACTCTAATAGAAGGAGAACTATACAGGAGATTGCCCGGAGGGATCCTATCCAGATGCATCAATGAGAAAGAAGGGAAAGTAAGGTTGGAAGAATTACATACCCAAGTCTGCGAGATCTCAGAAAAGATCAGTCTTTATAGGAGAATGTAGCGCATGGGATACTACTGACCAAATATGAACAAAGAGGCAGCAGCTATACAGGAGAAATGTCAAGAATGCCAGTCCTTGGTGGATAAAGAAGAAAGCTACGCTGTATTTATTACAGAAGACTAGAGGACTCCCTTCATGGAATACTTGGCTCAAGGAATCCTACCGACTGATAGAGCACTGGCCCACTAGCTCAAGAGGCTAGCAATCAGATACTTCTTGCAAAACGAGATCCTATTCAAAAAGCGATACAGCGGGGATCCCCTAAGATGCCTGGGGCCAAAGGAAGCCAGGGAAGTAGTTAGGGAAGTCCATTCAGGTGATTGTGGAAGTCACCCAGGAAAAAGGAGACTCTATGAACAGCTACTACTGTTACGATACTACTAGCCATCAATGAAAAAGGATTCCGAGGAGTTAGTCAAAGCCTGCCACGCATGTCAAGCCCTCGGAGATGCAATCCATACTCACCCAAATATGTTACAAGATATGACAACTCCATGGCCTTTCCACATTTGGGGGCTTGATCTCATAGGGCCTATAAATCCCTCATCCAGTGGTTACATATGGATCTTGGCAGCTACTGAGTACTTTACAAAGTGGGTGGAGGCCATCCCCTTGAAAAAGGCCACTGGAGCAGCTGTAGCAAACTTCATTCGAGGCCATATCATCACAAGGTTTGGGATTCCCAGGAGGTTGATCAGCAACAATGGAACCCCATTCATAAATAAGGACATGAAGGGGTTGACTAAAGCTTACTACATCAAGCATGGAAGGTCTACACCGTACTACCCACAAGGAAATGGCCAGGCAGAGGCCACTAATAGGGTGATATTGAAGATCCTTAAAAAAATGAAGCAAGAGTATGGAGGGAAATGGAGTGACCACCTGACAGATGTACTTTGGGCATGCAGGAGCTTCGTGAAGATAGCCATGGGATTCTCACCATTCTCCCTGGTTTATGGGACAGAAGCCATCAGCCCAGTAGAATTAATTGTTCCCACACCAAGAGTAGTACTTGAAGAAAGTCAGGAGGACACCGAGGACATAAACAATGAAAGGAGAATAGCAGATCTAGAAGGGGTAGAGGAAGAAAGGGAGTTAGCCAAGAGAAGAAGCCAGAGGTACCAGCAAAGAATGACTAGAGCATTTGCACAAGCAGTACGCCCAAGAACTTTCACTCAAGGGCAGCTAGTACTGAGGACAGCAGAGCATGTGAGAAGAAACCTACCGGGACCCTCCAAGTTTGCCCCAAAGTGGGAAGGACCCTACATCATCAGGGAGGCCCATGATAGTGGCTATTACTACCTTACAAAAGAAGATGGGACAATCCTAACAGAACCCATAAATGGGAAATGGCTAAAATAATACTACGTATGAGAAGGGAGAGGTCTCAGTACATTGGAATCCTTTCTGCCAGACTCTCCAAACCTGCTAAGTGTTTCTTTCTTTTAAATTATCGTTTAAGTAATTTTGTTCAGGGACTCGTGATAGAAGGACACTCTATGATCCTTACTATCTTTGTTAGATTTGCTGTGTTCCTTGAATGACATTTATGTTTTAAATTCAATGAAGTTTCTTTTTATTTCTCAGCTATTAAATCTTAAGTATTACAAAAGTCCTAACACAGATGGAATCAGGAGAGGATACCTAGGGAAATCTTTTTGATGTGTGACCCAGGATCACCCCACAAATAACTACAAAAAAATTAAGTTTCAAATACATGGTCTAGGATCTCAGGCATGTACTGAGGATACCTAGCCCAGTACTTGATAAAAAAAATAAAAAATAAATAAATAAATAAAAAAACTGCCAAGTTCATGAACTGGGACAAAAAAATATATCGCTCAAATGTACCCAATTCAGTACTTGCGCAAACAAGAAGAAAAATGGAGGATACTTGGGGAAATCTTTTTGATACAGTGCCCAAGATCACCCCACAAATAAACTATAAAACAGTTAAGTTTCAAATACATGACCTAGGATCTCAGGCATGTACTGAGGATACCTAGCCCAGTACTTTATTAAAAAATAAATAAATAAATAAATAAATAAATAAATAAAACCTGCCAAGATCATGAGTTGGGACAAAAAAAAGATTTCGCCCAATGTACCCAGTTCAGTACTCAAGAAGAAAAGGGGTGGGTACCTAGCTATAACCTGCAGCAAAAACTTGTGGGAATTATGGACCAAGACTCAGTACAAAAAAAAAGAGAGAATGACAAAAGAAAAAGAAGATCCACATGCCATCAAAATGAAATTAGAAGCAATTTTGAAACATAAATACTTAGAAGCAATCCTGAAGCACAACTACATGGAAGCAGTCTCAAAGCACAAGTACAGGTCTAAAAAGCCAAAAGCAATGTTCAAACAAAGAAAACTTATACAACCCCAAATTGTTCATCCAAACCAGCTAAAAAAAAAAAGGTAGAAAAGCTAAGAGATGAGGCTAGCCAACAAGGAGTCGTCGGAGGAAAGAGCAGGGACAGCTGAAGAAGAAAGAACCCTTTGCCTTTTAATCTTCAAATCTTGCAAAGTCTTGTGGGCATGAGCTAAAGCCTCCTCAGCAGCAGCAATCTCAACATCAATGCTCTTAGAAGCCTGCCTTTGGAATAGTACTTGGGCCAATGATCGCAGGTACTCCAGCAAAAAGGACAGGTTTAACTTGGCTTCCAAGAGATCCTGAACCACCCCCCTTTATTCCAAAAGTTTTTCCTCAGAAAGACAATCCAGCAAAGAATCTCTCAAGGAAATCAGCACAGCGCACAGCAGCTCTATCAAAATGTTCCCCAAAAATACTACTCCTCTGAAACCAATGGTAAAGTCTCCATGACTTTTAAACAGCCCTTCTAGCAGTGGCAGACCTTCCACAGGCACAGAGAACTGCAAGAAGCTGCCATAGGGAGGCCCGAAGTGGCAAAAGTGACTGGCCGGGAGGCTGTTGAACTCCAGAAGATCAAAGTGAGCCAGAAAGGTAGAAAGCCTTGAAGCAGGATCTAAAACAACCATCTCTGGAGCCTCCCCCATTGTTGCATGACCACCAGAAGAAGCTGAGGAACCTTTAATTCCCTGGGCAGTACGAAGACCAGTACCCTGAGCAAATCCTACACCCCTCTCAGGAATCACAAGTTCAAGATCTTTGACACCAGTATCAACTCTTGCAAAAAAAAAAAAAAAGGAAACAAAAGGGGAGGGACAGACTTAGCTCCTTCTTCTAAAAAAAAAAAAGAGACAGAAATAAAAAGCAAAAAGAGGCTAAAAGAGAAACCAGTATCAGTCTCTTGGGGCGGAGTTTCCTCATCTTGATCCTCTGACTTCTTGAAGGACTCTGAGAAAGAACACATGGCAAGTTGAAGAAAAGGTAAGGAAGCCTCAACAAAATGACTAAAAGAAGACAGGGATACAGGGGGCTTCGCCATAACAAAATACAGGACAAGGGAAGAAAGAGAGGGGAAACGCAGCAAAGACAATCAATACCCACCTTCAAAATCCCCCGATTCTGAAGAAAAAGCAGCACCAGAGACAGATTTCGCAGTGACGTGGCTTGGGAAGAGAAAGAAAAGAAAGAAAGAACTCAGAGGAGAGGAGGAAAAAGAAAAGGAGGAAAGGGATGCAAAAGAAATGTAATTAACGATGTTATAAAAAGAATAAGGCTCACATGTTTGCCTAGATGGAGATGCGCCTCCCAAAGGCATTGTACTTAACCCCGTCTGAGGAAGCATAGTCCTTGTAGGACTGGGAGTCTGCTCAGTTTGGGGATCCTGGGACGTGGGAAGCTCAGGAACCTCAGGATCTTGGGTGGCCTGAACACCCTGCATTGGCTGCCCGGCCTCCCCAGCAATGCCACTACCGAGGATCTCCTCTTCTGCGCCCTAAAATGCAGCTGCAACCATTTCCCCTTCCAAAATCTCACCAGCCTCGGGGGGAGAGACCTCCAACTAAAAAAAAAAAAGAAGAAGGGGCAACATGAACAATAAAAAGCACAAAGATATCACAGGTACACAGCGCAAATGGATAAAAACCAACAGCAGAAGGCACTAAAAAAAAAAAACATACCACATCTTCACCAGAGGAAGATCTTTTACCTTCCATAGGATCCAACTTATGCTTGGACTGCAAAAAAGACAACCGCTCATCGGTTCAAAAAATAAGGAGAGAAGGGGGAGAATAACAAGCTAAAAAAAAAAGAAAAAAAAAAGAGTAAAGAAGCCTTTCCCTTCTCTCTCTCTCAGAATCTCCGGGTCTCTATTGTTTACTACAAGTACGTCGAGAAGGTCCCAGAGAACCATGGACCGAAGAACTCACAAGAGCCTGGGGAAAAGAAGACTCTACCTTAGTCTTCACCCGGCCCTTTATGACCAAGGGTTGCTCAACTTCTTTTTCCTCAGCAAGCACCAACTGTTTCTGAGATTTTCCAGTTTTCTTCTTTTTTGAATTAGGGCCAGTCCTCCCTGCACTCTCTTCAACTGCAGCCTCCTTTAATTTCTCCTGCTTAATTTTTTTTCCCTTACTCATGCCAATGAGAGTACTAGCACTTATGGCCTCTGCCGCCCCCTTCTTAATGGGTACCCCAGCAGAAGAACCAATTACGAGATCACATCCTAGCCAAGTTTCTGGAAAATCCTGGGCATAAGTAACCCAACCTCTCCTGGAAGCATGCCACTCTACAAAGCCTGTTTTATTGCTCACAGCGGAAGAAACAACACCAGCAGTAGGTAGGGATAAACGTTTGTTAGATGTTGGGGCAGAAGTAATGTCAGGGTTGGGAACTCTCTCTATTGTCCCAGTACCAGCATAATCAACAAAAGATTTTTGCACCCTCCTCCAGTAATCAGCATAGCCACTAGAAGCAAAAACCCCTCTTTGAAAGTTGGGCACTACAAACTGATGACTCCTTCGTGACCAATAGGAGAAGGCCTGGAGTCTCATGAAAGGATCCAAGGAAGGAAGAGATGGTACTACATCATTGAACACTGGGGGAATATCCTGATCAAAGCCAAACTGCCGAAGTACTCTATGCGCCGAATAATGAGTATACCGGGGACCACTCGAGGAAAGCACAGGAAGCCAAGGACTAATGCAAGCAAGGTAGGCTAAGCTACCCTCGTCACCATGACGCAAATCAAAAGTATTCCCTGTAGAAGTCAAAAAAGGAGATAACACAGAATCACAAACAAAACCGGGGCCAAACTCCCGGGGAGAGCGCCAATGCAAATGGCCTGCTTGATCAAATAATTCAACCAAGTTAAGACTGCCACCTTTCAAACTTAGCCAACGGAAAATAATAGGGTGGCTGTCAGTTGAGCAGCCACACAGCCCTTTAACCACATCAGGAGATCCCTAAAACTTATCTTTTACAAACTTTAAATTCCTACATTTTGCAAAAGTAACCAAGGAATGTTCCCACATGAATACCTGGAGAATGGCGCAATGAAGAGAAGAAGTAATGACATAACAAGAATCACCTTCGGCTTCATCTCCATGAAGCTGATCCAATTGAGAATAGACATAGCCCAAAACATGAGGGCTAGAGGATATTGAGCGCCCTGAGCCAACTTAATCGCCAAGGGAAAAAGGGAGGATTGATTCCATACCCAGGGAACTCGCTGAACAGAAACTTGCTAAGCCAGAATGCGAGGAACCCGGCTCGCCTAACTTCCTTATCCTTCTCGCGCGAAAGATTCATAACCCACCTACCCATCCGGGCCGGTTTCCCACCAGAAGAAGCAGTACGTCCACCAAAGTGAGCAAATAACTTTTCTTCCACCCTAAGATCCTCATCAGAAAGATCAATATCAAAGGGGTTTTCATCCCCAAGCACTGGAAGAAGAAAATTGTTGACCACGTCCTCCAAAGTGACAATCAGTTCACCAACAGAAAAAGAGAAAGTGTGCAGAGCCGGACACCAACAACGCACCAAGTGCCTAAGGCCTTTGGCATCTCTGAAACCCTCAAGATTCCTGGAAATAGCCACTGCTTTCAGGACACCGGCACGATCCAAGCGGCCCACAAATTCTTCGTCAGAAAGTTCCTTGTCCACCCAGATGGGCCAACCCTGGATCTTCCCAGCGACGAAATCGAAAAAGATGGGGACTGCTTCTCGAAGTCCCTGCCTGATCTGAAGATCGAAAATCTCCCGGGGGTCTGGGACTTGAGCAAAACCAACAAAACCCGCCTGACCAGAGAACACCCAAGCATGAGTGGATGAAGGGGCCTCACCATGGGACACCTGTGGGAAGAACAAGCTAGGGGAGTACCAGGGGTCTCGTAAGGGAAAAGCAGGACGCCCGATAACTTCCTGAGACTCATCTGCAGAACTAGAGGAATCCTCACCTTCAAAAGGACTAGGAGTACGCTCCTTTCTTTTTCGAGAAGAGGAAGAAGCCATTGAAGCAATGGGTATCTTGAAATGAGGAAGCAGGTAGCGGCGAGAATGATTGAAAGAAAAGGAAAAAGGCTAGGAACAGAAGATTCAGGAAGACAAGAAGAAAAAGGGTAATATGAAAAGATTAGAATGAAGAAATAAGAGCAGTTAGAGAAGACAGTGTGTGGAAAGACGCGCCAGTTGCAAGGAATTAAATTTAAAGATGGAAAAGTTATCAGCAATTATTAATGAAGTTATGGGAAACGTAAAAGTAGGTGGTGGAAGTTCTTTTTCAAGACTCAAACTGCTGCGTCCCATTTAAAAAGGAGAAGTTACAAAAAAAAAAAAAAAAAAAAAAAAAAAAAAAAAAAGTGAAGGGACCAGGAAGAGATCCCCGAATAAATAAATAAAAAAAACGGAAAGGATCCTGCAGAAACTCACGCATGGGCTGCAGGCAACTCATGAGCTCGGGGGGCTAAATGTTGAGGTCCAAAATTAAATTGGCCATAAACTAAGGCCCAAAGAAGTAAAACGTTGGGCTCATTCCACACAAAAAATAAATAAATAATAAAACTAAGAAAGAAAAAGGAAGGCTAGGCTCACACTATAAAGAAAAGAGGAAAGAAAGAAGAAAAAGGGCAAGAGGCCTAGAGGATTGAAATCCAGAGACCCACGAAAGAACAATAAAAGCCCAAACTAGGCAGAACCAACAAACCAAAGAAAGCCCAGTAAGAAGAACTGGATCGGATCCCAAAAGCCACCAGAGGCAGGGGATCCCTAGACGCGCGAAGTGAGATTAAAGCAAAGAGAGATAAGAAAGACAAAGGGCATACGAATC
This sequence comes from Quercus aquifolioides, assembly GCA_019022515.1. Lineage (NCBI taxonomy): Eukaryota > Viridiplantae > Streptophyta > Magnoliopsida > Fagales > Fagaceae > Quercus > Quercus aquifolioides. The sequence continues at coordinate 80,710 of JAFHAW010000292.1, forward strand.
TCATGCTTCAGACATGCAGTGGAGCCAGGAGGTACGAAGCAAAACACAGGAGCCTGGTTCCGACCATTTGGAGAAAGTGACAAGGAAGAGTACACTGAAAAAGTTGGAGCGCTGAGAAGAAAAAGACAAATAGCTTTAGACCAGCCAACTAAGAAGTCTGGGAATAGAAAACTAACCAAGAGACTTTCATTTGGTCGCACGAAAAAGCAAGAAGCTATGAGAGAAAAAGGAAACAACATGACCTTGAGCAACCTGGCATGACACGAACTCTAAAGGGCAAAAGGGAGAAATCGTTAGTACCCCAGAGCTCGAAGCTGTGCTATAAAAGGAGGAAGGGGTCCATGCAGAAAAGGGATTGGGATTGGGAGATAGAGATTCAGGGAAAAAGATTCACCTTTGATTAGAACACTCAGCCATTCACGGCCATTTCATGAGAGTTATATAGAACTAGAAAAGAGCTCTGTAAAATTGAAAGAAAACAGAGGAACCGTTCCTAGTATCCCAAAGACAGCCACTATAGCACATGCTCGGATTCAACAAATTCAAACTTTGCAAGTCTTAAAGCTTAAATAGCTATCAAAGGTTGTAGTTTTTGAACTTAGTTGAACCTTGCATCACGTCTTAGTGAGCGTTACAATCATAACTAAAGAAAATTAATAAAATGCACCTCACTACTTCGAGGATCCCTAACCTGTTCTTACATTATATTTCATTTTATTGTCCATTTCTTTACTATTGAAAAGTCATTCAATACAGATATCTTTGCTTGTTAGTTATTTATATTGTAGGAAGTTTGTTTTATGCACCACTCGGTTCTTAAACAGCCATCTTAGCTGCGGTGAACCAAGCCCGGTCCACCAAAAATATCTCTTTGGCCCAAGATCCTTGGGCCACTAAAGTGAGAAGAAAAAGTCACTCTCACAGTGTCAAAAAGAAAAGAAAAAAGGCTACATTTTGCTACTTTATTCTTTATAATCGATTTTCACATTGAAGATAGGCTGCTCTTCCTCTTACAGACACCGGTTATTCACAACTTTTGAAAGAAACGAACAAGATACTTTTCTTTAATGGAGAGTTTGAAATTGATTAGGTGCAAAACTACAAAAGATGTACAAGAAGAGTAAGCAGCAACTTGTCCAATTTCCAAATTTAAGCATCATGTGTAAGAGGGAGGCGGTCTTGTATTTGTGCATCCTCTTCAACATACTTTAATAACTTTTAACTTGAAAGCCACAAAATTAAAAGAAACTATTAATTTCCATTAGTCAAATGATTAAACTACAACTTCAAGTTTTAACTATAGCTTTAAACATTGAATAAAGATAAATCATCTAAACCTAGGAAACAAAGCAAAAACCTATATATATATATATATATATATGTATAACACATATATCTACAGTTACACCCCAACAAGCACATGCTATGAAACAGAGGGGAAGATCATATAGGAGCGAACAAAGCCATATGGTGTTTAATTAGAATAAAAAAACAGGAAAAAAAAAATCTACCAATTAAATATTAGAGGATTATTGCTTTGTGTTAGAATTAAAAGAAAAAAAAAAATCCCTGTGCTTTCCAAAAGGAAATAATAAGTCTTTGAGAAAACAATCAATATTCAATATATATATAATAGCAGAGACCTCATGCGGAAGTGCATAAGCTCCTGCCATGTGGCGCTCTAACTTTACGTTTAACATTTTTACCTTCTTTTCATTAAAGTTGTTTAACTCCTACCCAATAGTTCATAGTAAATTTTTTTTACTATTACTCAATAAATCATAGTATTCCCAAAGTTTATCACTAATCCCAACATTATGCTTTCACCTCTTGCTATTCTAGTACTTATGTCTCTTCTCTTTTCCTTCGGTTGGGTCATGCAAGAGGTTTTGTTTCAAGCTTTAAGGAATGAGTGCAGAAGCTAAATAGCCCTCAAATCCACAACAGTCATGCTCTCCACGCTTACAAATATTTATATATCTTTCACACTCAAGCTAAGCCTTGCTTGATCTCTTTGTGTGTCTGTGATTCCAATTTCCAAAAGGTCAAGTTACTCTTTCTTTTTCCATTTTTGCCACCTTTTCCAATGTTCTCGAATCTACTGTTATCTCCTCATGTTTCTTTATATACGTTCCATGCATGATTTGGACCTTTGTTTCTTATGTTTGATTTGCTTTATCTTATTTGGTATCATCCTCATCCAAATGCTCCTACTAAGTACATCAATTCATCCGAAATCCATTGTTCATGTTTAGCTTTAATAGTGGCTCTTCACAAGTACAAGTACAATGCTGTGGATCATTCCTACCATGCTAAATATGTGTCAACCCTTTTGGTCTCGCTTTGATAATTTCTTCTTTCTTTGGATGCTGTAAGTGCTTCAATCATGTCTATTTTCGCTTTAATTTTAATGTATTTAATCTGATTGTATGCCAAATTGTGAAAAGCATAGATGGAATCTAGAATTACATAAATATTATATTATTGTTGTTGATGTGTATGTCTTTGGTTTCATTTGTGCAATGGTGCCCGTCTCTCAATTCTTATTGTCTCTATACTAAAGGGTTCATTTTTGCTTCTTATATTTTTTTGGATGTCTAATAAAAAACCAAAAAAAAAAAAAAAAAAAATCACTAATTTCAAATGTTTGACATGAGGACAAACTCTTTTACAGATTAGAAGCCCTAATTTTTTCCTTCAACTACTTTCTTAGTAACTTGAGAAAAAAAAAAGGGTGTCTATGGCTTAGTGGAATAGGAGATGAAAACCAGCGTCAAAATCATTCACGCTAGGTTATCTTTTTTTGTTAAAGTATGTTTTTTTGTACCTTCAATTGTGATGGAAAATATGATTTCACTATAGGAAAAAAAAAAAAAATTCCTTTGCTTGGCTGATGAGGAAGTTTGAGGTATAAAAATTGAAGCTTTTCACCTTTTTCTATTGTTTGTTCTTTAGGGAATTGATCAATCAAATTGGACATATAATTGTAACAATTGAAAATTATTAGGTTTTAAATCTATATTTGCTTTCACATTCCCCTATATTTTTCATTTAGAATAACGAGAAACCTGTAAAATTTATATAAGATATGAATTTCAAGCATTCATTTACCCAAATATTTACATAGAAAGTAGCACCTTTGAAAATTTTCTTGAAAATATTCCTACCAAACTCCTTTATATACATCTATACATAGCCCTTCATGTCAACTCATGTCAAATACACACAGACCAAAATGATGTTATTTACTTTTAATCTTTCAATGACATCTACCTAACTTCAACTCTGTTGTCCTATTTAATATTAACCCGTATGAGTTGGCTACAACCAAGGAAGGGGTTTGCATTTTATATTGAGTGACAACTGCAATTACAATTTTGATCTTAAGGTCAAACATTGTGGACTTGAGGGTTTTTTAAAGGCCGTGATTGACTATGGGTATTTGGGATATTGATGTGGGAAATCCATAAGTGTATTTTGTTTTAGAATTAAGAAGAAAGAGAAAGACACATTCTATATTAACTTTTATTTTACAATATTCCTCCAAAGTTGTGTTTTTATTGTTCATTACTTAAACTAAATAATTATGATTAATGTGTATGCAATTTATAATTATTGCTTTTTATGATGAACTCAATACTAACAAACTTATTTAACAATTATGCTATAATATATGTAAAAAATTCTTCATAACCATTTTACATAAAATATTGCAACATTACCCATGCATCACACGGGCAACTTACTAGTTGTTTAAAACACAAATAAAATAAAATAAAAATAAAAATAAAAAGAAGAGGGATGGTTTTTCAAATTGAGATTACCCAATGCTACTATTTTTTTTTTTTTTTTTTTTTTTTATAATTGCAAACATTTAGCTTATGCCAGTCTCATACGCAGTTTATATGGTCCACATCTCTCTATTGAGGGGGAAAAAATAGAATTTTGGGGATAATGATGTCTTGAACGATCATTACCCAAGTATGGTGCCTACAAGCAAGGAGAGAAAAAACGACAATGAGTTTGCTTTGTGTCTTTGGATGATGGAAGGGGAAGAAGAAAATGAAGTGTAATTCTTTGATTTAGGTTTCAAAGGAAAAAAAAAAAAAAAAAAGGAATGGAAATTATAATAAATGACTTTACCTTTTACCCATTGGAAATAATATCTAAATACACATATAAAAAATAATACAATAATGTCTAAATAGTCCATTTGTTTATATATGACAAGAAAACAAAGTGAGATTAGATCATGGATGTTTCGTTCTCATTTTAGGGAAGGAAAATCTCGTGCAAAATATAATGGCACAAAATAGGTATTATTGCTAAATGAAGTGATCATAACAGGTTAGATGTTAAATTATTAACTTGAGGTTAAAACGTAATTGAATAAATAAAATTCCATCTTGTATTATCTTTACAACTAATAAGGAGAATACCAAAAAAATGCAAAAAATTAATAATTATCTTTATTAAGTTATAATCGAGAGATTTTATTTATTTTTTTAATTCAGAAAGATTGCATGTCAGTAAAGTAAGCATTGTTGTTTCTCTAAGGATTGGCTACATTACTGATGTGATGTTAAGGAAACATCTAATAAGCACCAAGTGTTGCATTCAAGTTTTAACAAAACACGTTCAAAATAATAGCATATTGAAGTAAGTCAAAACAACATGAAGTGAAATTAAATTCTTTATCCAGGCAAGATAATTTCCAAGAAGAAAAATCCAGTTGGTTGAAATCAAGACACTATTCTCTTCTTGTGAAACAAAATGAAAAGGTCCAAATAAGTTGAACACATATCCCAATATGTGGAAATTTTAATTTCATAGAACAACTTAAATTTAAATAGTAAATATGCAACATCAATCATGGAAAAACTATTAAAAAAAATAGTAATTCAAGAAAAAAAAATTTCACTAAAAGAAAAGTATAACTTTTACTCACCTTTTCTTAGGAATATGTGCTCTCTGCTTCCTAATCTTCGTTTTACTACTTAAAAAAAAATTCACAGATTGTAATTACATCAAGATATAATGAGGCAAAAACAAACAAACAAACAAACTTAATCAAATTTATAAATTCTTAAGAGCAGTTTAAAATCTTGTAATCCAAATTGACTTTTGAAGCCAACAATACTCAATCTAAAGCAATTAACGGATTAGCAAAACTATATAAAAACTATAATACTCCATTGTTTCATACTCACTCGAAGAGAAAGTGAAAGAGTAACATTTTTGGATGAACTCGTTGCCCTGGACTAATACTGTTGTAGAAGAAGAGAGCAGCTCCAATGCGAGTGGAATTCTCTATGTCGTCTTTTGTGGTTCTTGTTCCAAAGACAAAGGCCCCTTTCTTTCATTTAGTAGTTGTATTGTGGCTCTTTGATTTTTTAGGGGTAGAGGCAACTGAATGAGGTATGGAGAGTTGGAGAACGGAAGATTCATTTAGTTGAGAGAGAGAGAGAGTAAATTAGGACACGGATTTCCTCCAAACATGTTTGCAACAACTGCTGCAAACAGGGACAGGTGTCAATTAAATAAGAAGACACCTAAGCAATCTGTTTGTTTTTTAGACCCCTTAAAACACAATTGGATTAACCTAGTTAACAAGCCAGGTTATTACTTAGTCCAAATTCCATATCTAGGTTATCACAATCAAACAATCATATCATGTATAGTAGCGGAAAAATAAATAACACAAAGATATGATCACCTAGGAAAACCAAACTGATAAAAAACCTAGGGAGGATTTAACCTAGCTATCCTCAAGGTAAACCTGAATCCACTATGAAAGAATTGAAATTTTACAATACGACTTAGACCACTAACATCCTATGGCTACCCACTAGTAGAAACTCACTGACACGACCACGTACAAGCTCCGAGACCACGGACTCCTTCTTTCTTGGATTCTTCAGTAAGTACAAGCACTCCCGCTTGTGTATCTTTAAACTCTTTAGTGCAGCAATTGAATGATCATCAAGCTCTCAAAGAAATCTCCTTCTTGATAATCCTAAGCTTGTGTGAAGGAAAGCTCCTCTTAGATCTCACAAGAGATTCACACAAACAGCAAAATGAGCAACAAAAGATTTAGAGAGCTTTTGGGTACAAAACCCTAAATACAAAAAAAGGCACAAGAGGCACTCTAATCTATCTCTTAAAAGTCTTTTAAAAACGTGCTTAGGGTTTCCTTTATATATTAGGAGAAGTAGATCTGAAACCCTAATCCTTAATAGGCTTGGGCTGAGTTGGAAAATTCTACAGAAAAAATGTTTGTCCGATATTCGATTGATCGAGCCTAAGTTTTGATTAATCGAGCCAGGCCGAAATGCATAGTAACTTTTGCATCAGCTCAGTTCCAACTTTACATAAAAGACACAACTTTGAGCAAGTCTAAACAAGACTAAACAACCTATTTTGATCATGGTTTGCCAACATTACACATTAGAGTTCTAAATACATTATTTCCTAAGTACGTAGAACCTAACAAACTCCCCCTTTGGCAATCCGTGATAAAACACAAACACAATGTTCAAAGTTACAAGTAAAAGCCCTTTACAAAAAATAATGCCCATTACAAAAAATCCAACCTAACTATTATCCATCAATTGTAAGTGTAGACAACAGCATGACTGAATCAACCTATATATTTCCTGAAACACTAAACAAAATGTATAAACGCATGTGGGACAGAAAAAACAGTAAATCAACAAATATGCAAACTAACTCTCCCCCTAAGTTAGATACATCAAAAACAATGTTAACTCCCCCTAAAATGAACAATTTTATCTTCCCCTAAACAAAACAAACAGGATTCCCAAACAGGATTCCCACATTTCAACTATTTCTCCCACTTTTTGTCACGTATTGACAAAGACAACTCATACAAAGAGTAAACAGTCAACATATGCAAACAAAACAAGAGAAAATAGAGAATTAAGGGGACAAATTCAACTCTATAGAAAATAGAGACAACTCCTCCTATGAACAACAAAAGTTAAAAAAAACTTCTCCCCCTATAAAAATAGGAAAAACAAAATATGTTTTGTAAAAAACAGTTTTGGGAAAACTTTAAGAGGTGGGGATAAATAAAAAGACACAATCCAAACTTAAAAACTTAGTTGAGGATACACATGAAAAAAATTATTCTTTCTTTCAATAAATGCAAACTTGACACTATGTGACCCATAAACAATTGCATAAGTAGAGAAAAATATTTGCACATTGATTATTCATCATATCTCTTAAGAAAAATATTTTTCACACAGAAAAAATAGCATATACTAAAATGTACAAATGACTAAAAAATCAATCAATCAATTTTTAAATCAAGTTGAGTACCCAATTTAGCAAAGTGTATGCATGCTATGTGTAAAAACAATGAGAGATATGACCGTAAAACTGCAAGATGGATACAGAAATCAATGCAATGTATGTGAATCCTAAACACAAATGATGCATAAAAAAAAATTTTGGTCAACAACTTAAAAACTGAACACATTTTGCATCAAAATCAAAGAACTTTTAATCTTGAATGGCCACAACAAGATCACACAATACAATGTACCAAGTTTAGCAAAGAGTAATTTGTGTAGTGTGCAACTAGCAAAAGCTTGAGATACATGTGAGGTGATATGTGAATAGTAAGCAATCACAAAGTCTACAAAATTCATCACATAGAATTTAAAAGAGACTATCACCTAAAGAATTACATCATATAACTCCCACATCTCCTAGAATAAAAATTTGCAATCATGTAAGTTTCTTGATTTGCCTCATAATATACACACCAATTTTATTTAATCAGAAACTTATTAATAATAGCCGGGATAATGTACACACCAATTTTGTTTGATTGATTTAATTAAAGTCCAATAATGTACACACCAATTTTAGCATTTAAGCTGAAACTACACCTTATGTTCTTTTTGTGCATGTGCTACACTTTTTCGAGCACAAAATCTTACGATATGCATTAAGGTGTTTATGATTGGCTAATAAACAGTGGTGAGATGGTTATTTATGCCTTTCTCAAAATGATTAAGTCCGACAATCAAAGGCATGTGACTTCAAGATCAAGACAAAGTGATCAAAAACTATAAACATCTTCCCACGCAACATGCACTACAAAGCTCAAACTAGTAAAGTGCAATAAAGTAAGCTTATCCAAGCTAAACAAGGTACATAAACATGTTATGTAAAGATAATATGGTCAACCTTGATTTCAAATCCAAGATCTATAATACAAAACACAAAAATCTTTTTGGTTAAGCCAACCTTGAGTACATGTACAGATTAGTACAAACTCACACAAAATCAGAAATAGTTTAGCACTTATATAACACATGCTATTCAAGTTTCTCCACAATGTCATGTTCTAAATCAAGAGAGAGATATCATAATTCATGTAATCCAAAAAAAAAAAAAAACAAAACAAAACAAAACTAGACACAAAATAAAATATTTTTGTCTTTTTGAAAATTTTTCAATGTTTTTGGTTTTTTTTTTTAAATAAAAAAAAAACCAAAAAAATAAAACAACCAAAAACAGAAATAAGATATGTCCACAAAAAATTGAAAGAATTAAATCATGGACAAGTCAGCAATACTCATCTTAGAGAATCTTTTCTCACCCATATAGCATAAGTCTTCGGCTTTGTAGGTGAAAATCCATGTGAAGCAAAGTGTATTTGAGGGATTACACCAATCTTCTAAGAAAAACTAAAATCTTGCAAATTCCTTTCACAAGCCAACAAGCTTAAATTTTTCAAAAGCATATGAAATAATTTATTTGGACTTATGGCAAGAGAAATATCATCACATATCCTAGATTGAAACATAGAATACTTAAATTTCAATTTATGACAATTAGGATGAATGTGACTGGAGACACCACAAAAGTGACAAACATAAACAAATTTAGGAACATCAGTATTCCTAGCAACCAATCTAGTCTCAGATTTTGGTTTTTGTCTCAACAATAAACAATTTGGTCTAATATGACCAACAACACCACAAAGGTGACAAGTAGGTACAAAAACAGATTTATTATGCTCTCTAACAGTAGGTTTAAACTTAGGTTTAGAAACTTCAGCGTCAACATCAGAATTTTTACCTTTGTCTAACCTAGCAAAATAAGCATTTTCTTTATTATTCCTCTTGAAAGGATGGATATAAACTTTCTCAGTTTTAGGTTTAAGAGAAACACAAACACTTCTGTTATCAACAGCAAGCTTGGTACTAGTCAAATTTTCAATTTTAGCTTTAGATTCAAATAACTCTTGTTCCAAGCTTTTCATCTTCTTATCTTGAGAGGAAATTTGATTTGTCAAAAATTCATTTTTTTATAAGATTCATCCAATCTAACAATCAATTCCTCTTTTTCAAGATTAGCCAATTTTAACTCTTCCTTGAATTTCTTAGCAATTCTCATAGTTTTCAATAATTCCTTACGAAGAGTTTCACAAGCATCGATAAGATCAACAGAAACAACAGCATCTTCTTTATTCAAATTATCACAAACATGAGCAGAAAGACACTTCAAATTATCCATGATAATAGGCATCAAGGATTAACTCTTAGATCAAAAGATCTAACACAAGAGCTACCCGCTTTGATACCACTTGTTTGTTTTTTAGACCCCTTAAAACACAATTGGATTAACCTAGTTAACAAGTCAAGTTATTACTTAGTCCAAATTCCAGATCTAGGTTATCACAATCAAACAATCATATTATGTATAGCAGCGGAAAAATAAATAATACAAAAATATGATCACCTAGGAAACCAAACCAGTAAAAAACCTGGGGAGGATGTAACCTAGCTATTCTCAAGGTAAACTTAAATCCACTATGAAAGAATCGAAGTTTTACAATAGTAATTTAGACTACTAACATCCTATTGCTACCCACTAGTAGAAGCTTACTAACACGACCACCTGCAAGCTCCGAGACCACGGACTCCTTCTTTCTTGGATTCTCCAGCAAGTACAAGCACTCCCGCTTGTGTATCTTTAAGCTCTTTAGTGCAGCAATTGAATGATCATCAAGCTCTCAAAGAAATCTCCTTCTTAATAATCCTAAGCTTATGTAAAGGAAAGCTCCTCTCAGATCTCACAAGAGATTCACACAAACATGTTTGCAGCAACTGCTGCAAACAGGGACAGGTGTCAATTAAATAAGAAGACACCTAAGCAATCTGTTTGTTTTTTAGACCCCTTAAAATACAATTGGATTAACCTAGTTAACAAGCCAGGTTATTACTTAGTCCAAATTCCATATCTAGGTTATCACAATCAAACAATCATATCATGTATAGTAGTGGAAAAATAAATAACACAAAGATATGATCACCCAGGGAAACCAAACCGGTAAAAAACCTAAGGATGATTTAACCTAGCTATCCTGAAGGTAAACCTGAATCCACTATGAAAGAATTGAAATTTTACAATAGCGACTTAGACCACTAACATCCTATAGCTACCCACCAGTAGAAACTTACTGACACGACCACGTACAAGCTCCGAGACCACGGACTCCTTCTTTCTTGGATTCTTCAGTAAGTACAAGCAAGAGATTCACACAAACATGTTTGCAGCAATTGCTGCAAACAGGGACAGGTGTCAATTAAATAAGAAGACACCTAAGCAATCTGTTTGTTTTTTAGACCCCTTAAAATACAATTGGATTAACCTAGTTAACAAGCCAGGTTATTACTTAGTCCAAATTCCATATCTAGGTTATCACAATCAAACAATCATATCATGTATAGTAGTGGAAAAATAAATAACACAAAGATATGATCACCCAGGAAAACCAAACCGGTAAAAAACCTAAGGATGATTTAACCTAGCTATCCTGAAGGTAAACCTGAATCCACTATGAAAGAATTGAAATTTTACAATAGCAACTTAGACCACTAACATCCTATAGCTACCCACCAGTAGAAACTTACTGACACGACCACGTACAAGCTCCGAGACCACGGACTCCTTCTTTCTTGGATTCTTCAGTAAGTACAAGCACTCCCGCTTGTGTATCTTTAAGCTCTTTAGTGCAGCAATTGAATGATCATCAAGCTCTTAAAGAAATCTCCTTCTTGATAATCCTAAACTTGTGTGAAGGAAAGCTCCTCTTAGATCTCACAAGAGATTCACACAAACAGTAAGATAAGCAACAAAAGACTTAGAGAGCTTTTGGGTACAAAACCCTAAATACAAAAAAAGGCACAAGAGGCACTCTAATCTCTCTCTTAAAAGTCTTTTAAAAACGTGCTTAGGGTTTCCTTTATATACTAGGAGAAGTAGATCTGAAACCCTAATCCTTTGGGCTTGGGCTGAGTTGGAAAATTCTGTAGAAAAAACGTTCTGCCCGATATTCAATTGATCGAGCCTAAGCTTCGATTGATTGAGCTAGGCCGAAATGTATAGTAACTTCTGCATCAGCTCGATTCCAACTTTACATAAAAGACACAACTTTGAGCAAGCCTAAATAAGACTAAACAACCTGTTTTGATCATGGTTTGCCAACATTAGACATTAGAGTTCTAAATACATTAGTTCCTAAGTACGTAGAACCTAACACAATCACTTATGCAAGGGTCATGTGCATTGCACATGACCCATTTTAGTTGGATTGCTGTTAACCCTAACATTAACAACGTTAGGCAGAGTCTTCTCCTCAAACACGCCCCTGCTTCCTCTCAGTCTCTCATCCACAGGAACAGCATCAAACACGTATGCCACGATGCTGGATAAGTTGCTAGCCTGAGAGAAGCTATATGATGAAGTGAAGGTATATTGCAGTATTTCTTTTTGCTTTTTTTTTTCTCACTTTGTCCTGAAAAAAAGCTGTACCCCGTGCGGTTCCATTTTACATGAATTGATTATTAATTTTTTGCTTAATTATAAATTTATGGGCCTTCACATGTATGCTTGAGCATTTCTTGAGTATAAGTAATGAAGATTTTCTTTGAATTGATAAGAATTGGGTGCACGTAGATAATCTTCTAGTTATTACTTCTAAAAAATAAAAATAAAATAAAAACTTCTAGTTATCTCAGCTTGCTTGTCAATTTGTCATGAAATTGGTGATGTGCTTTAGGGGTATGATGCATAATTTGAGTCTGAGAAACATTTACAGACAAATAACAGTGAAATTGCTAGTTGCTTTAGTAGTTATCTTAAGTTAGTTTTCATATCCAAACTTAGGTACTGCAACTTAACTTTACCATTTAAATTCAGCTATGTTATAAGTTGTAATTATGAATATGAGAGCACATTCTGTAACTAGTACATGAGTTTTGCCATTCTAGAAAAGCGCCCCCCCCCCCCCCCCCCCCCCCCCCCCCTTTTTTCATTTTGGGTCAAAGGACTACTAACCAATAACCATACAAATTGCTTCTTGGAGCGTCTGTACCTCCAATTATCCTTGAAAATGAACACTCAGTTAGGTAAGAATTGTTGACTTGCTAATGTTGTAGAATCTCTGAGCATGTGTCAGTAATGGTATTTCTCCTGTTCAAATTCAAAAGCCGGGGGTGCCTGGCCTTTGGTTAATAATTTTTCTTCCAAAAAAAAAAATTAAATAAAAGAAAGAAAAGGGAAGGAAAAAGCCCTATCTGCTAATTATGCTTGTCAGAAAATTTATGAGGATAAAAATTAGAATTGAAGCTCATATTCCGCATTCATTAATTTTGTTTTTATTTCTTTTACTTAGCAATTGCCTATATAATCTAAGATACTTTACCTACTAAATTATCTCATGGACAAAATTGAAATAAAATGACTTTACAGACAAATACTCAAAAAGAGAAAAAAAGAAAAAAAGAAAAACAATGATTCTGCAGACAAATGCTACATTTTTTATGTGCTTTGATTAGATTATATGTATATGTTAATTCTTAACTCTTCAACCTTGTGTTTGGCTGATATAGGACAGTTCGCTTGTGTTCAGTAAATATAATATTTTTGTCGATATTAACTTATGCATATATCTTTATGCAAATTTTTTTGTTCACTAAAAGTGCTGCTTCTGTAGTGCATTTATTTATAATTTTATTACAAAGTAATCATATACATTACTTATAAACTGTCTTCTTTGGGGTTGAATGCTGCTGGATAGGCAGGTGAGCTTATGAAATTTGAATACCAGAAGAAGGTTGCTTCACTGAACAGGCATAAGAAACAAGGTACCAACTCTGAAGCATTGGAGAAAGCAAAGGCTGCAGTGAGTCATCTTCATACAAGATACATTGTTGACATGCAATCCTTGGATTCAACAGATGAGTTGGAATAATATGAGTTGGAACAAGATAAGTACTCACAGAAGAGGGGGCCAGATGAGTTGGAACAAGATGGGATGGAAGATAAACCTCAAAACTATCTCATTGCGGAAGAGCAGTTTGCAATAGATGTATTGAAGAAGAGGTTGGAAGAGGAGGACTGTCAGAGTTTGCGCTTACATGTTCAAAAATGTATAGAAGCTTGCAGTCTATATCACATCCTCGGAATTAAAGTCAAAGCAAATCATGAGAATGTTTTATAAGCCTTGTATAATTTTGTCATTTGCATTAGTAATGTGTTACATTACAATTCTTGCAATATTTATTTGGGACGAGCTCTGAGAATCATATACGGTTTTGTTACATCGAATTGAGTTTTGACATAATGTTATTAGTTCCTTGCCAACCAAAAGAATTATTATATGTTCTTTTACTTTATTTATAAAGGCGACACTGCGGTACCACTAGCTTTGCCTGCACAAACCATCTCCCAAAAAAAAAAAAAAAAAAAAACTTTGCCTGCTTTTTTACTGCAAAAGTTGCTGCTTTCTTTTGCAATTCAGGCTATATTTGTTTCACCTGAAATGTTTTCTACCAACCAAATCCATATCTAAGTTTAAACTTCATGAATCTTAAAAGAGAGCCAAATAAAAAGAAAAGCTCAACAAATCTATTGTTAAATTTAAAGTTTTTGAGTTTAAATTTTCATCCATATCATTCTATTGCATTCATTTAAAGCCGCCTTGTTCAAATATGCAAATACATAGATACAAAAAATATAAAAATGAACTTTCCCATTGCATATGAAATTATCCAAAATCTGTCCATATTGTGATGTCCAAAAAATCTGTCCAAATTGTGTTGTCCAAAAAATCTATCCAAATTGTTAGATATGCTCTCCAAAAATCTGTCAAAGTTAGATGTGTTGTCCAAAAAATACTGTCAAAGTTCTGTCCACTAGATGTTATATAACAACCAATATGTTGTCCAAAAACTATGCAAAACACAGGGAAAACAACCAATATGGTGTTTTTCAAAGGTTGTCAATATTAGGATCTATTGAAACTTGCAAAATATGCCACCAAATATAAAATAAGTGTATGGAAAAAATAACTAAAAGGAAAATATAAGTTTGAGGTGTAGCAAAATTCATAATGACTATACACACTTGATTCAAGTCATATAACGCAACGTGATCTTGTCCAACCAAAAATTCACAATCAAAAAATTCCTACATATAACATTTAAACAAATCAATATTTCATTTTCTATGCTAATGAAAGTAACTGGGAAGTAGGATATTAGACAAAATTAATAAGTATACCTGATTCAGACCATTTAACCCATCAAATTTCATTCCAATCATTGGTGCCTTAATTTCCTTATTGTGTTTACTCAGGGTGTTTGAACTGCCATCAATAGGTTTTACTTGAGTTTCTTCCTAAATCCAAAAATCAATGAAAAGCAATAGTGTTAAGAATATTCAATATGAAAAATAATATTCAATTTTTTAATAAATCCAGTAAAAAACCGTAGTTGCTTATAGTCTTACAAACAGTCATGATGAACAACAACAACAACAATATTCAGAACTCAAAATACCTAAATATCCTATTCAACAAAAATTATACTCAAAAACTCCCAAAAAATTAGTAGTGTATAAGTCCTTGCCACCAACAATAAATACCCATTCAAAACCAACAAAACCATAAGCTCTTAAGCTATAGAACTCAGCTATGGTAATAATCATAAGGACAAATATTCAAACGTCAAATATAATGCAATTTGTGAAAACCAATTTGAGGAAATAATTATCTTTAAAAAAAACAATGTTTTTTTTTTAATTACAATAAATTCAATGAAAATTAGACCTGAACAAATTGAGAACTATTGCATTTGTCACTGTCAGGGAGAATGCCGAGAAAGGATGGAGTAGTAGGAGTGGTGGTCCTTGGCAGCGAATTTATGGGAGCGGCATTGGCTGAGTGAGAAAGTGAATAGGGTAGAATCAGCGAAGGGGGAAGCGGGTGAAGAGGAGGAATGGAGATATGGTCTGGTAAGATTGGCGGCCGCTGCATGTGGCCGTCGTCGATTCCACCTGTTCACCCAAGCTCTTGTCGATCTGAGTTTGCTGAGAAAACAGAGGTGGAGGAGATACAAGAGAGGCGTACGTGTTTAAAGCTGTGGGTGAGAGGCTGAGAGGAAGCAAGGGCGTGTTTGAGGAGAAGAATCTGCCAAGCAAATCCTTGCGTTCATAATTTATGGAGTCAATAGACACCTAGATGGCTATTTATGGTATGATTCCCACATAATACCAAAATTAAGAAATAATTTAGTACAGGTGATACAAAATTGGACACCAATTGAAGATTCTAATTGGATTTTTTTATTTGCTTTAGCTTTATAGTTATATATATATATATATATAATTTTTTATGGGAGTAAAATTATTTATTGTTAGTAAAAGGAAAGAGAAAACCGATGCTACTTGATTTAGTAATTATAAGAACAAGAACTTTGATCTACAAAACATAATTCTACTACAATAAGACACCAAATTTCATAAAAGGATTCACAATTGTTAGGTTCTAAAGATTTAGGAATTTATTTATTTAGAACTCTAATTTGTATTGTTGGCAAACCATGATCAAAACAGGTTGTTTAGTCTTGTTTAGGCTTACTCAAAGTAGTGTCTTTCATGTAAAGTTGGAATCGAGAGGCTGCAGATGCATTGGTGCATTTAGGCCTGGCTCGATCGATCGATAGAATCTCGGACAAAATGCTTTTCTGCAAATTTTTCCAACTCAGCCCTAACTCATTAAACGTTTTGGGTTTTTTGTTTTTACCTTAGGTATATAAAGAAAAACCCTAGCCACGTTTTTAAGAGTTGCTCCTGTTGTATTGTTGCTCATACTTTTCTGTTTTGTGTAAATCTCTTGTGAGATCTAGAGAAGCTTTCCTTTACACAAAACTTAGGGTTTTCAAGGTAGAGATAGTATCAACATCTTGATAATCAACTTAGTTGCTGCCATTGGAGTTTAAAGAATAACAAGCATATGTGCTTGTAGCTGATTGGAGAATCCAAAAAAGAAGGAGTCCGTGGATTCGAAGCTTGCACGTGGTCGTGTCAGTAAGTTCTACTGGTGGGTAGCATTAGGAAGTCAAGCGGAGAGCTTGTAAGTCCTTTTGTATGAACTTCGATTTTTTCGCATAGTGGATTCAATTTACCTTGAGGATAGCTAGGTCAAATCCTCCTCAGGTTTTTACCGTGTGGTTTTCTGGGTGATCATATCTTGTGTTATTTATTATTCCGCTGCTTTATATTCTAGATATGATTATATGTTTGTGATAACCTAGAATTGCATAATTTGACTAAGTTAATCGCTTGGCTAATTAACTAGGTTAATCTGGTTGGTTTAAGGGGTCTAAAACCGTTCAAGTGGTATCAAAGCAAGTAGCTCTCTTGTTTGAGATTTTTTGATCTCTGAGCTGATCCTTAACCCCTGTTGTCATGGAACATGAACACTCTCTTATTGTTCCTCCTCACTTTGATGGAAATAACTATGCTTATTGGAAAGTAAGGATGAAAACATTCCTAAAATCTATTGATGAGAGGGTTTGGAATTCTGTTGAGTACGGATGGGAGAAGCCCACTACTCCTGTGAGTGAGTGGCAGACTTTTCAAAAAGAAGCAGCTAGGTTCAATAGCAAAGTTATGAATGCCATCTTTAATGCTATTTCTATGGAGGAATTTAAGAGAATCTCAAATGTTGAGGTTGCTCATACTGCTTGGAAAATCCTCCAGACTGTGCATGAAGGCATAAAGGCAGTTAAAATCAATAAATTGCAACAATTAACTTCTAGATTTGAAAGCATTAGAATGTCTGATGATGAATCTTTTGATAAATTCTATGCTAAATTGAATGACATTGTTAATTCTGCATTTTATTTGGGTGAAATCTAGGATCAACCTAAAATTGTTAGGAAGATCCTTAGATCTTTGACTAAAGACTTTAGACCCAAAGTGACTGTCATTACTGAGAGCAAGGATGTGGACTCCATCCCTTTTAATGAGCATGTAGGATCTCTTCAGTCCTATAAGTCTGACCTACCCAAGGCAAACAAATCCAAATCAATAGCTCTTAAGTCTGTTAATGATGTTGATGTTGGTGGATTTGATGATGAGCTCTCTGCTGCAAAGATTGCGTACCTTGCCAAGAACTTTAGAAACTTTCTTAGGAATAACAACAGAAAAGCAAAAGGTACAAACACTGCTGAACCTAGAAACTTTAGGAAGAATGATCCCACTAAGGTTAATAACTTTGAAAAACCTAGAGAAAAAGTTAGTCAATTTTCAAACAATTCTTTAGGTGTTCAGTGTTTTGGCTGTCAAGGGTATGGTCATATTAAATCCGAATATCCTGCATTCTTGAGGTCTAAGGGTAAAGCTATGGTTGTAACCCTTAGTGATAATGAGGTTTCTGATGATGAGTCTGGGTGTGACAAGGATAGAAACTTCATTTCTTTCATTACTACTGCTATAGTCAATGAAAGCGTATCTATTGAAGAGAACTCTTCTGATGGGGAACTCTCTGAGGATGCAAATCTTCAAGAGGCCTATAATAAACTTTGCAAAGTTGCTGCAAAGAATGCTATGAATGTTGAACTTGGCCTGAAGAAAATTGAATCTCTTGAGCTTGAAAAGAAAAATTTGCTTGTTAAGTTATTTGATGCTAATGATCTTTTGAACAATGTGAAATCTGAGAACATACTCTTACTTGATAAAGTTAAAACTTTGGAACATGATTTATCTGTTGCTAGATCTGCTAGTTCTAAACTTGATCAAATGTTGAATGTTCAAAAGTATCTTTCTGACAAATCTAGTTTAGGATATATTGAAAGCATCTCTGTATCTGCATCACATTCCACGAACTTTTTCCTTCATCTTCTTCTGAACCTTCTGTGAGTGAGGTTGTGAGTGAAACTGTCAAACCCCCTATGAGTGAGGTTGTCAAACCTGTGGAAGTTTCACCCCCTAGGAAGATTAGGGTTAATCTAGGAGAGTCTAAACCTAAGGATTCTACCCTTTCTAAGGACAAGATGCATGGTAAACCTGCTTGGGTTTGTCATTTTTGTGGAAAGTCTGAACACATTCATCCTAACTGTTACAAGCTTCAAGCTGCTAAGAGAACAAACAAACCAAAGGTGTCTGTGCCTTAAGCACAAGATCTTATGGCACTCATTGGTGAATTAGTAAAGGCGTTGAACCTTTATTCCAATCCTGGAGTTGGAATCACTCGAATATGAATAAGAACTCCAATACTCATGGTGCATCTAAAAGGTTTTTGATGCAAAAGACTCGATCTAGTTGAGTCTTTCTGACATGGTCATTGGGCTTCATTACTCATTCCTCTATGACCATTGTTCTTTGGTGGTTGTGTTTTTTTTTTTTTTTTCTAGGACTTGCATTGCATTACATTCATGCATTTCATTCTAAGATGTATTTGTTTTCTCTTCTAATAAAATTTAAAAAAAAAAAAAAAAAAAAAGGGAAAAGGAGAAAGCAAAAATATGTTTGACATTATTTTTCTTGTTTTTTGAAAATAAGGTTGGTCAATTTATTTACACTTAACATGTCTTGTGTACCTTGTTTAGCTTTGATGAGCTTATTTATTGCATTTTACTAGTTAAAGCTTTGCAGTGCATGTTATGTGAGAAAGATGTTTATGGTGTTTATCACTTTGTCTTACTCTTGAAGTCACATGTTATTTGACTGTCGGATTTGATCCTTTTGAGAAAGGCATAAATAACCATTTCACTACTGTTCATTAGCCAATCATGAACACCTTAGTGCATATCATAAGATTTTGTACTCGAGAAAGCGTAGCACATGCATAAAAAGAACATAAGATGTAGCCTCGGTTAAATCACGTAATTAAAATTGGTGTATACTATAAGGCTTGATGCCAATTCACATAATTATAAGGCAAAAATTCAAGAAACTTACATGATTACAAGCTTATGTTCTAGGAGATGTGAGAGTTATATGATGTAACTCTTTAGGTGATAGTCTCTTTTAAATTCTATGTGATGAATTCTGTAGACTTTGTGATTGATTTCTATTCACATATCACCTCACATGTATCTCAAGTTTTTGCTAGTTGCACACACTACACAAGTTACTCTTTGCTAAACACTATACATGTTATTGTGTGTGTTTTTGGTCTGACCAACCAAGTTCGAAAATACCTTGAATATTATGCAAAACATTTTTTTTTTGCTTAAGAATTTAAAGGGAGAATGGCTGAAACTTTCTTTGGAAAAACTGGGATTAAAATTTGGGTTTTTGAAAAAGTATTCCATTTTATCTCATACTCATGCATTTTGTTTCATTAATTTTAATGCTCTGAGGAATTATTTTCAAAAATTGGTTTGAGTTTTTCAAAACTGTAATTTTTCTCAAAATGCTGTGAGTCGCTGCCTGTTTCGATCGATCCAATCTGTTTTTCGATTGATCGAAAATACTTAAAATTCTTTTAAAAAAATCTCGGATTGATTCGATCAATCGAATGTGATTTTCGATCAATCGAATGTCGCGAATTAGGTTTTTTAAAACACTGTTTTTGACTGATTCAAAACACATTTTCAAAAGTTTTTCAAACTTTTCTTCTCTCTCCGACTAGGCAAGGCTCTACAGTCAATTTTTTGTTGTTTTCCTCCAAAATTTTTGCAAGGATTCTCTTTCCTCAAGCCGGTAAGACTCTTTTGCCCTTCCTTTTGAGTTTATTTTCATATTTTCATGCATTTTTCATGCATTTTACACTCAAATTTTCGAACCTTTTCTATTTGGGATTTTTGTTGATTCAAGCCCTATTTTGTGAAATTGATCAATAGGTTTTTGTGGGGACATGATATAAACATGATCTTGATGATTTAATTTGATCAATTTTGGGTTTTGTGAAAAATTGAATTTTCTAGGGTTTGTATTGAATTTGAATTGGGGATTTTGTTCAATTAGGTTGAAATTGATGAAATTGGCTTGTTGTTTTGATGTAATTAGGCATTATAATATGTGTGTTGTGTTACGTAATGCTCAATTCATCAATTTGTTTCAAAATTTTCAAGTGGTTTTTCAAATTTTTGGGGTTTTTATTAGAAACTCTAGGCTCAAGCCAATTTTGTGCAATTGAACTTTGTTTACTGCATTAGTACATGCATAATGACATTGTAACTGTTCATGCATCATATAGATTTTTGCTCTATATTTTTTTTGTGCTAACTTGCAGTCTGTCCTTGGTTTTTGTTTTTTTTTTTTCTCTTTTGGTTTTCTCTGTGTGTCTCTGTCCTTTCCTTAGCACTATGCCTAGGAAGACTAGGGCTCGTAGGTTTGTCCCCACACCTACTCCTTCCCCTCCTTCCTTTGACCGAGAGAAGTTTCCTAGTGAGAAAAATTAGGAGATCTATGATAAGCTGACCCTTAGGAGGAAGATATGGTCTTAGCATTCTATCATCTTAGACGAGCTTGATCCTGCCATTAGGGCAAATTTTGAGCGTAGGGGCTGGTTACCCTTGGTGGATATTTCTGATCCTCCTCCATCTGCTACCTTGATTAGAGAGTTCTTCTTGAACATCTCTATCCGCGTTTATGATTCTAACATTTTAGTAAAGAGTTGGATACGAGGCGTAGAGTACACCATTACTCCTAAGGTAGTGGCTGATGCTCTAGGGGTACCTTTGGTCCAGCACCCTGTCTACCCATACGATGAGTCTCCTTTGCTAAGTGATGTCATGTCTTACATCACTGGGTCTTCTATCTAGTGGGGTTCTGATCCTAGGATCACCACTACTGAGCTTTCTGAGTTACACTATCTTTTCTTTAGGATAGCTTGTCATTGTTTTTGGCCCATTTCTCATCTTCACACCATTCCTCTCGAGCGGTTTGTATTTTTGTACACTCTAGTTACTGATGCTCCTATCAGTTTTCCACATTTGTTTCTTCGTTCTTTGAACGAAGTGTATAGGAGTTCATCTTCATCTCATGCCCCTGTTCATCCTATTTTTACCATAGGATTTTGCTTTATCTAGGTTTAGATGATTTCCCTTCCTCGGAGCCTGTTCATGTTATTGCTCCTATTGGTGCGTCTTTTCTTAGACAGAGGGCTGCTCATCTTCGAGCTGGCTCTAAACACCCTAGGTCTGAGCCTTCTGGTTCAGCACCTCCTCCCTCTTCTTCTACAGGTCCTGCTGGTAAGGCTATTCCTGATCCTGATGCTACTGCTGCTGCTGCTGTTCCTCCACCTCCATCGGATGACTTTGATATCCGTCGTACCTTGGAGACTGTCATGACCGTTCAGGCGGCTCATGGTCAGCTTTTGGTGGACTTATTTGATGAGATCCGTGCGTTGCGAGCTGATCTGGCACATCTTCGTTCACCCTCACCACCTCTTTTTGATGATGGCTAGTGATTACTCTTTGGCATTCCGTTACAAAAAGGAGGAGTAAAGTTTGTAGAGGAGTTTTGTAGTTAGGGGAAGAGTTTTTTTTTTTTTTTTTTTTTTTTTTTGAGGAGCTAGTGGAGATGTTAGATTGTATCTAGGCACTTCACCTTGTATATTATTTTTTGGGGATATTCATGTTAGGGGGAGTAACATTGTGTTTGATATACATGATATATACATGATTCTTGTTTCTTTGGATTCACTGTTTATTGAATTATATTTATGAGTTATTCATTGATATATGTTTTTATTATGTGTTGTGTGAATCATACAAGAATGTTATACCTGTTTATTTACTATTTTCTGTCACACATGCATTTATGCGTTTGTTGAGTATTTCAGGAATATACAGGTTGATTCAATTGAGCTGCTGTCTACACTTGCAACTGATGGATAGTAGTTAGGATTGAATTTTAGTTTTTATGAGCATTATTTATGTCAAAGGCTTTTACTTGTAAACTTTGAGTTTTGTGTTTATGTTTTGTCACGGATTGCCAAAGAGGGAGTTTGTTAAGTTCTAAAGATTTAGGAATTTATGTATTTAGAACTCTAATTTGTATTGTTGGCAAACCATGATCAAAACAGGTTGTTTAGTCTTGTTTAGGCTTGCTCAAAGTAGTGTCTTTCATGTAAAGTTAGAATCAAGAGGCTGCAGATGCATTGGTGCATTTCGGCCTGGCTCGATCGACCGAAAGAAAGACTTGATCCATCGAATCTTAGGCAGAATGCTTTTCTGCAGATTTTTCTAACTTAGCCCTAACTCATTAAACGTTTTGGGTTTTCTATTTTTACCTTAGGTATATAAAGAAAAACCCTAGCCACATTTTTAAGAGTTGCTCCTGTTGTATTGTTACTCATACTTTTCTATTTTATGTAAATCTCTTGTGAGATCTAGAAGAGCTTTCCTTTACACAAAACTTAGGGTTTTCAAGGTAGAAATAGTATCAACATCTTGATGATCAACTCGATTGCTACCATTGGAGCTTAAAGAATAACAAGCGTGGGTGCTTGTAGCTGATTGGAGAATCCAAGAAAGAAGGAATCTGTGAATTCGGAGCTTGCACATGGTCGTGTCAGTAAGTTCTACTGGTGGGTAACATTAGGAAGTCAAGCGAGGAGCTTGTAAGTCTTTTTGTATGAACTTCGATTCTTTCGCATAGTGGATTCAGTTTATCTTGAGGATAGCTAGGTCAAATCCTCCCCAAGTTTTTACCGTGTGGTTTCTTGGGTGATCATAACTTGTGTTATTTATTATTTCGCTGCTTTATATTCTAGATATGATTGTATGTTTGTGATAACCTAGAATTGCATAATTTGACTAAGTTAATCACTTGGCTAATTAACTAGGTTAATCTGGTTGGTTTAAGGGGTCTAAAACCGTTCAACAATTATCAAGTTGGTAAGTTGTTAATAGTAGGTAAATAAATGATTTTATTGGTGAATTCAGATGAAACTTAGTAGAAGCTTGCCAAGTCCACCGTTGTAAAAAAATATATTTTGAAAATTGTTGTATATATAATATATGACATTAATCATTCTGATAATTTCAACAAAGAAGTGGGATTAAAATGATTTGTTTTTTTTTTTTGGCTGAATAGGTTAAAAAACTTAGAATAAATTGATTGCCACTAAGATAGCTGTCTGATTTCTAGAGGCACATACACATGCTTCTTTAAATTGTCTAGCAAAATTTGGATGTCCGATGCTAATGATACTTTTGGCCAAGTGATACCTTTATCCCTTATAAGTTATGACTTGTAAGTATAGAATATCAAATGAAGTCTTGTAAAGAAAAAAAGAAAATGTTATTGTCAAGGATTCAGATAACAAAGTTTTGTTGTTAGAAAGTAAATGTAAGATTATTATAGAAATAGATAAGTAAATGTCATTTCAATCCTAGCTAATTAGTTTTGAGAGAGGGAGAGAGAATTTAAAAGAAGGAGGAAAATTATTACCTTCTTCTATATCGCTCATAGACCAATGAACCTATGAACTAAAAAAAAAAAGGATTTGGATGTATTATGGCAAAAAAGAAAAAGAAAGCTGAAACTTGAAATAAGCTTACAATTTTTTTTTTTTTTTTTTGGGGGGCGGGGGGTGGGGGGGTTAATTAATATGCGTACAAGTTACATCCTCTTTTGCACCAGTTACCAGTTACGATTAGGACAAAGGTATTAGATACTACATTTTTGCATGATTTACTTGGGACGCAGAAGTAATTAAAGATACACTAACATGTAACTCTATGCAAACGCATGGATGTATTTAAAATTAAACAAAATTTTTATTATAAAAATATAAATAATTAGTCAATTTTTTTTATTTTTTAAAACATGTAACACATGCATTCATGCATATGTATAGATATGTTTAAAATTAAACACAATTTTATCATAAAATATAGATAATTAGTCAAATTATTTTTTAAAAGTAAATATAATTAGTCACATATGAAAATTCTTACCTAAATTTAATACTATTTATGATACTTTTTTTTTTTTCTAATTTTTAATAAAATAGAACGTGTGGTGATTTTTATTTAATTTATTTTTTGAGAAACATGTGGTGGTTTTTATTGAGTATATGTAAATTTTTTTTTAAAAAAAAATTATAGTTTATTAATATTAGATTCTTGGTATTTTGTACTCATTAACTCACTTGATACAAATACTAAAAAACTTAAGTAGACACATGGCACATACTTAAGTGGATAATTATAGTGTAGTCCTCACATAAATTTAGTCACATGCAAAATTGGATTATAATTTCAAATTCTAATTTAACTTTCTCTAAGTTTTACCTATTTATATATATATATATATATAGATGACTTATAAATTTGAATTTTTTTTTAGTTATATGATTATGTTTTTTATGGTTTATTATATTGGACTCTTTGTTTTCTATACTAAATTAACTAATTTGGAACAAAAATTTAAAAAATTAGATTAGATGAGACACATTGCGCAAAATTAAACTCTAATTGAAATTCAATTTTTACACTAAATTAACTCACTTGGCCCAAAATTTTAAAATTTAAATTAGATGAAACATGTGACGTAAAATTAGACTCTAATTAAATTTTAATTTAAAATTTAATTAATTTTTTTTTCTGCTTTACCTATTATTTTATGGAGTATACAGAGATATATAGATATATGGATTAGCGAAGAGGTGGCCATTTCTCAATTGATTTTTCACATATAAATTCGTAAGTGTGTGATCCATTTGCAATGATTTCAATCTAGGCCTAGTGAACCAATAGATGGACTGGGCCTAATTTATATTTTTATTCAAGACCAGAGCTGTAGTCTGTTGAGGCTCTTGATTCTTTCTACCTTTAAATTCTGGAGTAAAATGTCTTATACACCGCATTAGAGCATCTCTAACAACCTATGTAAAAGCAAAACAATCTCTGCAATAGAAAATGAAACCAAAAAAATGGCCTCCAATAGTTTCTTTAAATCAAATTTATTTTTTTTTTTGCTCATGAACAGTAACTCATCAAGTTTGATGGAATGTTGTATATTAGCAATTGGATTTTTATGTTTAAAAAATTACAGCAACTACTATTATATCAATTTTTTCTCTTTCTTCTTGATTCCTTTTTTTTCTCTCATACTATTATATTAACTAATATTTAAATGTGATTCCTTTTTTTTCTCTCATACTATTATATTAACTAATATTTAAATGAGATAGTGAAAGAATAAAAAATTTGTTAAAAAGTGTATTTAAAAATATAAGTAGGTAAAATATAAATATTATTATGTACTCTCCAAACAATACAAAAGTTAAAAAAAAATCTGCTAGACCTGACATGTAATCAACTATCAATACTGTGTGGGTCAAAAAGTACAGTTCAAGGAAGAATTACTTAAATGAACATCACAATTAGTTTAATATATATGAGAAAAGAGTTTTAAAAATCACACACTCGGGTTTTAAAAATGATCAAAGATCAGATTAATAAGCAAGACCTCCAAAAAAAAAATCTGAGGGATTGGACCAATACAAGTCTTTTCTCTCACTTGATGTTAACACCTAGCATCCTTTTTTACTCTCAATTTTTTGGATTCCCCATGCATGGGAGTTTGTCTCTATTTATATTGAAGTAGGATCTTCCCCTACCGTCCACCTATAGGGTGAATATGGCCAATGGAATATACTAGTCCCATCCTCCATTTCCATTCTTTTTCTTTTGACGTAAGGATGAGTGGGAAATTGAGTGTTAAGCACTATTCTGGTGTGTCATTTAGTAATAAATGCAACTCTGCTGGTAGGTGAAGCCCAATTAATGTAAAGGTGATAGTTGCTTATCCTAGAAGCCTCCTTCTTTAAACATCCAAACTTGTTTACTCTCTAGTCCATACAATTCATTGTCTATGTTCTTGATGCCAAGAGAACTCTAGCATGCCAACTGAGGATACGATGATCCCCGAGTATTTTCTGAGGAGTGGACCTTCCTTGGATAGCTCTTCTCGAAGCTCCCGGTAATTATACTTTTGTCTTCTTCCTCCTCGGCTTCTTGCTTGGTTTTCGGCTCTCTTCCTCATTTTGGCCCTTTGGGCGTACTGGCCCAGGCCCAGGCCTGCTTGACGTAGCTGGGTCCTTCCTCCCACAAATACCATGTAAAATTAAAGTGACCACTGCTAGCTTCTAATAAAAGATAAATTGAGGTTCTGTTGTCAAGTATTTGTTTCTACGCCTTTGCCTGTTTTAGTAAGAGTACCCAGTCCTATTGCTTGATAAAAGATAGTAATATCTAGAAGTTTTATTTATTTCAAGACTGAAGCTAGGAAGTGAAGACTCTAGGCCATGACTAGGTGGAACACTACTACCACCATACCATCTCTAAGCTCTGTATTTAGGCTGAGCTTGCCTATCGAAGATCTCAAAGATTCAAACTGCAATAGTGAACTAGGATTCTTAAAATTTCAACCGATTTGGTGGTATAGAACGAAATGAAACAAAATACGTACATAGCTCTAGGATCCATCCAATGGTTGTTTCACATTGTTATGGATTTTCTCTCTTTAATTGGCTTCACCAAATAATGGAGAAGGTTTTCATAAATAAGAAAATCTTAAATTTCTCCCCCTTTCTTACCCATTATCTTATGTCTTTATAGCATAGTTTAGCAAATTATTTTCTCAATGTGGAAAACAACCTCATCAAAAAGTTAATTTTTTTAAACATCTAATTTTCAAAACCTCTTAGGAGTCTTATTAATGCATTTTCAATTACCTTCAAGTTGGTAAAGCAGTAAATGAAGTTTAAAATAACCATTCAATTAACTCTAATGTTTGAAGGGGTTAACGAAAATGCATATGTCTAAATTTGATCTACATGAAATAAACTAAAACTTTTACCTTCTGAAGTGTTGGGGCTCTGTTGTAGCAACTCAATACCAATTCATTTTCTCCACTATCATCAACCTATTCCACTTAAATCCCAACAGCTATCACTACTTCTGTAAGAACAAACTTGAATTATGTAGACATGGAATATAAGCTGGTGTGTGATCATTTAAAGAACGCTGTGAGAATAGCTCACTTACATGTGTAGATATGCAAGTCCAGGTGGTTGAGGTTTGAAGGTTTCACAGTTCTTGGTCTCGAGTCATCAGATGCAATAAGAGACTACAGTTATCAGGAGTAACAATAATATTATAGCAGTATAAATGATTGGGTAAGTTGTCAGAAAAACAATGCTTAAATCCCAATTTGCTGTGACCTGCGTTACCAATGTGTTAGAGATTAGCGGAAAAACACCACATAAATAATGAGACAAAGCCATTTTATGTGGTTCGGCTAATAATAAGCCTACATCCACGGACAATACCAACTAAATTCCATTACTAACAATAAAACTTACAACTTTACAAGCACTAAACCAACTGTTATAAAGCACTCTCAAACCCTCCAAAACTCTAACCAACTCATATGTTATCACATTCTCAACAATTAAATTTTAAAAAATAAAAAATAAAAAAAACTTACATATTATCAAACGCAACTCAAGCTCGGAATTTCAACTATTTTTTTTAATTACTTATTTTGCTTTTCTTTTCTTTTTTAGCTTTTTTTGGGGGGTTTTAATGAAAATCTCAGCCCACAAATCCAAGACCTCAAACGAAACATAAAGTAGGAGGCGAACGTCAATAACTGCAGAAGAATCCATGTAGAAACTTGAGCAATTGCTGGCGGCACAAGAAGTCTTCAAAATTGCCCTAGATTATGCACAATGATTAACTGATTATCGGTCAGTGCAATAATTGTTTCACAACATTTATAGTAAATTGAATCGATATCTAGCAGGTCAAATTATCATTAATCTACATGCAAAAATGGTACCTTGCTAAAAAGCTTGCTCATGAGATTACTTCCTCATCAATTTCAATGCAAGAGATATGATCTATCTTGGACCAATCTTTTCCTTTCTTATTTCGGAATTTCGATGTCAGCAAAGGGCACTCCTTGATGCTGAGAAAAGAGAGGGAGGATGGAAAACCATCTTCTGGCAAGGACTGGAGATTGGGACAGCAGCTGATCTCCAGCCTTTGAAGAGCGGTAAGTTGCTGGAACCCCTTGTTGTCCAGATTTTTGAGATTCAAAAGTCCACTGATGCGTAGAGAACTAAGATTGTTGGGCAGAAACTTCTCTGGAAATGACCCCACATCGACACATCCACCTTCAATCTCCAACCTACGAAGATAGTCAAGCCCATCCAACCCCCACTCATCCTTGAGCTTGAGCTTGTTGCAGAAAGTGATACTGAGTAAACTTAGTCTGGAAGGCAAACCCTTTTCTGAAAGTGATTCAAGTTCTGGGCAATTATTTATAAACAATGACTGAAGAGAATCAAGGGTGTGCAGTTCAGGTAGTTTCTCTAGTTTCTTGCAATTGGATAACCAAACGGACGTCAGGTTCATGGTACGCAATCCTCTTCCTAGAAAAGATACCAGGTTAGGACAATCCCTGATCTCCAAGGCCTCAAGGGATGTGAGATTTTTCTGCACTGGCATTGAAAGCAATTCCAGATTTGCACAATCCCAAATAGAAAGACTTTTAAGGTTTGGAAACAAGTCTAATGAGATGGATTTCAGGGAATCACAACTACTCCCTATGCACAAATATTCAAGAAGTGCATCCTGGTGCGGCCTCTTCTCTGTTGTCAAGGGAAAATTTAATTTCTTGCAGTTCCTAATATAAAGAATTTTCAAGGCAGTGGGTGGATGGTCTTTGGGAAAGGACTTGAGAGAACAACAATTAATGATATACAGATCTTGGAGAGAAAGTTCACTGGACATCACTCCTTCAGGTATGAACTCCAGATCATCACATCCTTCAATTTTGAGGCTATGTACCCATGTGGGCAAATCCATCAGTTCTGATATTTCTGAAACTTTTATGCTTTCAAAAGACAGGTCTTGCACTCCATCTTGGTTGGACCAGGTGTTGGTCAGAACATCTGCTTCATTTCTACTGTTTGGAGTCTGGCTCATGGGCAATGAGCATTCTACAGGATCTTGAGATGTGGACAATGAGGATTCTCCGGCACCCTGAGTCAGGGTCAATAAGCATTTTTCCACCGAAAAAAGTGAAGGAGAAGGATCTTCTTCATTGGATTCATCTTGTTCTGGTGTAATTCCCTCTGCTTTCAAAGTTGTTTCTATATTTGAATCTGTTTCTTCCTCACATTCCCCACTTTCTTCTGTTTCTGAGATTTCTTTTGATTTCTTAATAACAGGAGATGACAGTACTTGACCTAAATAGTAAGCACAAGTAATCCAGAAGAGAATACATAAGAATCAAGCTATAGAATTTGTCATTTTTTGACACAAGGAACTTATTAGGCCTAGTAAAAACACTAATTCTAAAGGTTCTATTTTGCTGTATCTAGACTAAAACCAATCCAACCCACTTATTGAATAATATATATGTAACCAATTAACCAGCATCAAAAATCATTGTTACAAATAATATATAGGAAATGAGGATTTTATGGCACCTTGAGTATACCCGCCCCTTTATATTTAAACTATTATAAAATATTTTTTATAGATTTATTATAAGGCATATATATGTGCTTTTAGTGTATGTGTTTGGGGCAAACCTGATTGCAAAGAAAGGTGCCAATTAATGACTTGAAAGCTACTGGGATTTTGAGGAGGGCAATTGCATTCTACATGGACTCCTATCCTTTCAACGATAGAAGCAATATCTGAAACACAGAAGATCACAACATGATTCCGATCAGTTAGTTTCAAGTCCTGAAATAGATCCTGCAATGAGCACTGAGGTCTACAGGAAAAACATAGATGCCCACACCTCATATCTTCTTCAATGGTTTTTCTTTCAAACATTCGTTCACTACCACTGATGGAAATGATGACATGATAATCAAAAATACAATGATCTTGTATTCCAAATGCAGTACAGAGAGCAATTGTTGGAAATTTGGGACCAATAAAGAATGATATTGAATTTCCATCCCTTTGATGGTTAAACTAGTTTGGAATCTCATTCTCATCTACTGTTACCACAAATTTATATTCACTAAGGCAAATCTGCCAAATTGGAAGCATTGTAGATGAGTGTGGAAACATTAACATGTGGCTTGTAACACCTAAACATGGCAGTAGACTTGGTGGAAGCCCTATGATTTCTCGAAACTGCATGCAGTTAGCGAATTCAGCAAATTACATCTTAGCAAATCATTTAGTATTTGTGAAGGTAACACAAATAGTTTCTTAATAACTTTAAAAGAGAGATATACCTGAAAGAATGATTGTGAATCCAGAGAGTGGCAATTTACTACCTCTACATGTCTTATATTTTGGGGAAGCCTTAGAATTTCCCGAAACTCATTGCAATATCGAATAAGAAGCATGTGTAATCTCTCACATCTGCTCATGCTTTCTGGGAGTGTGACAACTGCACAGTAGTAGATTTTTAACTCTTCGAGTGTGAGGGAGCAACAATAATTCAAAATAAAATCTATTTCTGAGCGAATTTCAAAGAAATTAAGACATAGTTGTTTCAAGCTTGGAAAAACATATTTGGAAAAGCAACCAAGAGAATTGCACAGTGGCTGTCTATCAATCTCCACATCCTTTGGAAATATGAAATCGCCAGAAAGTTCGAACCT
The DNA here is from genome assembly GCA_019022515.1 of Quercus aquifolioides. Taxonomy (NCBI): domain Eukaryota; kingdom Viridiplantae; phylum Streptophyta; class Magnoliopsida; order Fagales; family Fagaceae; genus Quercus; species Quercus aquifolioides. Next base: position 111,644 of record JAFHAW010000292.1, read on the forward strand.
CTCTATATGTAAATTATAGATGCTACATGGAAGATGTGCCTGTCCTCTGAAACTCATTGTTAAAATTAAGTCCTTAAGCCCAATCAAATTCCCAAATGACGGAGGCAACTCATTGGTACAGTTCCCCAACAGATGTAAAGATTTTAAATCTTTCATTTCGTGCAAGATATTGGGAACTTCTTAAGCCTATCGCAGAGTACAAGATTAAAAGATGTAAGAGATTTCATTGTGAGACAGCTCGGAAGAGTTTCAAGTTTATGGCAACCGCCAAGGTCCAACACTTTAAGCTTATCAAGATTCCCCATGGAGTCATCAATCTCAACTAAATTTCGACACCATCTAAGATTCAATTTCTTTATGTTTGGGGTCACTGATAAGTCAGGTATTTTTCTAATTAGATCGCAATCACTGAAGTCCACACTTGTCAAGGGTACAAGAGTCTGCAGAAAAAAATTTGAAAGTTAGAACATGGTTTAATCTTTAAAGAAGTATATATAAATAAATTAAAAATTAAAAACTTTGAAAAAATAATAATTTATAAATGCTAATGATCATACCTGCTTGAGTACTGGTTCTTCTAATAGGATAAAAGGCATGTTGAGCACAACCAGTTTTTTAGGAAAAAAATTTGGTGGCCATGAAGAAAATGGATATTCACGCCAATCAAGCAAGCTTAATCCATTGGCAAGACATTCAAGGGGTCCATTGCAACAACGTACATTACGAATCAAAAGCAATCTAAGATTTTTCATCTTACAAAATTGTGCTTTTATTTGCACCTCTACTTGTTCTGATTTAGGCGGCCACAATATGATGCTTTGAGTTTTATCTGAACCCTAGTTGAACAAAAGGGTAAGTGAATCACCAAAACATCTAATAGTTAATAAACTTTAAACAAAAATAATATTCAGAATAAATAAATAAATAAAAAGGGAAAAAAGTTTAATACATCTCTCATGTGAAGTAAAGGGAGGAAGTGTATCAAAATAACATGCATACCATATCTTTAGTTAATACATCAAAAGCTTCCTCATAACGCCATAGTCTGCTACGTTCCCCAGGATTTTGTGGTGCTTCTTGTCGAACAATGTCCAGACCCATTTGTTGTAATAAGTCGTGCATCGATAAATAATAATTATCTTGATCAATAGTCAAGAGACACTTATCAATAAGATTTCGAATACCATATACTGGGTATAAACCACAAGCTTTCAGTACATCCTTAATCATATTATAACTCATGTCATATCCCTTGAAGAAACATGCAATATCAAGGAAAATATTCTTTTCATTTTCAGTTAATCCTTCATAACTTCTTTTTAGTATATTTTGAATACCTTTAAGAGGATTTGTTTGATAACAATCTAACGCCTCATCCCATTCATGTGTAGTTTTCCCACACAAATCACGACCCATTACTTTTAGAGCTAGTGGAAGGCCTTTGGCATAATGTATAGTTTTTTTCTCAAGTTCCAAATAATCTTCATAGAGCTTGTTATCTGGGAAGGCATGATTACAAAAGAGCTCAGTAGCTTCATATTCGTCTAATTCCTTAACCCCATAGTCATAGGTTGAAAGACCATTTTGCTTAACTAGCAAGCTTTTATATCTTGTTGTCATAATGATTCTACTTCCAGAAGCAAAGCAATCACATTGTCCGAGCAATGTTTCTATCTAGTATGTATTATCTACATCATCAAGAATGATAAGAACCTTTTTTAGGCGAAGAATTTTATTTATCCTTGTGGTTCCTTCATATATAGTGTTTACCCTCAAGCTCTTGTCCTCTGAGATACCCTTAAGAAGTGTCTCTTGTAAATGGATTATGCCTTGATCTGTCTTTGACCTCTCTCTAACATTCTCTAGAAATTAACTTTCTGCTTTAAATTCATACGAAATGCTATTATAAATAGCTTTTGCAATTGTAGTTTTGTCTATTCCACCAAGGCCAGTGATCTGTACCATGCGAACATCATTTGATTCAATATCTAAAAGTTTTGTCACTGCTTCTATGCGAGAATTTATTCCAACCAGCTGCTCATTTGATGGCATCTGAATGAATTCAGAATTTAAGATCTCTTCAACAATTTTTTGAACAAGTTCAGAATCAGTGCAACTGTCATTCACAAAGCATTTAATTAACACATGTAACAAGTTGGACTATGAAAAATAAATAACATAAACTGAATGCAAGATGTTTAATTTTTACATCACAGTGGAAGTGTTGTTAAATGAAGCAAGCAACACATAACTCAAATTGAAAATTTTTATTTAATTCATTTTTTGGGGTAGAAATTAGCTGTTGGGATGAAGTGGCAATAAAAGTCCACTTAGATGACATCATAATCTTACTGGATCTCACTACGTGCTTAGAAAAAATGAATTAAGTTTTTTTCTTTTAAACTTTTCCAAATATTATGAGGGGTGAAATTCCTAACTAATAATGGTAAGTAATCTAATATTAAGTTCTTTTATTTCCATCTCTAATCTATAGCTAACTAGCTTAGTATAAAAGATTCTTCTCAAAATTAAAAAAAAAAAAAAAAAAAAAAAAAAAAAGCATAGTATAAAAGATATGACAAGAAAATATTACTTTCATAATTTAGTAAAATTTAAAGAGAAAATAAAAGCTAACAATTAATTCTAGTTGTTGTTTAATTAACAATAAAATTTAATGGACATCAGAAAACAATTAAAGCTCTTGAAGATCAACAAATAGGAGTACGTAGGACTATACAAATACCTGTTTTTGTCGTCCCAACCAGAAATATTGGCTGCTTTATTTAAAGTGTCCCTCCACCTTTGTACCTTCGTTTTATCTTTAATTTTTTTTTCAAGCTTAGTCAGCACTTTTCCAAAATCCCCGCTTTGCTTCCGAACTTCAGATGGATCCACTTGATAGAAAACCGGTAGCACTTTTTTGGTACACTCAATAATCTTAGCAAGTTCATCCAAACACCAACTAGAGGATGCATAATTTTTAGAAAATACAATTATTGATGCACTTGAGTTTTCAATGGTTTTGAGAAGCTCTTCAGAAATGTTTTCTCCCCTATGGAGATTATCATCAATGAAGGTTCGAATACCCTTTTGATCCAAAGCCTTATATAAATGGCTTACAAAACCATAGCGAGTATCTTCCCCTCGGAAACTCAAAAAGACATCAAAGTTCTTGAGTTGGTGAGATGAGGCCATCGGGATTTACGAGCAGACAGATGAAAAAGGTTGAAAAGAGGAGGCGGAGAAGGAAAGCTGTGAAAGCGGTGTCAATATAGAAACACGTAGATGTCCCTCTTCCACTCAATCTTATACAGTTGAAGAAAGGGCCACCGTTTTTAACTTTTCTGGAAAACTAGTGGCTGTTTGGTACCTGAATACACAAGAACATAAACCCAGTTCACAAGATCTTAAAAATGCAAACAAAAAAAAAAAAAAAAAATTTTAAATTCGAAAGAAGAACGAAGAACAGAGTGCTAAAATATTTTCTTTTCCAACATTTCTCATACACACAAATTCAACTAAATACAAAAAATTTCATCCCAAACATCTCCAAATCCAGTAAATCAAAACCCAACCAAATCAATAATAAAACATCTCAATCATCCAAAATAACCAACAAAGCTATAAACTTCACAATCATAGCCACCTTGTGCGTTGAATCACAACTAAAAAATGCAAAATGTTACTAACCGATCAGACCAACAAAACCCAACCTCTTTGCTTCTATAAATTCCAGCCAAAATCATCAAACTACGGATCCTCAACAAACCCCGAAGAAAACCCAATCCAAGTGACCATCTGTGCTTCTCTCTCTTTCAGATTTGGACCGATCAGACCACCCAATCACTACCGATCTGGGTATTCAACCATGGGTTTAAAGAGAGAGATAAAGATGATGAGTTAGAGAGAGAGAACGGAGCAAACATCAAGAGCTTGGACCGAGGGAGCCTTAAAGATCTGGGTTTTCGGCCGGTGGTGGCGGTAGCGGTGGTATAATCAGTGTTCAACCTGTGATTTGGGTTTTCGGCCGTCGGATGCGGTGGCAATGGCTTGAACCGAAAGAGATTGAACCAAGAGATAAAGCTTGATTGAGAGAGAGAGAGAGAGACATCCAACGGTTTGAGAGAGAGAGAGAAATCCAGGGGCTACAGCGGGTTTGAGAGAGAGAAAACTTGTTTGAAAAAAAAAAATTGTATTGGGGCAAATTACAAATACAACTAAATTTATTGTTTTTGGGACAAATTTCAACTAAAATTTATTCGTTTTTGTTTTTTTGAATTATTTTAGTTTAATAAATCAAAATTCTTCAATTTTTTATTATTTAAGAGATACTAGAATTATTTCAGTTTTTGAATTCTTTGTTTTGGTTTTTGATACATTAAAATTTTTTGTTTTATTTTTTTATTAATTTCTATGCTGATGTGGCAATTTTTAAATGCCAAATAATTTTTTTAATATTATTCTAATAGCTACATTAGTATTTATTGTGCAACAACGCACTCCATCTATCACGTAGGACTTTTCAGTTAGTAGGTTGACGACAATGACCAAAATGAAAATGATTTTCTATTTTCAGATACTGAGGTAGGCGCAAAAGGGTAGTTTTGCCATAAGTTTATAATAAAAAATTACAAATTAAATTTATGATGAAACTCATAATTCATATAAGAAAAAGAAAGTACGCATATATGGTACTCTTTGAGTATTTAATAATTTTCCTAAATTTTGGCTTTAAAAATCAAGCTTTGCCAGGTGGCACTTAAAATTGACTCTCTACGTTCTTCCAGCCACAAAGACTTTTCTATTAATTCCACATCAGTTTACTCTCTACTAAACCTGTCTTTTGGAATGCCTGAACTTTGACACAATCTCTTCTAACCTCTTGACATCTATTTCTATTTCCACTTTTTCCATTACATTTGATTATTTTGCGGTGAACTCATTTGGCCTTAAGCTATAAGGTTTGTATGGGTTGATAATATTTAGGCTCTATAATAGCGTTTCTTTTATTTATTTTCCCATAAGGGTTATGTCAATAGGAGCAAATTACTAGATACGCCAGGTGTTTGACAAAAGGCTTCTAATAAGTATTTTATTTTTTAATTCTCATTTGAGTCTTTTTTTGTTTCTATACAGATAAATCTCCTATGGTGGAGCTTAATTAATACTCTAAAACATTGAAAAAGAATCGCATGGTTAGCATATGCAATTAGTGCTTCCTAAGTCCAACACATTTTTCTTTTGTTTTACTCTGTGACAATTAGTGCTATCTTTATTTAACTTCAATTGAAAAGAGAAGTGAGTTGGTTCAATGATTTTTGTTGAAGCAATTAAATAACCTGCATCCTTTCAATTTCAAAAAAAGATGTTAAAATTCCATTTTTTAAGAGGTGAGGTGGAAGGTCAAATGCAAAAGTTGCTCTAATAGAGCGCCATGGGATAGGACCTCATGCTCTCTCGCATGAAGTCTTTACTTATATATATATATATATATATATACTAGTCGCATATCCGCTTGTTGCGTATAATAATTTTTTTAGGATGATCTCATTAAATATTTTATTAATACTATAATTTTAGTTATTAACCATTGGTTTTTCATTAGTTTTTAAGTTAATAAAAACCATAAATATACATTTTTTTTACCTTTGCGCACACACACATATATATATATATAAAATGTGAATATTTACACATACCTTTAAGAAAACTCTATATATTCCACTTCATTGGATGCGTAAAATTATAAACTACTACTCCATAATGATAGTGGCTACTTAATTTTATATATATATTTTTTAGTGATCTCATTTGTAACTGTAAAGTTGTAATTTACAATTATGTATTTTGTTGGATTTTATTTTGTGCCAAATTTGATTGTAATTATGTTCAATCTTTTATACCTTGTATTATTTGTGGGATTTCATTGTAAGGGTTATGTGTGTGTGTGTGTGTGTGTGTGTGTGTGTGTGTGTGTGTGTGTGTGTGTGTGTGTGTGTGTGTGTGTGTGTGAGAGAGAGAGAGCGTGAAGACTCAAGGCAAGAAGACTAAATCTGTTTTCACGAGTAGCTCACGACTAAGCATCCTGCAAAGTGATGCATGTGCCCTACACATGACTAGAATGCGAAGAGTCAAGACAAGATGGAGACAGCTGTGTTTCATGAGTAGCTCAGGGGTAAGGCCTTCCCGCGAGACACTCGCAAGACACCCGCGAAACATTTTGTTTTGCAAGACTGTAATTTCTGATACACACTTTCTGTGCCTACACTATTTATACCCACATTACCCACAGATGTTGAGGAGTGCTTCTAAGAGAAAACCCTAACCACATACCTTGAGAGTTAGAGATTGTTATACCCATAATTCTCTACACAATTATTTGTGGATTTTCCTCAACTCCTACCTCTTCATTTCCATATCATTGAGAGGTTAATAACCCAAACACTTACCACACCATTTTAGAGTGTTCAGTGAGATTTTGGTGCTGCTTGAAAGTATTGGAAAAAGTTTAGGATAGCAGATGCAACATGGAGCTTGTTGCAGGATTTAGAGAGCTAGACAAGACACGGTTCCGAGAAGTCTTGTTGGAGTAGGAGCTTGGAGGGCTTAGGTACATTGGGTAGATTAGGCTTGGAGGGTCTCTTGCTAAACCATGTGTCCCAATTGATTGTCTAGTGGATCGATTACTGCTTGGAGGGTGGCGAAGAGGTTTTTCGCCGAGTTCTTCTGTTTCCTCTTCGATAACACATCGACGTGTTATCTTGTGTTTATATTCTTCTTTCCTACTCTTTTACCTTTTATTTTATTGCTGTGTTATAATGAATATGGGTTAGAGTAGCTTGTTTGTTTATCCGCTCACATTTACTCTATTCTACACTTAGTATTAAGTTAGAGTAAAATCTATCGAACCGTAACTTTAATTTGGGGGTCTAAATAGCTCTTGTGTTTTCAACACATTTTAGATCATTCAGTAATGCTTTTTACCATTATCATATATTTACTAACTGATGATTTGCATAACAAAGACGATAAATGAGAAGTAGCATTGTTCATTAAATTTTCAAAAGTAATAGTGCATGGAAATTTTATATTTATATGTATAGATATATTATAAATAAGGTTAAATGAAATGTCAAAAAAGAGATTTTAAAATTTTCTGACTTTATTCCTTACGTAATTTCTACTACTATCAGAGAACATCTCTTTTTTAGTTATGATTAATATAGTTTCCATAGTTAGAGTTTGATTAGTTTTAAATTTAAATTTAAATTTAGTACTATGATTGTATTCAATTTTTGATTGTTTATTTAATTTTTTAAGTGAATTTAATGGTTTATTTTATTACACTATAAAGTTTTTAATGTTCTCCACACAGTAATCTCTATTTTATTTTTTACTTCTCCTTATAACCTCTTTGTTTTCCCATCAATGGTTACTAATTGACGTTTGCTATTTTTTTTTTCCTTTATCTACTCTTTATTACTTTAGGTCCGTTTGGATAGAACTTATTTTGCTGAAACTGAAAACTGAAAATACTATAACAAAATAATTTTTAAATGTGTGAATAGTGTCGTGGGACCCATTTTTAATGAAAAATTGCTGAAAAGTGAAGTTTATGGGTCCTGTGAACAGTGCACGGGACCCACTGATATAACTAAAAATTGGTTGAAAAGTCAAATAGTACGGTTGAAAAAAAAAAAGGGAGTTGAAAATGCAAACGTGGGATGTGGACGCGCAAACCAAACTGATACTTTGTATTGTTTTTTTTCTTTACCATCTCTCTCTCTCTCTCTCTCTCTCTCTCTCTCTCTCCATTGGTAACCTATCATTTTCCAAAATTTGATGATGATTCTATGAAATTAAATATGCATTATTAGTTTTTTTTTTTTTTAATTTAGTGTTTCTGACTTAATTTTTTTGTATTTCATTTTTCTTTTGATGCATTGGATGTGAGAATGAGTGTTTCCCTAGCATTACTCCACTTAATGAGGACAATTTTGTTTATTTAATTTAGGCAAAATATTATATTTTTAATTTTTTTAAATAAAAAAGGAGAGAAAATATAAATAATTTAATAAAATATATAGGAGATGTGGCTGAATTTAAATGTTGAATAAAATTATATGAGAAAAAAAGTAAAAATAAAATATATAACAATAAACACTGTTGGGGACAAAAAAGCTTCCTTTCCGACAAATGAGATTTATGTTGGGTTAGGGGGTCTAAACCGAAACTCGACAATGGGCTTGATGCACGGCTCAAAGGCTATCGGTGAAGATCCTAGGAATTCACTATATTTTATTCCTTGAGCCTAGATTGGGACTAATAAGAGTAGCCTATAAACAATCCCTACAACGGACACGTCAGCATGGTTAAAAAAACATATTGTAAGAAATAACCCAGCAGTAAAGTGTTTCTATAGAAAATAGTCCAGCGGTAAAGTGTTTCTACAGTAAACTGGCTCAACAATAAAATGTCCCAGTAGTAAAATGAGATAAAACAAGATAAGCCTCCAGTTGTTAGCTATTTCACATACTAAGAAAAATATCTATATTTTCAGACTCATCATCCATTAGCTCTGGAGAAAAGTCTTCTAATACAACAATATGAGGGAAAAAAAATTCTATAGTAACATTTACATCATAACCATGAATAGTAAAAGAATAAGTAAATATTATGGGTTCCATAATAACAAATAATGAGGAAAACTTGGTGTGAGATGAAGGGAGAGAGAGAGAGATCCCGACTAGCGCAGCAAGATCATTATGGTGCCAAGACATGCTTGTGAATATATAGTGAGTAATGAGTAGTGAGAGTCATTTGTGAGTAGTATGAGTAATAAGTGAGAGTGTATAATAAGGCTACTAGAGCTTTCTGCTAGGGGTAGATAAGTGTTTATGAGTAGAACTATGAGAAGTGTTTTGAGCTAGGAGCTAGGGACTTAGTTTTTTAGGCTTGAAACTAAGAACTCAGCCACTCTTTTAGAGCTTAAAGGAGGCTTAAACAAAGAGATTAGGGAAAAGTCTTCCCTGGTGTATGTCTTAGTGTATCTTGGTGTCCTTTTGAAGCATTAGTGGAGAGTTCCCTTTATATTTAGGTTTTTAGGGCGTAATTAGCAAATGATCTCTACTAAGCTTTCTCAATTTTCAAAAAATCCTTAGAGAATCATTCCTAGGATTTTAGCTAAGAGTGGTAAGCTCAACTTTTAGAAGGTTCCTGCTGTTTTGGGTAATAACAGCTGGGATTTTAACTTAGCATTAAATGCTGATTGGTCTTGGCTGATAGGATTAGAGCATGCTTTAGAGTTGCAAAGAGTATGCGTGTTGTGTGTGAAAACATAGTAAGAGTGCATAAGTGTCTCATATTATGAAGATTTGGGACTAGAGAAAATCAGTTACACACACACAATCAAAACTGCTTGATGAGGACTATCACCTTTGGGGTACATCATATAACTCTTACATCTCCCAGAAACACGCTTGCAACCATTTTAGAAGCATTTTGTTTCTTTTTGCTTTTATTTTTCTTTTATTTTTCTTTTCATATTTTTCTTTTAAGCATAGCATGCATGGGCATATAGGGGAGAGAAGAAATACCCATTTATGTAAGCTAAAACATCCCAATTTTGCTATGCCTAAGCACACAGATGTTATTCATGATTGGTGAATTTTAGTGGTGAGATGGTTATTTATACCTTTCTTTTAGAATTTTCTAGTCATTCTCGTAAAAAATAGTGATATAAGCATGAGATATAAAAGATCATCTTAATCGTACTCATCACAAACGCGAGCAACAAAACTCACTTGCTTAGTTGTGCATTGAGATGCTCATCTAAGTTACAAGAGATACAAAGTTTAAAAACTTTGTTTTAAAGGCCATCTAAGGTACACAAGTACCAATACACATAAACAAATTATTTTTGTATTTTTCTGATTTTTTTCAATTTTTTTATTTTTCTTTTGAAATAAACAAAACAAAAACTAAAAAACAAAAAAACAAAAACAAGCAAACAGCTATAAAGCATAAAAATTAGATTGAAAAGTATGAAAGCATGATTCCAAAAACACAAGAAATCAAGCAAGAGAGTCCTACTTTAGATAGATAGAATTAAAGTAGAAAGACAATTAAAACAATTAAGTCTTAGGCTCCTTTATCACCCATACAGCACGAGTTTTTGGCCATGAAGATGAAAAGGCATGTATCCTAGTATGACTACTAAAGGACATAGGCAAATTAGAATTCCCTTGAAATTAAGTCAAAAAGCTCAAAACTTTTAATAACTTACCAAGAATAGGTACAGAGCCTTTAGACAAAGGATGAGATCTATTTGACACTTGCTTATGAGGAAACAACTTGAAACAATTAGGACGAGTATGACCAGAAAACACCACAATGGTGACAAACATGAGTAGTTTTCAAACTATTATGCTTCCTAGAAGGAGGTCTAACCTTTGAGGTTGACAAAGACCTTAATTTAGGACAATTTAGCTTAATATGACCAACAATATGACAATGATGACAAGTGGGGACAAATTTAGAATTTTTATTCTTCCTAAGAGAAGTTTTAGACATAGGTTTAGAAACTTCAGCATTAAAATCAGAATTTTTACCTTTGTCTATCCTAGCAATATTAGCCTTCAACTTTTCATTATTCCTTTTAAATGGAGGAATATAAAAATCTTTTTCTTTTGAGTTAGGCTCAATGACAAGTTTGGCACTAGTTAATTTTTTAACTTCAGTTTTAAATTCAACTAGTTGCTCTTCCAAACTCTTAATTTTGTCCACTTGAGATAAAATTTGATTTTTAAAATTCTCATTCAAATTATTGGTTTCATCCAATTTTACAATCAAATCATCTTTTTCAAGCTTGACCTTTTTAAATTTAGCATTTAATTTTGTAGAACTTTTAAGAGATCTCATATAAAAATTATAAAACTTACAATAGGCATCTTGAATATCATCATCATCATTCAACACAAGATCATGCAAATCAAAACAATCAAAAGTTTCCATGACAACAGGGGCCAATGGATCACATAGCAAAGATTAAAACCTAATCAGAGTGTGCCTGCTCTGATACATTTTGATACCACTTGTTGGGTTAAAATGAATTAACCCCTGTAATTAATTAATTAATTATCCAAATTAATTAATTAGATCAATTTAACATGCAAAGCGTGGTAGCACAAACAAATCACCAATTATACTAAATGCAGCGAAAAATAAACTTGACACGAGTAATTTATTTACGAACAGGGAAAATCTTCGAGGCAAAACCCCATCAGATGATTTCAAGGTCACCACTCCTAAGAATTCACTATTATTAATTACAGGTAGTTACAAGTATAAGGAATCTTACCAAACTCTTTGGCTTATCCTGAAATACCAACCTACAGTTGAACCCTTACTCCAATGCTCAATTGGACTTGTATTGTAGCGGCAATCTTTCCGTTCAATGCACGAATCCCAATACGTGACTAACTAATGATGCACGGATCCTAGTACGTGACTAACTCCACCAACTTGAAGATGTTGTTGGCTGCAAAGTTCTTCAGTTCATCAACAATGAAGATCAGGAAGCTCCTTGGTCACAACACCCTTAGCGTAAAGACGCAATAACTTCTTTAGAGAGAATAATGAACTGGTAACTTTCTGCATGTGCTATGACCTTTAAAATAAGTCTTATATTTGTCTAAGGTTGTGAAAAAAGAAACCCTATACAAATATTTCAGCATGGGCCGAAAATTAAATCTGGAAGTTCTGATTTCATAAATCTCAACAAAAACAGCTTGTGTCGAGCTTGTGTTGAGTTTCAACTTTAAATCTCGATAGAAGTCTTTTTATTGAGATTGTTGTCGAGCTTTAATGAATAGCTCTTCTTCATTTGTTTCTTGGTCAGATCTTTATGGCTTTAACACTTGACTTGAACAACATGTTTCTTGAAGTCTTAAACCCATCCTAGATTTACCCAATTACAAGTAAAGTGCATTTTGTCAAATGATTAGCCAATTACATAAAATATGTCCCTAACAATAACTTAAATTTTTACCATTGTGTTCAGGTATCCAGTGGAAGTTTAGGGGAAAATAATCTTTAGCAAGTTTAAGGGGGTCTTTGATTATAGCTCTATTGGGTTCAATGGAGAACAGGTTTTGGAAGTATTGTTTTTTAACATATTGAGAAGCATTGGGGTTTTTGGGGAAGGTGGCTTTAACAGGTTGGTTGGCAAGGACCAAAGCATAAGGATCATAGGAAGATGCTAACACAGTGGAGTAGTTTGGTCTGGGGATAGTACCTAGGGTAGTAAAATGGTTAGCAATGGTAACAGGGGAAGCAGGTTCTTGTTTGACAAGTTGTTTAGTAGTATCTGTAGCAGGGTGTTTGCCTTTGTACCTTCTACTTACCATTGTGGCACAACAAGAATTCACGAGTAAGGAAATCAAGGATAGTATTTTGAGATCCTTTAATATGTTCAATATCAAAATAAAAAAACACTTAAAATATCTTGCCATCAAGCAAAAATATGTTTTGAAGCAATATTTTCAACATCTTTTTCTATAACATATTTAGCACTTTTGCAATCAATTCATAACAAAAACTTTTGATTTAGCAAATCACTTTGAAATCTGGAAATAAATAATACTACAGATAAGATTTCTTTTTAATAGTACTATAATTTATTTGTACATTATTCCAAAGCATAAGGATCATAAGAGGGTGCTAACACAGTAGAGTAGTTTGGTTTAGGAATAGTACCTAGGGCAATAAATCGGTTAGAGATGGCAACAAGGGAAACAGGTTCTTGTTTGACAAGTTGTTTAGTAGTATCTGTAGCAGGGTGTTTGTCTTTGGACCTTTTACTTGCCATTTCGACATAATAGGAATTCACGAGTAAGGAAATCAGAGATAGTATTTTGAGAACCTTTAATACATTCAATATCAAAATTGAAAACACTTAAAATATCTTGCCATCAAGCAAAAATATGTTTTGAAGCAATATTTTCAACATCTTTTTCTATAACATATTTAGCACTTTTGCAATCAATTCGTAACAGAAACTTTTGATTTAGCAACTCACTTTGAAATTCAGAAATACATAATACTACAGATAAGAATTCTTTTTTAATGGTACTATAATTTATTTGTGCATTATTCCAGACTCCTGAATGGAAGTGAACAATTTGTTCAGATGAGTCTGGTGAAACATGTTGTTTCAGAATACCTCCATAACCAATGTCAAAGGCATCAGTTTCAGCAATTTTGAAATCATTAATAGTAGGAATACCAAGACAAGGTAGAGTTTTAACATGGGACTTGATTTGTTTGACAAGAGAAGTATGAAAATCAATCCAAGGCAGAGGATTATTTTGTAATCGATCAAATAGAGGTTTACATTGTTTCCTTAAGTCCTTATAGAAGTTAGCAATGTAGTTTAGAGACCCAAGGAATCTTTGTAGTTGTGTTTTATCAATAATGACATCAGGAAACTTATCAACAAACTGAATGGCTTTGTCAATGGGATGAATCTATCCTTTAGAAATGTCATAACCAAGGAAACATACCTTTGTTTGAAATAGCTTGATTTTCTTAGCAAAGACAACAAGACCATTGCATTTGATGGTATCAAGGAACGAATACAAATTTTTCCAATGTTCATCAATGGATTTGGAACAGACAAGAACATCATCAATGCAAACAATGATGAAATGACTAAAGGAATTGAAAATATCATTCATAATGTTTTGGAATTCACTAGAGGCATTCTTAAGACCAAAAGGCATGACATTCCACTCATTATGTCCAAAAAGGGTGGTGATACCAATCTTGTACTTATCAACTTCACTGATTTGGACTTGCCAAAACCCAGATTTCATTTAAAATTTAGAAAATATAGCAGCGTCACTTATCCTCTGTACTAGGTCATTCTTGTTAGGGATAGCATACCTAATCCATTCTAATACTTTATTTAGAGGCTTGTAATTAATAACTAAGCGAGGAGTCCCTCTTTCAATTTCATTTTTTTTTTTTTTTAACATAGAAAGTAGCACAAGACCAGGAGAACTTACTATTCCTAATCAGCTTTTTCACAAGAAAATCATGAATTTCTTCTTTACAAAATTCAACAGTTTCAGCATTCATTTGAATGGGTCGAGTCTTAGTAGGAATGTTTTTTTCATTAAAATCTTTAACATAGGGAAAATTAACAATATGCCTTTTCCTATGCCATAAAGCATTAGGGATATCAGAACAAACATCATTGATAAGTATTTTATGAAAGTTATCAATTTTGGATTGTAATATTTTATTAGAAAGTTGTTTAGCAATCTTCTTATATCTAATATCTTGCTTAAGAAAATTTAGATGTTTTGTTTTAGCATGACTCAAGTTTAAAGAAGCACCAGTATCAATTTCAAATTTTGAAGCAAATTTAAATTTGACTTTTTGCCCAAAAGGGTCAGTAGTTATACCTTCATATTCAGTAAGAAAATGATATAAAGAATTTATGAAGGGAATACCAAGAATCACTTTGTGCGCACCAAAAACTGAAACCCGCTGGGCTGGGCCTCGCTTGGACTCACAACTTATTTGTATGGTGGGTTTGGATTTCCCACAATGGGTCGTTCTAAACACCAAGGCCCAACTGTGGCGCTTTCCTCTTCTCGGGGGCCTGACCCAATTCCTTACTATGCTCTCTCTGTTTACACTCTTCCTTCCCTCAATTCACCAACCCCTGTCTTCTCCAAATTTCTGGTATTTATAGCTCATAGTTTAGTGGAGAGCCATAATTACTTGCCAGTAGGTACATCCGGCGGTCCAGTATTATCAATTGTAAGTGGGTGGTTAGGTGGGAGTGGGAAGCGGTGACGGTGGCGTTGGAACTTGGTTCCCACTTCCACGATAGCTCCCGGCAGCGGTGCCTCCCCGAGGTATGATCGCGTAGGCACAGGGCGGGGTGTTCCGCGAGCTGCGAGTTCATCACTGCTCGGTAAGGGGTCTGCCGAGAAACGATGTAAAAGCAGATCGTGGCCTGCAGCCCGCGGGGCTCGGGGTGGGCCGCGAGGCAGAGGGAGACCGGCCTCATGGGCCTTATACCCAGGCCAGGCCCGAGGCCCACTACGGGTCTTGGTGCGGGGACCGTACAATAGCCCCCCCTTGATTCGCTCCCCATCCCCGGGGGTGAATCAAGGATCACGAGGGGCAAGTGCCTGTTTGGGGGAGTCGAAGGGTCAGTGCCCGACCATTAATGGGCGCATTAATGCGCGTCTTAAAAGACGCGTTTGAAATTGACTGACGGCCTACCCGCCATCATTGCCTGACGGTTCGTGAACCGAGGCGTCGCGCGTGTGGCAGTTGAAGCGGCGGTCCGCGTGGTTTCCTTCCAGCGGATCATTAATTGCCTCTCATTCTACTTCCTCATGCCTATAAATAGTCCCTCTTGTTACTGAATCTCACTTTTGCATTCCTCACCTTTCAGTTTTCTCCTCTGCCGAGCATCCCTCCCGTGGTTCATCTACTGGCCCAGAACACACCTACTCCTTAGAGCCCACAGTAAGTTCCTTTCCCTCTTCTTGCTTTTTTAGTTCAGCCATTTCAGTACATTCTTTGATAATCGTAGCACTGCTCTTCCCTTTTGTTAAGAAACTGTTTAGAACAAAGAAAACATGAGTTACTCTTACCTCCTTACCACCGAGCATGCTTTGGCTAGATTTAGGGAGGCATATAATGTTCCGAGTGACGTAGATATCGCCTACTGCAATATGGGCGATATCGACATTCAGAGGCGCCGAGGGGAGAACACGGTGTTCTTTCCCTTGATGGCCATTTTAGAGGGCGGGCTTAGGTTCCCGGTTGACCCTCTCATTCTCAGCACCCTTAGATTTTATGGCCTTTGTCCCGACCAACTTCCCCCCAACTTCTACCGGGTAGTGAGTTGCGTGAGTACACTGAACCGGTTGTACGGGTTGGAACTTAACCACCACGACATTAACCACATGTACAGTTTGTGCGGCAAGATTGAGTCCGACTACTACCTAAAGACTAGGGACGCGAGGGTACGGCTTATTTCATGCCTGCCGGACTCGAACCGTAACTCGGCCAGAGATTTCGTTCGGGTGAGCGGCAATTGGTTTGCCGAGGGGTACCCCTGCGCGCTTTCGCCGCGTGACGTTGGTCGGTGACTAGCCTCCATTTACTTTGATGCATTTCTATTTCGGTCCGGCCACGTAATTTCTAACCATTGTTTCCTTTGTGCAGAGAGCAAAAGATTCAAGCCCGACGTCAGAGTGGTACACGTTCGGGACTTGAACTTCGTACTCCGATCGGAAATCTTCGTGCATACGGACGGACAACTCCGAGCGTCCCACCTCATCCTCGGCGTCAGTCCCGTCTACTCAACTTGGCAGTCGTTTGGCCAAGCTTTGCTAGTCGACAGTCCTCTCATCTCATACATCGACGTCCGGCACGCAAACTTCCTTCCCCCAAGGCTCACAGTAGGCGAGGCTCGTGAGCACGGTCCTCGGTACATTTGTTCAGACGAGCGACCGCCCGTCCGTGACGAATCAGCCGAGCGCGTATCTGCCGAGCGTAGGAGGCGAGCTCACGAGCAAATCCAGCAAGCTCCTGCTCAGCCCGAGAGAATCGTAGAGCCCGGGGCACCTGTTCGGGAAGGGGAGGTTGTAGCCGCAGAACCGACCGACTCTTCGGAAACAGGATCCGATCCGGGTAACGCAATGGTGGCCAGGAGGAAGATGACAATAGATCGCTTCGTCCCGAGTGCCCGGCCAACCGAGCAACAACAACAAGCACCCGCCCGAGATGCTTCCCCTCCCGCTCCCCCACCGACCCGAGTTCGAAAGAGGCCGCGCACTACCGACCAAACACAGACGGGCTCGGGCAATGTGCCCATCCGACCCTCGGCCGGAATCGTCATCCGGGAACCTGTAGCGCAAACCGGGATAGACCTGGCGTCTACTTCCTGGGCTCCGGCGGCATGGCGACCCTCCTTCAAACTTGGCGGCGATCCTCTCCCGTCAACGGCCAGTGCCCGAGTGTGGGATAAGGGGCTTGGAGGCTGTGTGGCGCAGAGTCTGGCGCGCGGCATCCTTTTGCCCGAGGATCTACATGCCTTTACGGAATCGACGGATGAGTCCCTGGGGAGACGTTTGCAATGGCACACCATAGCGGTAATTGTTCCACTTTTCTCTATGACTCTCGGTTTCCCTTTTGATTGTGTATGTGTTTTTTCCATCTTATCTTACAAAGCGGATATTGTGTGGTCAGGCTGCGCAAATGTCGTACGTGGTGGACGGGAGGATGAAAGAGCTGGCCGAGGACGTCGAGCGGGAAAAGGCTCTGAAGGAAGTTGCCGAGGCCACGGCGAAGGAGCAGTTGAAAATTGCCGAGGAGGCAAAGGATAAGATTGCTACAGCCGTGAAGGCCCAGGCGCTCGCCGAAACGAAGCGCGAGGAGCTGGAACTCCAGTTGGGGGGCACCGAGCTTAAGTTGGCCGAGGCTCAGAGCTTGAATACAATGCTGGAGGGGCAGCTGACCGACTCGAAGGCGGCGCTGGAGGCTTGCGAATCCAAGTGGTATAACGAGGGGTTCGCGGATGCCGAGAATTCGGCGGAACCGATCATTCGCCAGGCCCATAAGCTCGGACATGAGGAAGGTTGGTTCGCCGCTCTCCAAGCCATGGGGGTTCCCGAGGATTCCCCGTTGAGGGATCGCAGCAGGATTCCTTTCCCGAGCATCCCCAACACCGAGAATCCTGCGCCTCTTGTCATCGACGAGGAAGAGACCTCCAGCATGAGGGAACTGGTGAACGCCATTGACTCTCATGCGGTGCCGACCGACATGGAGGGGACCAGCCATCCCCAGGCCGGGGACCGAACCGGGGAGGACATCCAGCCACCAACTCCTCACGCCGACCAACACTCTCAAGAGGACGCATCCTCCGCCCATGCCGCGGACATCTGAAGCCGGCAGCCAGCCCTTCTTTACCTTTCCCTTGTTTGAGAATTTTTGAATAAACGGAATTGCCTATGTCACCGGGATGTGGTGACAGGATTATTTGTTTACGTTGTCTTTTCTTTACTTTGAGTTGCCGGGTTTTGGCAACAAAACACTAATTTTAAGTTTCATATTGTAATATGAATGCCTTGCCGCGTTGCTTGTACGTATTTACCGAGTAATGAACTCTTTTTGGCTGCCCTTTTATTGTGATGTGTCCCACCATGGTAAGGCCTCCAAACGCTAATTTAAGTTTCACGTGCTCGGTGATAAGATCGAGCCGAGGGTCGGGCTCCCGATCTTAAGAGTTGATCGTCAGGATTCCACATGCTCGGAGGTTAGGGTCTAACCGAGAGTCAGGTTCCTGTCCTTAGGATTAATAGTTCAGGTGTCCACCTGCTCGGTGATAGGGGTCGAACCGAGAGTCAGGTTTCTGTCCTTATAGCGAGTCGTTCAGGTTTCCACCTGCTCGGAGGTTAGGGTCTAACCGAGAGTCAGGTTTCTGCCCTTGAGACGAGAAAGCTAAGGTTTCCACCTGCTCGGTGATAGGGATCGAACCGAGAGTCAGGTTTCTGTCCTTGAGACGAGAAAGCTAAGGTTTCCACCTGCTCGGTGATAGGGGTCGAACCGAGAGTCAGGTTTCTGTCCTTATAGTGGGTCGTTCAGGTTTCCACCTGCTCGGTGATAGGGATCGACCCGAGAATCAGGTTTCCGTCCTTGAGACGAGAAGGCTAAGGTTTCCACCTGCTCGGTGATAGGAATCGAACCGAGAGTCAGGTTTCTGTCCTTGAGACGAGAAGGCTAAGGTTTCCACCTGCTCGGTGATAGGGATCGAACCGAGAGTCAGGTTTCTGTCCTTGTAGTGGGTCGTTCAGGTTTCCACCTGCTCGGTGATAGGGATCGACCCGAGAGTCAGGTTTCTGTCCTTGAGACGAGAAGGCTAAGGTTTCCACCTGCTCGGTGATAGGGATCGAACCGAGAGTCAGGTTTCTGTCCTTGAGACGAGAAGGCTAAGGTTTCCACCTGCTCGGTGATAGGGATCGAACCGAGAGTCAGGTTTCTGTCCTTATAGTGGGTCGTTCAGGTTTCCACCTGCTCGGTGATAGGGATCGACCCGAGAGTCAGGTTTCTGTCCTTGAGACGAGAAGGCTAAGGTTTCCACCTGCTCGGTGATAGGGATCGAACCGAGAATTTTGTTTAGAATTGCGCGATTCTGCATGAAAGACATCATTAGTACAACTAGCAAAACATATGCAACATTACTAACAAAACATATACAACATGTTGCGGTTAACTCTATGCTCGGAGAACCGCCCATCAATGATAGTACTTCTTCAGGTTATGGACGTTCCATGGTCGGGGAAGTTGTCTCTCGTCCAGGTCTTCCAAGAAATAAGCCCCGGTGCCGGCCACTGCCGTGACCCTATAAGGTCCCTCCCATGTCTGTGCCAATTTCCCGGCACCAGTGTCTCGCATGTTGCCCATGGCTCTTCTGAGAACCAAATCCCCAGAGACAAACTCCCTCGTTCTTACACCTCGGTTGTATCTCCGGGCGAGCTTCTGCTGATACTCCGCGAGCCGTATTGTCACCAATTCGCGGTACTCTTCCACCTTGTCCAAATGCCCCACCATCATTTCGTCGTTTTGGGCCTGATCGAAACCCGCTACTCTTGCACTGCACAGATTTACCTCGGTAGGGATCACGGCTTCCGCTCCGTACGTGAGAGAGAATGGGGTCTCCCCGGTGGACCGTCTAGGAGTGGTGCGGTATGCCCACAAGACTTTGGGAAGCTCCTCGGCCCAGTTTCCCTTTGCTCCCTCCAGCCTTTTCTTCAGCCCACTCACAATCACCTTATTCACGGCTTCGGCCTGGCCGTTGCCCTGTGGGTAAGCAGGAGTTGAGTACCTGTTCTTGATGCCGAGGCCACTGCAGAATTCTCGGAAGGCCTGGCTGTCAAACTGTAGCCCGTTGTCAGATATGATAGTGTTCGGCACCCCGAACCTGGTGATGACATTTTTCCATATGAACTTCTTCACTTCCACATCCCGTATGTTGGCCAACGCTTCCGCCTCCGCCCACTTGGTAAAATAGTCGACGGCCACCAAGACGAACTTTCGGCCGCCAGTCGCCTTCGGGAACGGGCCGATGATGTCCAGCCCCCACTGCGCAAAAGGCCAAGGACTGCTGATCGGGTTCAGGTGGCCCGCGGGCTGATGGATCAGAGGGGCGTGCTTTTGACACTGCTCACACTTCAGCACATACTCGGCGGCATCCTTCTGCATCTGAGGCCACCAGAACCCGAGTCATGGCTCGGTGCGCCAATGAGCGTCCTCCGACATGGCCGCCGCACACCCCAGAGTGGAGCTCCGCCAAGAGCTCGCCCACCTTCTCCGGGCGTAAGCACAAGAGGTACGGCCCTCCAAAAGACCTTCGATACAAAGTCCGGTCTTCTGCCAACCAATACCGAGGAGCCATCCTACGGATCCTAATGCCCTCCTTCTCGTCACTCGGCAGTAGGTCGTCGGCCAGAAAGTCGACAATGGGGTCGATCCAGCACGTGGCAGGGGCTGCGATTGCCGTGACGTTGATCCCTGTAGTTCCCGAGTTACTCGTTACGCTGATGCTCGGCTCCGAAATAAGCTCGACTTTAATCTGCCGTGGTATCTCTTCGGCCACTGAGGACGCCAGCGTGGCTAGGGAGTCAGCGTGTCTGTTTTGGGTTCGGGCCACGTGGAAAACTTTCACCGTGTTGAAGCTGGTCATAACTAGCCTTGCTTGTTCTAGGTATGCTTTCATCCGGGGATCTCGGGCCTCAAAACTGCCCTGCACCTGATTAACCACCAGACGCGAATCCGAGTATAGCTCAATATCCCGAGCCCCCAGGTTCGAAGCTACCCTCAGCCCGGCCAAGAAAGCCTCGTATTCCGCCTCGTTGTTGGATGCCCTGAAACTCAATCTAAACGAGTGTTCCAGCCGAATTCCTTCGGGGGTAATCATGACTACTCCTGAACCGGCCCCCGTGGAGCTCGAAGCGCCGTCCACAAATATCTTCCACGGTCGAACCTCCAATCGGCAAACCATCTTTCCCTTTTCTCTGGGCGAAAATTCAGCGATGAAGTCCGCAAGGACCTGGCCTTTCACCGAGCTCCGAGGCCTGTACCTTATGTCGAAGGAACCGAGTCGAGTCCCCCATTTGGCTATGCGGCCCGTGAAATCAGACCTCTTTAATAACGACTGTAATGGGTACTCGGTCAAGACGTGTACGGTGTGAGCTTGGAAATAGTGCGGCAACTTCCTTGTGGCGTGTAGCAGGGCCAGTACGAGCTTCTCCAAGGGCAAGTACCTCGTCTCGGCGTCGACGAGAGTTTTGCTGATGTAGTATACGGGTTGCTGGATCCCTTTGTCCCTTAGCAGCACGGCACTCACGGCGTGCTCGGATACCGCCAGATACATGAATAAGTCCTCACCTGCCTCAGGTGCCGCGAGCATGGGCGGTCGCGCTAAATAAACCTTCAGATCCACAAAGGCCTGTTCGCACTCCTCGGTCCACCGAAATCCCGTCCACTTCTTCAGCAGTTGGTAGAATGGTCGGCATCGGTCTGCGAATTTTGAGATGAACCGGTTAAGGGCGGCCAGCATCCCGGTTAGAATTTGCACTTCCTTCGGGTTGCTCGGTGGCTTTAGTCTTCTCACAGCTTCTATCTGGTCCGGGTTGACTTCAATCCCCCGTGTACTGATCAGGTACCCCAAGAACTTCCCTGCCCTTACGCCAAACGCGCACTTCTCCGCGTTAAGGCGCAACTTGTGCCGTCGGAGAACCTCGAAAACCTCCAGGAGGTCCCCCATATGCAAGGCTTCCCGTTTGCTTTTAACCACCATGTCGTCTATGTATACCTCGACCGTGCGCCCTATCTTGTCTCGGAACATTCTTGTCATCATTCGTTGGTAAGTGGCCCCGGCGTTCTTCAGTCCGAACGGCATCCTTGTGTAGTGGTAATTTGCCTCCGGGGAAATGAATGCCGTTTTCTCTTGATCCTCGGGCGCTAGGGCGATCTGGTGATACCCTTGGAAAGCGTCCAGAAAGCTCATCCTCGGGTGCCCACACGTGGCGTCCACCAGCTGATCAATCTTTGGCACGGGAAAGGGGTCTTTCGGGCAGGCTCTGTTCAGATCGGTAAAATCGACGCAGACCCTCCACTTGCCGTTCTTCTTCTTCACTACCACGGTGTTCGCCAACCAATCCGGGAAGATGATCTCCCGAATCACCCCCGCCTCCTTCAATCTCTGAACCTCCACTTTTACTGCCTCGGAGTGCTCCCTGGCTGATCTTCTCGGCCTCTGCTTTTTAGGGGTGAATGAGGGGTCAACTCCAAGTCTATGCATGATGAATTCGGGATCCACCCCGGGTACCTCGTACGGACTCCAAGCGAATACGTCCACATTCTGTATTAGGAGCAGCAACATCTCTACTTTTTCCCGGCCCTCCATGCTCTCCCCTATTTGGAAGTACTTGTCCATGTCCGGCAACACCTTCACCCTCAGCATGTTCTCGGCACGCGCGATCTCCTTCTCTGGCGGGCCCTGTAACTGCTATAAAGGCGCCCCTGATGACGAACCTCCGGGATCGGCATCACCCTCTCGGTCGGTTTGCTCCCTCTTCCAATCGACCATGGCGATCAAACATTGCCTGGCCGCCTGCTGACTCCCTTGTATCACCGTGACACCATAATCAGTATGGAACTTGACCCTCATGTGCAGAGTGGACGGGACAGCCCCCATTGCATGTATCCATGACCTCCCTAGAATCGCCGTGTAGGGGGAGTATGATGTAACTGCGAAGAAGCTTACCATCACCTCCTTCCCCCCCATGTTCACGGGCAGAGAGATTTGCCCCTCGGGCGCCACCATCTTCCCATCGAAACCAACCAGGGGAGTGTTGTTCTTCGACAGGTCCTCATCCCTCAACCCGAGCCCCCTGAATAGGTCCGGGTACATAACATCCGCTCCGCTTCCCTGGTCTATCATTATCCTTCTCACAACGAAGCCGCCAACCCTTGCCGTTACTATCAATGCGTCGTCGTTCGGCTGAATGGTTCCTTCTAGATCACTGTCGTCGAAAGAGATCGGCTCCCGGGTGGGTCTGATCCTCTTCGCGGCAGGCGGCACGCCCGTACTCCCCTCCACCGATATCATCGTCAGCACCTCTTTCCCCTTTGCCGTTGAAATGCCCCTCGGGGCGACGTGGATAACATCAATTATCCCAAGAGGGGGCGGTAGGGGATTCCCTCTGTGTGGGGCGCCATGCCCCGTTCCTCTATCCCCGGCGTCCGTCACAAAATCCTTGAGGTGTCCTGCTTTAGCCAACTGCCCGAGATGGTCCTTTAACACTCGGCACTGCTCGGTAGTATGCCCCCGGTCTTTGTGGTAGGTGCAGTACAGGTTCTGATTTCTCCTAGAGGGGTCGCCAGCCATCCGGTTCGGCCACCTGAAGTACGGCTCGTGCTTGATCTTATCCACGATTTTATGCACGGGCTCCTTGAACATCACGTTCACCTCCCCGGCTGGCGCTGCTGGCTCTTGAATCCTCAAATTTCCCCGTGCCCTCTGTTGAAAACTGCTCAGCCGAGGACGATCAGCCACCTGTGCTTTGCCTTTGCTCTATATCTTATCGTCTTCCAACCGCTTGTACTCCTCGATGCGCCTCATCAGCTGCCTCATGTCCTCGGGAGGCTTCTTAGTTAACGACTCTCTCAACCCCGAGTCGTCTGGCAATCCTAATCTGAAGGTGCTCGCCGCAATCTTCTCGTTCCCTCCGCCAATCTCGTTGTAGAGCTCCCAGTATCGGTTAGCGTAATCCCGGAGGGTTTCCCCTGCCCTCATCTTCATAGACAACAGCGCGTCCACCGGTTGTTGCTCTCGGCTGCACGTCACAAAACGGGAACCGAACTCCTGTATTAGCTCGGCGAAATTGTGAATGGAGCCCTTGCGCAACCCGTTGAACCACCTTAAGGCCGTGGGACCAAGGCTTGAGGGAAAAACCTTGCACATCAAAGCGTCATTGCGGGTATGCAAAGACATCATCTGGATATAGTGGCTGACATGCTCTACGGGGTCTGTTTTCCCACCATACGAATTGAAAGGCGGGTGCGTAAACCTGTCCGGCATTGGTGCACGCTCAATATCTGCTGAGAATGGTGACCGAGCAGCCCTGCGCAACGCACGGCTCATAGCATCCATGGCCGCATTCCTCGGCCGTCCCTCTGGGGACTCCGAGCCTCGATTACCGTACTCCCGCGATCGAGTGCGGTTTCATCGCCGGTGAGACTCTGCTGAGTGGGAGTGGTCTCGGCGGCGACGGGACTCCCTCGAGTGCGAGCGCTCCCTGTGGTGGCGGGATCCTGATTGATTCGATCCCACCCCGCGTCTTTCTCCCTCGGCGCCTGGCCCTCTCTCTCGGTCGTCTTGACCGGCTCGGTGGCGCTCGTTTCGGGCTTCCAACTCCGGGTCTTGTACTTGCCTCCGCAGCCGCTCGAGCTCTTCATCCCTGACGTCGCGCTGCCTATGCCGGGAAGCATGGGATGCCGTTCTCCCCGTTTGATACGACCCTTCCCCAAGGCCGGACCGCTCTTCCAGTTGCTTGTGAAACGGATCCTCGCGTCTCTTCTGCCTCTGTTCTCGCCAGGTGGAGCCCCTGGAAGACCCTGCCGAGCCACTCGCGGCGTTACCTCCTGACATCCTTCCTGTATATGAGCCTTGGCAGAACCACTGCTTAGTAGGATTTCCCACAGACGGCGCCAATTGTGCGCACCAAAAACTGAAACCCGCTGGGCTGGGCCTCGCTTGGACTCACAACTTATTTGTATGGTGGGTTTGGATTTCCCACAATGGGTCGTTCTAAACACCAAGGCTCAACTGTGGCGCTTTCCTCTTCTCGGGGGCCTGACCCAATTCCTTACTCTACTCTCTCTGTTTACACTCTTTCTTCCCTCCATTCACCAACCCTCGTCTTCTCAAAACTTCTTGTATTTATAGCTCATAGTTTAGTGGAGAGCCATAATTACTTGCCAGTAGGTACAACCGGCGGTCCAGTATTATCAATTGTAAGTGGGTGGTTAGGTGGGAGTGGGAAGCGGTGACGGTGGCGTTGGAACTTGGTTCCCACTTCCACGATAGTTCCCGGCAGCGGTGCCTCTCCGAGGTATGACCGAGTAGGCACAGGGCGGGGTGTTCCGCGAGCTGTGAGTTCATCACTGCTCGGTAAGGGGTCTGCCGAGAAACGATGTAAAAGCAGATCGTGGCCTGCAGCCCGCGGGGCTCGGGGTGGGCCGCTAGGCAGAGGGAGACCGGCCTCATGGGCCTTATACCCAGGCCAGGCCCGAGGCCCACTACGGGTCTTGGTGCGGGGACCGTACACACTTTATCAGTCATATTTTTAACAAGAACAAAAGGAATTTTAAAACAAACATTGTCATGGCATACATGAGTAGTATTTATTTCATATTTAATCTTCATTTGGGTACCATTAGTAGAAAACAGTTTCTCAGCGGATTTTTCATAATATTTGGAAGGGACTATTCCTTCTTGAATGCAATTCATATTAGCAGCAGAGTTAATTATAGTAATAACATTGAATTCATATTCATGGCAGATAACAATTTTAACTTTTGAAAACCATTTTGAAGGGATTAATTTGTTGATAAGACTGAGTCTATTATCAGTAGGGGCAGTATTAGAAAGAGGAGTTTCTTGGCTAGGGCCATCTTCATCTTTCTGCTCATCAGGCTCACTATCAGATTGTTCATTATCAAGTTGTTTATCAATTTTTAAAAGTAACATTTCTTGTTTTAGGTCAAAGTTATCATTTGTAACATTTTTTAAATCATTTTTTAGCTCAATGATTTCTTTCTTAATAATAGTAATTTCATCTTGTAAATCATTAGTAGTTATCTCCTTGGATTTCTTTCTATTAAATCTTTCCAAAGTTTCATCAAGATTTATTTTTGCTTTCATTTTCTTATAATTTTCATCCTTAATCAGGGTTTTCTTGAGCTTTTTGAGATATTCTTCTTTTAGCTCAGGATTATCATTTTGGCTTATTAAATTTATTAGCAAATTTTCTTGTTATTCTCCTTTGGTTAAAACATTAATTGTTTTGCGCCCTTTGGAGAGAACATTAAAAGTATTGTAACAAGAGTCTCTACAACCAATTTTAATATTAGGGTATCAGAAGTTTCACTGTTAGAGTGATAGCCAGAATCAGTTGTGGAGAGAAAATCATCTTTTGATGAATCAGATGAAGTAGAAGATCTTGATTCAAGGATCCGAAATAGATCCTCTTTATCATTGTCATTGGTATTTAACATATTGAGCTTATTCTTCAATTTACTAGGTTTTTGTTTGTAGTTTTTACTAAAGTGGCCAAATTTCCCGCAATTGAAACAGTTTCCTTTACCAGATTTCTACTTATCATGTTTCTTATAGACATTTTTCTTTTTATCTTAAAATTTATTAGGTTTAGTAAAATGTCTTTTATATCTTTTATATTTGTAATTTTTGTGGAACTTATCATGTTTCTTATTACCTTTTTGCCTGGAAGGGGCAAATGGGGGTAGACCATATTGTTCACAAAAATTACCCATTTCATATTTAGCTTTTTTACTTTTAACATTTTTTGGTCATTACACATGTTAATACCAAGTTTTTTAATAGTGCTAAAAATATCACCATATGTTAAATCATCATAATTAATAGTACCATTCTTATCGGTTAATTCTTCTTTTACCTTATGAGCAAAGAGAGGAGGCAGACCAGTAATAAACTTCTCTTTCAATAGCGTTTCAAATAGTCTTTCTGAAGCATTAGCCTAGAAATAAAAACATTCTGGTACCATCTGTAATCAGACATAGTAGGACAACGTAAATTGTTTAGATAGTCACTGATACGAGAAGAAATATTAGAAGGAGTTCCAACAAAATGTTTAATAATAGTATAAATTAAAGTATTGACAACCTTGCTAACCTACGATGAATAGTAAAAAAGTCAATTTTACTGTTCACTATTCACTATTCACTATTTAAATAGTATTTTATTTTGCTTATAAAAATGGGTATGTCCCTTTCAGAAGAGGCATCACAAAAATTTTTCTAGTTTCAAATCCCTTTTAGTTTCTAGACTACTCTTTAAGCTTGTAATTTTTCCCTTTCCAATTCCAAGCCTTGTAACTACTATTATCCTGTAAGTGTTTTAATCTATTATCGAAACTATATTTTGTTAAAATCTCAACTGCTTTTACTTTATTGTTTTTATTTTTAGATTTCACATTAATTATTTTCAGTTAAATATATATTGTGCACTTCCACATTCTTATGGTATCAGAGCTATTCTTTTCTGGCTGGTAATAGTAGTATTGCGTTCTTTGTACTCTGTCTGTTTCAACCTAAATCTTTGATACTTCCTTTGTCGTGTTTTTCTTCTTTCATCCATTGGTGCCACCCTTATCGAAAAGTGAATTCCCCACACCAAATAGTAAGTCCTGCTTAGCTAGAAAAGCATCAAGGAATGAGAGGTAGAGGGTTGATTAGGGTATGTGTTACGTAATGCAATGATTGTAAGAATAAACATAACAAGTAAGTGTTAAACCTAGGATAGGATGGATAGATTATTTAGATCCAATTCCTTTGTTAGCTCTAGATCAATTGTCCCTCCTGATATTATAAATGAAGAAGATTATGATGTTGAATATGTTGAATAAACTGATTTCATTGATTTTAAAAAAATGGAGTATTCCTAAAGTTGATACTAAATCCATCTATAGGACTAGTTGGGTCCAATCTACCTTCAATTCTTAGTTCAGTGTCAGAACTGTTGAGCAAACATATTCTATTTCAGGAACCCAAGAAAAATGTTGTTTGTTTAATAGGAGAAGTATTAATGAATTCCTTGCAAAAAAATTCAGTTATTTGCATATTGGATTAGTTCAAGTTGCTGTTAAACCTCTTACCTGAAAAGGTATTAATGCTTTTGTGCTTATGTGCTTAAGAGATTCTAGATTTAAAGATTTCCATACTAGTATTCTTGGCATGATCACCTCATCTCTGTTTGATGGTCTTGTTTATTTTAACGGCTATCTTAATATTACTCTTTCTTTGGATGATCCTAATATTTTGAAAGCTTTAACTTTAAATATTTTAACATTTGGTTATGACATGGATGGGGGAAGTAAGCCCCTTGATATCATATATCGCATTTATTATAGATTGTTAAGTACTCAACTTAATCCTCGTGCTAGGCTAAGAGATTCTGGGGATAAAACTTTGTTAATCCAATGTTCCACTCCTGATGCTAAGGTTCAAGTTCCAAAAATGATTCAATGGAAAGATATTAAACTTCCCAAAGAATGGTTGTTGGAATGAGAAGCTCGGCCTGCTAAGTTTGTTTCTGATGAGTTAAACTTGACCACATCCAACAATATCTTGACGGAACTGTTAAAATAAGTTTTGATGATAATAGGCCACTTATGATTAAAGAAGGAAGACATTCTTTTGCTGGATCTACTGTTTCTGAAGACATTTCAAAAAGAGATCAAAATCTCAATGAATTTTTACAAATTTTTTTTGAAAACCTGATTTAAAACTGAAAGGAGTTGCAAGTGACAACTCCCAAGTAAGCACTACTTATAATTCCACAAAAACAAGGCCTCCTTCTAAACATGTCATTGAAGAAGAAGAAGAAGAGACCGAATCTAGGTCTCCAATTGCTTTTGACTTTCAAGCTCCTACTGCCCCGATTTTCAAACCCCTATTATCCATAGCCAATTAAGAGTTTTAAACAAAGATTTTGTTATTGATATGGTAGCTTTGTTTGATGAGTTTAAATCTGCAAAAAAAAGAAAAAAAAGGGGTAATATATATATATATTGGGAGTCAAAATTTCAAAGTCAACTCAAAGCCAAAAACATAAATAATAGGCAGTCAAGCCACATATGTTAACAACTCTCTATTTTAATTTTAATTTGATCAAGTTTCACAACGAAACATAGCCAACGCTTCAACCAAGATCCCCAAGGACTATTTTAAATTGCAAATAAAGTATGTTATTTTGATGGGGAGAGTGGAGAGGCCAAAACTGATAACGAATAAAGACTATAGAAATCACACTTAGTAATCAAATGCGAGAGAGAGAGAGAGAGAGAGAGAGAGACAGGATTGCAACTATACATGCATTAAGTCAAGGAATAGCTGGAAATTGCCACTATATTGTAGAAATCAGCTAAAATGTATAAACTTGGGCAGTGACGTAGCTATCTAGTGAGGTTTTAACTGAATTGGGTTATTAGTTATTACTGGTTGAATACTTCAATGTTCAAATACTCTTACTTGAGATAAATAAATATTTTAAGTGTCCATATCATAATTAATTCAAAACATAAACAAGAGGATTAGAATTCTCTCCACTTCAGTTCAAATGTATCTGGCCAACTCTAGCCTAGGCTTAAGGCACCCAAATATTAAAGCTCCAAAAAATTGTGGGATGATAAATAATGTTCTTTAAAAATAATAAAAAATATAGATGGATTTTGTAATCTTTCCCTCACTTTGAAAGGCTGCTAAATATTGGACAATAGTATATCTATATAATACTAAAAGCTGAAGTATAGTATTTAATATTGCTATACTCATGTTGAACTACATCAGCAGCCATGTTATTTCTATCCTCTTTTATATAGATTTTAAAATAATTTTTAACAATTTTAAAATACTAACTATTTCTACCTTAAAACCCACTTCTTATAAATTTAATTCCACCATAAAACCCAAACCCAAAGCTTCTTCAACCAAAACCCTTTCTTACGAATTTTTTTTGGATGACATTTTTTTTAAAGGACTTATAGTGGTGTTTGTGAATCAAAGGAAAAAATGCTACTACAAGATCAAATCTTATTGGGTATTAGAGCAAAGGTTCAACTGTAAGTTGGTATTTTGGGATAGGCCAAAGTAGTGGTAAGATTCCTCATACTTGTAACGCTTGATTATTGATTAGTGTATTCTTGAAAGTGGTGATCTTAAATTCACTCGGTGGAGTTTTTGCCTTGCGAAATGTTTTCTTTATTTGTCAACAAATCATCGTGTCAAATTAATTTCTATTGCATTCAGTTTATTTGGTGGTTTGTTGGTGCTACCATGATTTATATATAATTTGATCTAATTAATCAACTTGAGTAATTAGATTAATTAACCGTGGTCAATCTATCTTAATCCAACATTTTTAATTGAATAACAAGAGCATGAACCTGCCCGCACTTTTGGGTCCTGGAGATTAGGGCCAAATGAGGTAATTTAGTTAGGCTCTTCACTATTTGAAAGCTTTATAATAATCTAAATTTGAATAAGGACATGCTTTGGAAGCAACATTTCCTTTCATAAAGAAAAAGTCTGGTGCCACCACTTGTGACACAACTCGTCCATGTGGCGAGTTGTGGTTAGTGGAAGAGTAATGGTAGATTTATATGGGAACACTCCTCTACTAATTACAACTCACCACATAGACGAATTGTGGCACTAGAACTTCTCTTTCATAAAATAGTGTTCGTGAAAAACTCTGCTAGCCTGGTCATAATGTACAGACTTAATTATGTTTAGTTTCAACCTCCCAAGGACTCATAAACGTCGTGTCATCCATATAGGCGACCAACAGAACAAACCATTATAAGTGTTAGCATATAGAATGAGAGAGACGACTCGCCACCGCACATGCTTAAAGTCAAGGTACCGCGTTGAATCGCCAGTATTATTGAAATCAGCTAAAATTTATAAGCTTTCTACAGCTTTGTGGATTGTCTATTAAATACGTCAGTTCTTAAAAATCTAAGATATGATACAATATGATTGCTTTTTGCGCTTGATCTTGGGTAATGACGTGGTCATTAATGACGTAACTAGTGAGGTGAATAGACTGGTTGAATACTTCTAAGATTCTTACTTGCTGTAAAGAAATATTTTAAATACATACCCTAATTTTTAATTCAAAACATTATCTGGAGGATTACAATTCTTTCCACTTAAAATGTATCTTGCTTTTTTCTAGGCGCCTAGGCTTAAGGCACCCAAATATAAAAGACCACCAAAATTGTGGGATGATAATTCATTTTCCTTAATTAAAAAGAAAAAAAAAAGATATGTTTTGCACTTTTTCCCTCATCTCGAAAGGCTTGCAAACATATAAGACAACAAAATCATACCAAATTGAAACCATAAATATACATGCGAGTATGCCTAATAATCATTGACGAGAAATTCTCTTAACAACTTGAGGTTTTAACACTTGTAAATCAATGTTCTACACAATAAATTATATTATCAAGTGAAGTTGCAATAATCTCTTTAATAAATTGACTTCTAGTGTTCCACGTTATAATATTTATTTCATTATTGTTATATTATAAAGCATACCATCCAAAAAAGTTGAGTGATAATGAAATAATACCAAAAAGAAGATAATATTGAATTTAACATAATAATGTACGTTCAAACATGTACGTAATATGCCAATTCTTGATTATATAGAAAGACTAGTTTTTTTCCCCAAATGCATGCATCATTTATTGAATTTCTTCCAATACTTGTTACAATTGTTTATGCAAAAATAATTTTGAGAAAATCCTACTCAAGATCAATTATGCCACAAGATTATGTGGATTAGCTATTAGTAAAAAGTACTCCCAATTAATAAAACTCAAATATGAAAACTTAATTAGAAATTATATATCACAACAAGTGATTAGAAAGAGGTCTCCGGGTTTTTTGCAAGAAAGGATACTAAATCCAGTAGGATAGCATAATTTTTTCTATGTTGTTTTTATTTTTAAATGAAATCTCTTCTTCGTTTGTTAATGCTTGATATAAAAAATCAAAAATCAATAGCTATGTCATCAATCAATTGTTTAAATTACAAGTTTTGGTAGTCTAAAATTATGCATAAAAATAAGTTTATGGATTATATAGTAAATAACATCCGATTGATACGAAATTTGACATATGTGACAAGAGTGTAAAAAACATGCAATCCAACAATTAAAATTTTAAAATATGTAGCAATGTTAATTTTTAAAGGAAGTTGTAGACAAAATTTGTCTTTTGTCGAAATTCAAATATAATATAAAGATATTGAGTGGAGTTGTAGCCTTAGGCTACAACCAAATTTGATGCCAAATTTTGTCCATAACCAAATAGAGTACCTACAATTTAGACTTTAGAGTTTAGAGTCATCTCATACAATGAGAAACAACATTTTTCACAATCAGTAACAATGTTGAAATAGTAGAAATTATTTTGGGTTTATGTAATGGTAGAAATTATTTTGGGTTTTATGTAATAGTAGAAATAGTAGAAATTATTTTGTTGAAAAAAGTACTAAAAACTATGTTGAGAATATTTTTCTACAACCTATGCGACAGTTAAAAAAAGTGTTCCACCTTTATCAACGATTACTAAACGTCGAACTATTATTAAAAATAGTTGAAACATATCTATACCTATATATATCTAAAAGTTGAAGCGTAATATTTATTGTTGCTATGCTTCTGTTGAGCCATTTTAATAGCTATATCACCTATTTATTTTCAATCATTTTTCTTTTATTTTTTGACTCTTTTTATTTATTTATTAATTTTGTAGTTTATGGTTATATTTTCTCCAACTTTTCCTCTTCCCTTTTAATTTTTCATCTCCTCACTACTATTAAAATTAATATCACTTTTCCTTTATCCCTTCATCTTCCTTTTATTTTGACTATTCTTATCCCCATCTTCTTACTATAATTTTGCTAATCTCTTTCACTCTATACATATTTTATCACACAAAAAGGTTATTACTCGCTCTCTCTCTTTGTCATTAGAACTCTGCTGTTACTCTCTCCCTCTTTCTCTCTCATATATATATTTTTCTTTTTTGTGTGGATTTTTTTTTAATGTTTTATATCTTTACTTTAGGTTGATGCATGCCACTACAAAAAATAAATAGGATTGAATTAAATTTCATACTCCAAACTTTTTGGTTTTGTGTTTTCAAGTTGTTAATTTTTCCTTTTTTTATTTATTTATTGTCAAATGCTATCATATTGCATTATAAAAATAGAATATAAGAATATAATATTATTCAATTACATAAATGACTTGGATAATTTGGTGTGACTATATCTTTTATTTTGACTATTCTTCTTCTCATCTTATTTTCTATAAAATATTAAAATGATATATATGTAAAGATGGATAGATGAAAAATAATTTTAGAAATTTTCTGAATTTTAAAGAAAACATATTATACATCGTACCACAATTTCAAAGTAATAATATATTCCCACGTGGGTCTGCGACTAGTATACATAATTGTGGATTATAGTATGCTTATTAATTTTATTTACAAGCACTCAACCGTTGGTAAAACTTTCTCAAAAAAAAAAAGGGAAAAAAAAAAAGCCATTGGTAAACGATATCTTGAAATAAGTTTCAACAGTTTTTAAAATTTAGATGTGCTCTTTCACATTTATCAAAATTTAATAACCTAATTCAAAATATAAATATAAACATAACTTGTGCAATTTAAAATTGAATTCCATTCTCATATATCAACACAAAACATAGGCACCAAAAGCAATTACATGTCAATAAAGAATTGAAATCCCTTTTCACATATCAGCACAAAACATATATACCAGAGGAATACATGTCTCCCAAGTATTCAAATGGTTCCATGTTTTCAAAGTGACTAATTAAAAGGAAAAAACCAAAATAAAAACTACAACACTTATCCATTTCTAATATGCTTCATACTTTTCAATTTGCATTGAGACCTGCATGCCTGCAATAAAAAAGAAAAAAGAAAAAAAAAAAAAGAACCTATAATTAGACAATCTGGTTACAACAAAGAAATGCTGTCTTGGAAATGATGCTACAAAAGTACACCAGAGCTTTTTAAATTTAAAGAACAATTTAGTCCCTGACTTCTAATCATCCCAATCTCTTAAGCAAATGAACAACTATACATGCAAGAAACACAAGTAGGTAATACGAGAGTCCTCCATTCCTCTTGGGAGATTATCTCTCTACTTTTTCTCTTCTACCACGAATCAACTATCACCTTCAGTACACCTTTACAACATTTTCATAAAAAAATCTTGTCCTTCTTGCCTTGAACTACAGCTTACTTCCATTTATTATCCAATAAAGAAAAAATAGATTACTGCAATCAGTTAGTCAGCAACCTCACTTTTGTTTTCTCTTTTCTTTTATTTTGGATGGTCCAAGAAGAACTGGATCTTAAACTCAAGAACCCAAATAATTCCATTAAACAGAAAAGATCATGTCTCCAGAATGAAAACAAGAAAAAGTGAAATGACATCTACAAGCCAGCCCAAAGCTTTTGTCTTCAGAGGAATTGCACACCTTTGTAGAGCTCTGTATTATAATGTTTTACAGCAATTTATACCAGCAAAGTAGGATTTATAACCATTAAGCATTTGCACTCATCAGGTTCGATAAATATTCCCCCCCCCCCCTCCCCCCCCCCCTCCCCCCCCCCCCCCTCTCCTACACTTTTTTTTTTTTTTTTTTTTTTGTTTTCATTAAAAAAAAAAAAAAAAAAAAGGTTCAACAAAAAATATTTGAAAAAATCTTCAATTTCAGGTTATAAAGAGACATAGCAGCTCACCAAGAGAAATACATACTCCAGCCACTATACTAACATAAACTTGGGCAATGCTTCTGCATCCATATCTTCAATATCACCGGGATCATTCCTAAGGCCTTCGACACCATTTTGGACAATTTCAGGAATCTGGGACTGAATCCAATCTTTAGAAGGATAAATCCTTCAACAAGCATCAAATCATCTTAGATATGTAACTCCACCCATCGATCATCTACAAGACAACATCATCATTAAAGGAAATGTCAACATGGGTTACTCAGAAACAGAAAACAAAACTAAAAATAAAAAATAAAAAAAGACTGTGTAACCGTTGAGAGAGAGATCACAGGTTGCATGACAAACACATTTTTTTCCCCAACAATATGGTTTGAGAGACAGATTACCAATTGAATAACAAGCAGATTTTTTCCCCTCAGCAATATGATTTTAAACAACAAAAAACAGAACAGAATATTGAGAGGTGCCTGGCATGAAGTGCTGTATACACTCACAAACCCTCATAGACTCAAATCAACATATATCTCATCACTGACTGTTTTTGTTATTTTCAAATTTTTGTTTTGTTTTAACCAATAAATATCTCAACCCACAATTTTCAGATTCAGAAAATGACACTCTCACACTCGAAACTATATATATACAGAAACTTAACTCAAATCACATCCAACTTACATAGACAAGCATAATTCCCGCCAAAATCAACCAAATTAGTTTGAAGAAATCCAGCACGCATGCATCCACCGGCGTTTCTCCCAGTTTAATAGCACTTTCAAGTGAGAAATGTGAAAAAGCTTGTGCCAATCTTTCCCAACGGGAGGTGGGTAATCCCTCTGCTTGAATCGACTTATGATTACTGCATTTGATCTCCAGACTTTTGAGCGAAGTGAGATGCTGAAACCCTTCGACCAAGTTTATGAGATGTGGAAGGGTGCTGATACGAAGTGGAAGCCTGTCTTCAGGAAACGAGTGCCCCTCATTACATTTACCTGCAATCTCAAAATTAATCAGTGACTTCATTCCCTGCAAACCCCATTGCTTTCTAGGCCTGATATTGATACAAAGAGAAGTGAGAGTGTTAGGCAGCGGGCTCTCATCTGTGTTCTCAGAACAAGTTGGCAACTCCATTCTATACAAATCCCATTCCTCCTCTGCATTGAGTTCTTTGCAATCAGTGATAACTAAAGATTGTAGGTCGGGGGGCAATCCCCGTGTCCACTTCGACTGGAGTTCGTTGCAGTTTCCAATCTGAAGCTCTTGAAGTGAGGTGAGGCCGCAAAATCTTTCATCCAAAATTTCGAGATTTCTGATACTAAGAGAAGTGACCTGAAGATCTTCCAGCGCGGTGAGGCTGCAAAGCTTTTCACCCAGGATTTTGAGATCTGAATTTTTGCGAGAAGTGGAAATATCTGCCAGCATCCCCTCTCCTGAAAGATTTGGACAATCAAATAATATCAAGGTTTGGAGGCATGGTAGATAGGTAGGATTGGGTAACTCGCTGTTCAATTGAGGACAATCTTGTATTCTAAGCTTTTGGAGGGAAGGGAATTGTAAATGACAAGTCAACGTCGTCCAACTTCGCAACTCACTGAAGGATAAAATTTTTAGAGATCTGAATGGTAAATTTCTAGAGACGCCATCCCCGTGAGGTCCAAAAGTCACCGATTTTAATCCGTTCATCTTTGTGATGTAGAGCTCTTGTAGAGAAGATAACTGCTCCAGCGATGGCAAGGACTCACAAGAGTTGCATTGGGTTAGATGTAAGATCACCATGTTAGAGAACTTGACATCACTTAACCAATCGGGAAATGTACTACCAGTGTAGTTATCAATGGTAAGCTTCTCCAAATTTGTATGAGGCTCCAGATATTTGAGAACATTTAGTGAATTATCAGTCGTAGTAGTCCATTTGAAAACTAACTCACAAAGATAGTTCTTACTTTTTAAGTTTGCATCTGAAGCATGTTGAACATCGTCTACATTCTCCAACCTTGAGATGGAAAGCCTACCACGAAGACATGAAAGCTTGCCCAATTCACTGATTTTTGATGATTCATCTTCAGCTTCGCCCACCAAAAAATCAGTCAACTTTTGGAGATTTGTTAATTTTCCAAATTTAGGTGGAAACTTTGTTATTGACGTGCATCCTCTCACATCTAGATGACGTAAATTAGTAAGTCTTCCAATTTCTGCTGGTAACCCAGTGAGACTATAACAATTTGACAACAATAACGTCTGCATATTATACAAAGAACATGTCTCTTTTGGTAAATGAAGGATGGATGTGTTAGACAAGTCCAAGTAGCGTAGATGCTTCAATATTTGCAGATCATGAGGCAGCTTAACGATCCCATTAACAGATAAAGAAAGCACACGTAACTGTTTTGACAACTTTTTTTCACTAAATATTGTATTCAAGGTAGACCATTGATCATTGTTTGAAGAGCGTAGTAAATGGAAGGTTCTCATGGACTCCACCCGAAGAAGGTCCTCAAATTTTTTGTGGTCGTCTTTCCTATTCATCGACCATGCTGAATGCCGAGCCTTTTCTGGAATTCCTTGTGGCTTGCCATCCTCAAACTTGAAACAAAATTGGCCAGATGCAAATTGAGCTAAATCATTGATAAGGTCATGCATCACAAAGTGTTGTTTACTGTGACTTGACGCTTGAAAAAATGATCTTGACAATAGTTCAAGAAAGTACTTGTCTCCTCACCATCTGGCTGTTGCAAGAAACCTTCCGCCATCCACATGTAAATCAATTTCTCTTTTTCGAACTTATAGCCCTTTGAAAACACTGAACAATAAGCAAAACATTGTTTGAGACGTGAATGAAGATGATCGTAGCTCAATCTTAATGCGGGAAGTATCCTATTCTCATCATTAGGCAAATTCCATATCTTGCTGTTTAGTATTCTACGCCATTGATAAGCTTCTGATTGTGAGTGCAAGAGGCTCCCGAGTGTTTTTGCAGCTAAAGGTAGGCCTTGACACTTAATCGCAATATCATGACCAATACTTTTTAAGATTGGATGATCATCGGGGTTCCCGGTCCCAAATGCATATTTTTCAAATAACTTCCGGCAGCATTCTTCTGACAATTGTGGTAGATGATGAGTAGCAATAGCCCGCATGATAGATGCAACGCCTTGATTACGAGTGGTCACAATAATTCTACTCCCGCATGCCCCGGCTTTGAAGGGAGATGACAATAAATTCCAATCAATTAAATTTTCGTTCCAAATGTCATCTAAGACAAGCAGAAATCTTTTTCCGCTCAATGTCGTCACAAGTTTCTCTTGAAGACCACCCAGGTTTGTGGCATGATAGTTCTGTGAAACGACCGACTCAAAAATTGTCCTTGTTACTTTAAAAACATCAAGTTCTTCTGAAACATGAACCCATGCTCTGAATTCACTAAAATGTTTCATGACTCTGGAGTCATTATACAAAAGCTGAGCCAGCGTAGTCTTCCCAACCCCAGGAATCCCAACTATTGCAATTACAGGGATTCCGTTCTCCTGTGCATTACCAACAAGCAAACGTTCCATTAGTTCCTCTTTATCTTTATCTCTACCAAACACTTCCGATTCGTATAGCAAAGAAGTAGTCTGGCGCCTGGGTGGTGGCTTCACCTTTGCACTTCCTGGGAGATTGAGGAGATCTCTCTGTTTTGTTAAATCCTGGAGTCTTTCAACTATCTTTTTGAGCTGGTCTATTACACCATTATAAAACGGACACAAAGTACCGAATCGCTTCCCCAAGTCTTTTGCCGCAGCCGCAAATTTGCCCTTCTTCTTGCTTTCCAAAGTGGCGGTGGAGACCAAGTCCAGCAGATCATCAGCATCGTAGGCAGCATATTTGAGCTCGTTGAGCCAGTCTTTCACCTTTGGATTCGTGATCTGCATCTCCTCTGCATCACTGAGAATTTTGTCAGCAGTCCTCAGCTCTCTCTCTAGCTTCTCAATGAGATCCTTATCACCTGCGAAGAAGTATTTGACCGGGCCACTATCCACAACTTTAATTAGTCCCAAGAGTGACGATGCGAACGGCGCGAGCAGAGACGCACTGACCATTTTTCCCGCTTTGCAAAGGAAGAAGGAAGGATTGAAGAGAAAAGAGATTGGATTGTGAAATGTGCTATAGTCTCTGCAGTCTACGAATTGCTTCTTGCTATAATTGCGTTGAGTCCCAACTGTCAAGATACCCCCCAAATGAATAGCTTATTTTTTGTTAACTTATTTTACTATTTAATTTATTTTTATTATTATTTATGAGTTTTATTATATTATTTGATATTATTTATGAGTTTCACTATTCTATTTTAACTTAGTTTTACTTTTATAACTTTCAGAAAAAAAAATTTCTTTTTCAGTAAAATGAACGAATTTCAAATAAATCATAAATTGAAAAACCTAAGAACAACACTTAAAGGTATTATATTTAAGTTTTGCGCAGTGTGTGTATATATATATATATATATATATATATATATGCTATTGTGAATGTATGTAACCCACACGGCTGCCTTAACAAAATGCAAAATTAAGTATTGCCGTCTAGATTAGTCATTAGAATCTTATGGGTGAATTATTAGCTTTGACAGTTTCTCAAAAAAAAAAAAGCTTTGACATTTTTTTTTTTTTTTTTGAGGGTGAAAAAAAAGCTTTGACTTGGTAAGTCATTGTGATATTGTAGAACGGATTTAATTATAGACCGTGGATGGTTGCATTGAATGTATAACAGCCTACCGAAGCTAAACACCTTAAACACAGTTAAATCACCTAATAAACTTTTTTATTGAATTGATATTTTAAATATCCCACTTAATTACATGTTCTTTATGTGGTTAATAACTTAAGGTCCGTTTGGATAGAACTTATTTTGCTGAAACTGAAAACTGAAAATACTATAGCAAAATAATTTTTAAATGTGTGAGTAGTACTGTAGAACTCATTTTTAATAAAAAAATTGCTGAAAAGTGAATTTTGTGGGTCTCGTGAACAGTACACGGGACCCACAAACTAATGAAAAGTGGCTGAAAATTTAGAAATATACGGCTACTATTCATGAACAGTAGTTGTTTGCCCCCCTGAAACGCGTTTTGCAGCAAAAAAAAAAAAAAAAAAAAAAGAAGAAGAAGAAGAAGGGGAAAACGCAGGAAACGCAACGCAACTTGTATCCAAACCCCACCTTAATATACACGTCAAATTTCGTGTTAGTAAGATATATCTATCATTTAATTTATAAACAAGTATTTTTTTAATACATTATTTTAAAATATAAAAACTTTAAATTTAAAATTTTTTATAAATGAAATAGATATTGATCTCAAGTCGTTTTTACACATTTAGAGTATAAAAAAAAATGCAATTCAACCATGAATTTTTATAAAGAGAAATTACATTTTACCGCCTTAAACTATACCATCAATTATACTTTGCACCATAAACTATGGTTCCTGTTACACTTTATACCCTGAAATGCTATGTGAAAAAACATAATTGTCTCTATTACCAATTCTTTAAAAATAAAGGAGAAATTACACTTTACTACCATAAACTATACTCCTAATTACATTTTGCTCCCTAAACATGAATTCCTGTCCAAGTTTAATAATAAACTTAATATTTGGATGCGTTCCTAAAAAAAAAAAAGAAAAAAAACTTAATATTGGGATTCAAAGTATAACAATTGTCATAGTTTAAAATACAAAATGTGTATTCAAAAAGTTTAAAGTGTAAAGTGTAATATAAAGTATAGCTTAGGGTAGTAAAGTGTAATTTTTCATTTAAAAAAAATTAGCATCTAGTAAAAAAAAAATTGAGTGGTATAATATTGTTTAAATCTACATGGTGTAACCCTAAACTTGAATTTTTGTCCAAGTTAACATTAACTTATTGTTGAGGTACAAAATATAACAAGGATCATAGTTTAAGATACAAAACATGCATTTAAAAAACTTACAGTGCAAAGTGTAATATAAAGTATACGAATGATAAAGTATAATTTTCAATTTTAAAAACAAAATTAGTACTAGTAAAGAAATATTGAGTAGTATAATATTGTTTATATCTACACCGTGTAACCTGAACCTAAATCCAACCCTAACAAATTTCAATTATTTCTTTGATTAATATTTTTTTAATCTATTAATATTTAATGTATGCACCTATATAATTATCCTAGGCTTTCATATACTTTAAAAAAAAATTATATTTGAATATAATTCATAATCATAACCCACATATTTTATTAAAGAACTTTAGAAAAATGGAAACTCATATTTTAATTTCAATATTTTGGCCGAATTATAACATGTTTAGTAACTTTAGTTTACTACTACCCTTAATATATTTTGGCCGAAAAATAATATATGAGAAGAATACACGTAACGTGTAAGAAGAAATTCAATAAAATATTGTGGAGGGCTG
This sequence comes from Quercus aquifolioides, assembly GCA_019022515.1. NCBI lineage: Eukaryota > Viridiplantae > Streptophyta > Magnoliopsida > Fagales > Fagaceae > Quercus > Quercus aquifolioides. The sequence continues at coordinate 152,788 of JAFHAW010000292.1, forward strand.
AATGTTCAAGTGAGAACAGAACAAAAACTGAAAAAGGAGATTCCAAATCCTTTTGACTAAAATCAGAAAAGAAAATCAAAATTTAAAAGAAGATGAAAAGCAACGTCTTGGAAAACAAAAAGAAAAATTCACGTGATCACAATATTTTTGTTGTTGTTAATTTTATAATTCTTACAAATGACAGCACATAAAGTATTAAACTGCTGAGCAACTTTCTGAGAAGTTCTACGTCAGCTTTATTTTTAATTTATTTCGTATGTATGGTTGATGGGAAACAGTTGTTGGATCCATGTTCCAACTTCCAAGTAGCTTTATTTATTTATTTATTTTTTTACACAACTTCCAAGTAGCTTTATGTTTGTACCATTTTTATTTTATTTTGGATGAGTTTGGTTCAGCTTTTTATAAAAGTGCATAATGAAAAAGTGGAGTTTTTAAAAAGTCCATAATGAAAAAGCTGAGTTTCAAAAAGCTGAGTGTTTGATAAAGCTGTTAAAAAGTGCTTTTTGAAAAAGCTGAGTGTTTGGCTAGCACTTATAAAAGTGGCTGTTTGAAGGGTAAATTACCAAAAAGGACAATGTATTATAAGGAAGTTTATTTCATACCTTTTTTTTTTTTTTTTTTTTAATGTGAGTTTATGTCATACTTAATTAAAAATCAACTACGTCATATGCTTGCTAAATAATAATAATAATAATAATAATAAATATATTATTGGTATTATTCTAATAATGTTTGAGCAATTTTTTTTTTTTAGTGTCATAATTATTTGTTATTACCATTAATGACTTCTTATTAATATTAATTAAATCTAAATAATTTTCATTATCACGAAGCACAAAATGAAAATGTAAAAAGATGATAAAATATACACCAATAATCCAAATTTAAATTGTATTACATAAAAATGTAAAAACATATAAAATACATATCAATAACCCAATTTTAAATTGTACAACACAAAAATGTAAAAAACATGATAAAATACATACCAATAACCCAAGTTTAAATTGTACTACATGATATTATAAATAAATAAATAAAAAAGACAACTACTAATTATTATCCTCCCAAATGGAATTAGCAATGGAATCACGAAGAACCACCATCGCAGCAAACAAACTGAAATGCAGCTTTTGACATTGCTTCTTTCTGCTCATTGTAAGTTGCCCATTCCTCCTCTGTCTCAAAGTCCCACCGATGAAGACGGCCCTTTGCCTGTTCAAAAACGTTTCAATAATGTAATAAGCATCAATTATTATGAATACCAGACCAGTCACTTTCCAGTAACCATTTATAAATATAAAAAAGAGTACATCTGAACAAGAATATGGCATTGCAGCACAGAATAAATATTCCATACTATTCAAAACCAACTAAAAGGTAAGTGATTAAAATTAAGCATCAATTATAACATATGTTCATATGCAAAACCAAACATGTTTCCACCTTGGGAAAGATCACTTGCTTCTGATTCCAAAATAATAATAATAATAATAAACAAAATAAAAGATCACTTACTCGTCCACCCATATATCAAAGATCACAAGATCACAGTGGACCATAAGATCTATCTCTTTATCCATCAAAAAAAAAAATCTTCGAATTTATCATCTCAAATCACACTCAACATGCAACTTGGTGAGGCATATATCAAAGCACTTCAATTTATCTCCAGAATAACTGTGCTAACCAGAAATGCCAATTTGTAGAGCAGCTGAACGACCACAAAGCACATAAATGTCTATGCAGCTCAGAAGGACACATTCTCAGGTGTTTAGTCACAACATAAAAGCCATGTATCTTCTATAACAATGATTTCAATGAACTGTAATGCTTATCTTTTAGCAGAAGGTAGAAATTACCTTTTCGTCTTCATCAGTTTGGTGCTGATGAGGTGTGCGTGCTCTACTGATGTGGGGTGCGTCTGCTGCTGATGGGGCATGCGTGTGCAGCTGCACACGCATGCCCCATCAGCAGCAGACGCACCCCACATCAGCAGAGCACTCTGCACACGCATGCCCCATCAGCAGCAGACGCACCCCACATCAGCAGAGCACGCACACCCTGCAGCACCTCACCATGCAGCAACCAAACAAGCCTAATAATCATTATGATCATTCAGCAAACATTCATTATGAGTAATTAAGCTAACATTCAGCAAATATGAATCAATGATGGCATCATGAACCACAAAAGAAAGAAAAAAAAATCCGTAAAACCTAAAACAAAAACAAACCCATCTCCAAAAACTAATGCAGAGTAATAACTCAACAAACATTCATTCTGAGTTAATTAAAGTTAACAATCTATGATTGAATCAATGATGGCATCAAGAACCACACAAAAAAAATTAATAATAATAATAATAAATTTTAAAAAAAATCTGTAAAACCCAAAACAAAAACAAACCCATCTTCAAGCACGGACACAGTGACACACACAAACACAAACACGAACACGCACAGTGAGAGAGAGAGTTTTGAGAGAGAGAACTGAAAGTTAAAGAAAAGGGAGGGGGTGTTGAGTTGAGATGAGAGTTGAGATCCGAAATCAGAGCATTAGTCCTCTACCTAAAGACAGAGCATCCACAAAATAAAGACAGAGGACTTAAAAACAGAGCATCCACAAAAAAAAAAAAAAAAAAAATTACAAGTAAATCTACCTACAAATCTTTTTCAGTACCCAGCAACAGAACAAATACATCTTTAGCAAGAACAAAAGCATGCAAGATCCGAAATTTTTTTTGGTACAGATCGGCGTTTTTTTGGGAGCAGATATGTAAAAAAAAAATTTCAGATCAGTGTTGGTACCTGGCGGTTTTTGGTAGCAGATCGGCCTTGCTTCGTGTTTTGTTGATCAAAACTCTCCCTTCAAAACATATTTCTCAGATCAGATTACACAAATTAAATTATAAAAAAAAAAAAAAAAAATTACAGAGGAAGCCGCTGAAGAAGACGAAGAAAGAAGAAGAAGAGGAAGAAGATTTTCAAGACAAAAGAAAAGAGAGACTTACGTGAGGTTTTGAGGATTCGAGCTTCTTCGTGAGGGAGCTGCGCAGAGAGAGATGAAGATGAGAGAGCAATTTTTCTGAAGGGTAAGACAGATGTGTGGCTGCGTGTGTAAAGACTGAAGTGTAACCCTTGCCCTTTAGTGAAGGGCAGTTTTGTAACTCCACGAGCCCAACAGATATAAAAAGAAAAGTTGAGTCCCAGCTTTTCAATTATGGAGCAAAAGGCCTTCATTTCCAAAACGCGCAAGATGTGAAGGAATGTAAAAGCCAACATTTTGTAAAAGCCAGCATTTACTCTCACCAAACGCAAATATAGAGCCAGCATTTTGTAAAAGCCAACTTTTAGGCTTAGAAAGTTCAACCAAACGGGCACTTTATAAATTTCAATAAAGTTTTTCTACCGTTCACATTTAAAAGAAAACAGTTACACACTTACTGGAGGGGCCAATACTCACATGGCAAATGCATTAATAAAGGCCCAAGAAGCAAAAATGAAAAGAACTAGAAGATTTTATCGGTTGGGTTAACTGGAACCTATTGATATATAAAGATTTTTGTTTAAGCTTAGTACTCATTGATATTTGATAGGTCAAAAGGACTTGGTTTAGGTCCAGTGTAGCTAGTGCACTGGACTTGGTTAGATTTAAAAGTAGACACATGTCATTATCTCAATAGATCCAGTACTACTAGATACTTGACCTAAACTTGACCCAGGCCAAAATATGATATTTTCCCTTGTATGACCAAAACGACTTGGCATCTTATCAAAAAAAAAAAAAAAAAACTTGGTATGGATAATATTTAAAAGGTTTTTAGCTAATTTTACTTTACTCATCTCCATTCTTTCTCATTTCTTTTAATCCAAACGGACCATAAAAGAAAAAGAAAAAGAAAAACTATAGATAAAACCAAATTGAGAACAAAGATTTTGAATGAATTCTCTAGGAGCTAGTGATTGGTTTGATATTCATATTTGTACAAGCAAGTTTTACAATGAGAACGTCATTTTTTTTTTTTAATATATGAACACTATGGGAACATTTTTTAATACAAGAGTCAATTACAAGTTAATCTTGGAAAGGTAAATCTGTCAGTCCATAATTTTGTCCTTGATTTTGGGCTGGACTTGAGTTACTGCAGTGGTTTGTAGTGCATTTCTTTTGGCTTGAATGAAGGTGATAGATTCTAATGGTTGGGGGTTGCTTCTTTAGTAGACGAATAATGCAAGAAATACAAAGTATTTTTTTTTTTTTAAATTTATAATCTATTAATGCAGTAAGTGATTATTGATAAATGTAAAACTGAATAGTGGATCTAGATGAAAACCAATTAGAGCATTCTCATCAGCTCTCTCATAAAAAATATCATTTTGACACATCAAAAACCTACTTTATCATTTTAGCACACCATTTTACAATTCACCATTTATCACATCTTCTATTTTTCAATTCTATACATTAAAATAATATATCCAACACATTAAATAATATTAAACAAATTCCAACACATTAAACTACAATCACAATCAACCTCCATAAACCACCAACAGCAACGGCAAATCAACCTCCACAAACGACAATCACAATCACTGGATCTCCAACAAATTCCAAATCCAAAAACCTCAACAAAAGAGAAAAGAAAAAGAAAAAGAAACTCAAAATCTTCAACAAACACTGCCAGCCAACTACAGCCACAAACACCGCCGCCCACTACAGCCACAAACATCGCCGGCCCAAAACTCAACCAACCACCGCCACAACCACGACACCACCACCGGCCCAAAATCCCAACCCAACCGATCAATCAATGACCCAAAACCCACACATCGAAACCCATCCCAAATATCACACCCACGACTTGATTAAGAGATCTAAAGGTCGGCGGCAAGGGCTGTGGAGGTCGGTGGCGAGGGCTATGGAGGTTGACGGCGAGGTGAGGCGGCGAGAGATCTTGAGCAGGGAGGACTGAGAGGGAAGAGATAGAGAGTGACGGAGAGAGAAGAGAAAATAATAAAGTGATGAGAGAGGAGAGAGAAAAGAGAATAAAAAAATATTAAACTAAAATGGCATTTCTGTCCGTACGCTTTTAAATATGAGAGCGTACTGTAGCATGTTTCAAAATTTTGAAACATTTAGCCCACCTGATGAGGGTCCGTTTTTGTGTTTGGTGTATCAAATGTGCCAAATATTTGGCATTTGACACATTTAAGAGAGCTGATGAGAATGCTCTACGAGATTGGCCATATCAATATTTTGTAAAAATGTTATACAATAGTTTGTGACTCTATTTAGTTGCGAATATAATTTTTTGGATAAATATTTTGATGCTTTTATAGTTTTATTTGAATACTGCTGCCAATTTATACAAAAGGATAAGCACAATTCTAAGAAACACTTTCCTACTCAAATTAATGACTAAAGAAACTATTTGGTACTCCCTCAACACACGTAATTACCTTTTTTTTGTTTTAATCCATTAAAGTATTAAACTGTTGTAGCAAGATAGTATTTTTAACACACACACGGAGAGAGGGGAGAAGGTTCTTTAAAAGGGTCCAACTCTTGGATACACAACATATGCTTTAAACTTCTTTAACTCACACTCATTTTTCAATGTGGGATTAACTCACTGTTTTTTCTTTTGAGAATACTAAGTATTTTTAATACACACACACGGAGAGAATGGAGAAGGTTTTTGTAAAGAAACTTACCGTGGTTTAAAGTATTAAATGAAATTTATCAAATAGAGATGTTTTTATTTTCCTTTCGTTTTTGGTTAGTTAAAAATTGCATAACTGATTAAAAAAAAAAAAAAACTTAGTCAGGTATAGATACAGTTAGGTACGGGTACTAATTGAGGAAGATAATCGGACAGTCATAGATGAAATAATCAGGTTAAATATGAGTATACCCGAACTCATACTCAATCCATGACCAGCCCTAAAATTACGGGCCACGCAAATCGCAATGTTGAAGAAAATCTCCATTGTCTTGACCCTTTATTGTATTGTACTACACCCGCAGCTGTCGTGTTATGCTTTTAAGTTTTAAGGGCTTTCCAGCTAACTCCATAGTACTCTCCACCTTCTTGCTAGTCTGCATGGCCAAATTATTGTAGGGGCAACTGTTTTGACTTTCAACTTTCAAAGTCCTTGGCCGCTTTCGGTGGATATATATATATATATATATATATATATATATATATATATATATATATATATAAAATTGAGAAATGATATGTCCACATCATTTTTACAATAAATCTTAAGTAGCAGGTTGTTACTAGTTGTTATTGTTGGGTTAAAAAAGTAATCTCAGTGCTAAATTCAAATTTGAACTAATAACAACTAACCACTTGTGATTTGTTGTGAAAATGTTGTGGATATAGCACTTCTCATATATAATTTCCATTCAAAGCCAAGTGTTAGATATGCCTAAAAAAAAAATAAAAAAAAAGTATTACATATTAACTACATATAAATACATTAAAATATATGTAATATGATTTATAGAAAGCTATATGGGTAAACTATAGAAATGGTCCATATCCTTTACACCATATTTTAATTTAGTCCACAACCTTTCAAATGTGTCAATTTGGTTCCTAACTTTTTAGTGCCGTGTCCACTTAGCCCTTGCCGTTATCTCATGGATGGAAAAGTCTGACGTGTTAAACGGTGTAAATAAAAAATTATTTTATTACCACATCAACAGGCACCTGCCACGTTAGTTTTTTTTTTTTTTTTTTTTTTTTTTAACCCAAATCAATTTTTTTTTTTTTTTTGGTTTGATAAGAAAATTTGCAGATTTTATTTAACAGGGGCGACCCAAATTAAATCCAAAACACATATCTCCTTAAAATCCAAAAACCCTAATGATGAGGACGACGTCTTCTCCTTCCAGCGACGCCTTCTCTACTCCAATAGCCCCAGGTCTATCTCTTCTGTGTGAATTTGGTACCTTTTGAATCATGTGACTTATCATGCAAAGGTTCATTTGAATGTGTTTGTCTGTATGTGTATATTACTACAAGTGGGTCCAACCATTTAAGGTAGAAATTAGGCCTATACACGGTGCAATACAGCTGGTTGTGAAAGTGTTTTTAACACTACACCTAAAAGGAGTGGTTTTCCCAAGTGCTTAACTGCACCTCACCAGTGGAGGAGTAAAATCGGTCTACACAAGGTGCGATGCAAGATTCCGGTTCAGTGCGGTTAGTTCGGTGAATTTCTCAATTTTCTCAAAATCCAAACACAGCATTTAACACTCCCAAACCACAGCATAATCATTAGATAACCCAAATATTCTGCACAAAAAACAAACATACACGAAAGAAAACAAACAAAATACACAAAAATTCACAATCTCTCTAAAAAATATACCATTTCAATAAAAAAAAAAAAAAAAAAAAAAAAACTAAACTAAACTAAACCTAAGTCATAAAAGATGAAACAAAACTATCAAAGGAAAATATATAAACAAACCTGATAGAATAAGGGGGAGGGGAGAGGGTGAAACTCCAAGAACAATGGCATGGGCGAAGCTCCAAGAACAAAGCATCAAGCAATAGAGTATGGTGACAGACTGACAGCAAGTGGCAAAGGCTGAAGAGGGAGGGGAGAGAGAGGAGAGGCAAAGATGCTTGGGTGAGAAAGACTAACGGGGAAGAAAGAGAGAAAGAGAGGTAGGGAACTGATTGGGGATGGGGATATAAGATATTTAGGGTTTATGAAACGACAATGTTACAAGTTTATTTATTTATTTATTTTTATAATCTAATACCAAAATGATGTCGTTTTGGAACTGATATTAAAATTAATATCAGGCTCAAATGGCGTCGTTTTGGTGTTGTAGAGTTAAAATTTAAAAACCCCACATTTCCCTTCTCATTCTCTCTTGCATTGTTTCCCCTTCTTCCTCATCCTTCCTTCCTTACGCTCTCAAATTCTCACCTTCCCTCTACTGAAAGTCTAAAACCTATAGTAACTACATATATAAATTATACAACATATACACACACACACACACACACACACACACACACACACACACACACACACACACACATACACATGTGCTGTGCGGTTTCTCATCGGAGTGAAAAATGGTCGTTGATCGCCGCACCGGCCACCTTCGGTATGCTCAGATCTTTGCCGACCACCTCTCCAAGCATCTACGATAGAGCTTTGAATCGGTTGGATCGGTTCGGCATTGGCCGGTTTCATCGGTGCCGGTTAAATCCTAAATAGGCCTAGTAGAAATGGTCTCAAACAAATTCATAGTGGGCTATAATGAAGTTCTTTTTTTTTTTTTTTTTTTTTGGGAGTTGTGACTATAATGAAGTTAAAGGGTTAAAAAAATGGAGTTTTTTCATTGCAGCAACCATAGGGCCAATCTCCACTGATTCGAGATTGAGCATAAAAATCAAGTAAAAAAAAGATTATATATAAGCAAAATGCTAAAACATGAAGTAGAAAAATACGAAAAGTTAAGCCAAACAAAAATATGAAATTAAGAGTAGGAAAAGACTAAATCATTGAATTTTGAGGGAGCTAAACATGAAGTAAGGATGAGAGAGAGAGAGAGAGAAAGAAATCGCAAGATAGAGAAAGATACAACTAGTGTTGCTGGAGTAGAGAAGGTGCTGCTGGAAGAGAGAAGCTGTCGGAAGGAGAAGGCGCCGCCATCCTCACCTATAGGGATTTTGGATTTTAGGGAGATATGTGTTTTTAATTTGGGTTTGCATTGTTTAATAAAACTAGCAAACTTTCTATAAAAAAAAAAAAATGATTTGGGTTAAATTAATTTGGGTTAGAAAAAAACTAATGTGTTAATTTTTTATTTAGGCCGTTTGACATGTCAGACTTTTCCATCCATGAGATAATGGCAGGGATTAAGTTGACACGACACTAAAAGATTAGGGACTAAATTGACATAATTGAAAGGTTAGAGACCAAATTGAAATATGGTGTAAAGGATATGGACCATTTATGTAGTTTACCCAAGTTATTTTATCATATTTAACAAGAAAAATAGTCACATATGTAGAATATGGCTTGAATTAGGAGTTCAACTCCTTGTTGGATTTGGATAAGAAAGGAATTTTATTCCTTTTGGATTACTGTTGTTTGAAGTTATCAAGCTCTATTATAAGTCTTGTCTACCACTTGATTTTGAGTTCTATTTGGAATAGGAGTGATTCTCCTTTGTGCGTGGAAAAGAAGTCTAGTCCTTCTTGGTTTTGGATATGCTAGCCAACTCAAGTCTCCTATATAAGCATAATGCTATTGCAGCAAATTTTGAGATTGGTGTGTGTGAGAAAAAGAGGTTTTCTTTTGGTTTGGATCTCTGAAATTTGTAGGTTGCAATTTGGAATAGTGAGAGAGGTTTGTTGCCGCTTGGTTCTGCGATTTGGTGATTTGCTCTTTCTTAGTTTGTTGCAACTTTTGGATTTGATTTGTGGCTCTCTCTTTGGTTTGTGCGCAATTCGTATTTGGTATTTGTGAACCTTTGGTTCTTTGGTTTGTAATCGTGAGAGAGAGTTATTTGGGTGTGTGGACACAACGGAGAAGTCGCCACCTAGTTTTATAATGGCCTAGGAACCATGAATGTAGCACCCTTTCAGGAAAGAACCTTTGATCTTACTACCAGATTATGGGTTAGGAGTTTAGGAATGGCTTGGGAAGGTGTTAGGCACCCAAGACCACCCAACCCTAGGGTTGGCTTCCATTCATTGTGTCTTACATCTTAATCCTATTAAAGGCACATTCAACATTGCATCTATACTCACATACACGCTAGCATACATCTAACAATCAACATGGCATCAATCATCCAAAAACCTAATCACTCATCTATTATGGCGTATCACAACCGAAGCCTATCGTACATCTATCATACTTCTCATCACATCATAAACCCTAACAAACTCCTATCTCACATCGTGTCATATCATCCAAGGTAGCAAACAAATCATGGCAGCAAACAAATCTTGGTAGAAACACAAGCATGGAAAGATCAAAGCAACATGTGTTTGTACTTACACATTAAAACAACTCATCTAGACAAGCATGTTCATATATATCTGTAAAGTTGTTATTTACAACTATGTTTTTTGTTGGCTTTTATTCCATGCCAAATTTAATTGTAATTATTATCAATCGTATATTCCCTGTATCTGTTGTGGGATTGGTTGTAAGGTTTGTGTGATAGAGAGAAAGAGTGTGAAGACTCAAGCATTTGAAGGCTAAAGGATTCTTGCGGGTATGTCGCGACTTAGCTTCCCGCGAAGTGAAACATGTGCCCTGCACATGCTGGAATGCGAAGAGTCAGGCCTGGTGGAGACAGCTGTGTCTCGCGAGTATCTCGCGGGTAAAGCCTTCCCACGAGACACCTGCTAGTCAATTTGGTCTGCCAGCCTGTACTGATTGACTCACACTTTCTGTACCTCTCCTATATATACCCTCATTACCCACAAATGTTGAGGAATGCTTCAGAGAGAAAACCCTAGCCAAATACATTGAGAATTAGAGATTATCATACCCACTTTTCTCTATATACTTGCTTGTGGTATTTCCTCAACTCTTCCCTCTCCATTTTCCATATCTTTGAGAGGTTGATAGCCCAAACACTTACCACACCTTTGAGAGTGTTGAGTGACGTTTTGGTGTTGCTGGGAAGCATTGGAAGGAGCCAAGTATGGCAGATGCAACATGGAGCTTGTTGCGGGATCCGGAGAACTAAGACAAGACACGGTTCCGAGAAGCCTTTTTGGAGTAGGAGCTTGGAGGGCTTAGGTACATCGAGTAGACTAGGCTTGGAGGGTCTCTTGCTAACCCATGTATCCCAACTGATTGTCTAGTGGATCGATTTCCGCTTGGAGGGCGGCGGAGAGGTTTTTCGCCGAGTTCTTTGGTTTCCTCTTCGATAACATGTCTCGGTGTTATCTATGTTTGCATCCTTCTTCCCTACTCTTGTTCATTTCATTTTTTACTGCTGTGTTGCTTTAAATATGGATTAGAGTAGGTGCCTTGTTTATAGGCTTGTGTTTATATTATTCCGCACTTAGTACTAAGCTAGTGTAAAATCAACCAAGCCATAATTTTAATTAGGGGTCTAAATTGCTCTTGTGTTTTCAACACATTTTCGAGCTTTCAATTGGTATCAGAGCGGTTTCACTTGTTGTGGTTTTAAAACCTTAGTGTGATCCTTGACCCTTTTTAAGATGGACCGGTCTCAGTCGCTCAATGTTCCATCATTTTTTTATGGGAACAATTATGCATTTTGGAAAGTTAGAATGAGAGCATTCTTATGCTCTATCGATGATACCGTTTGGGATGCGGTTGAGATAGGTTGGACTAAGTCGGAGACTCCTAAGTCCACTTGGGACAAGGCAACTCTCGCGACAGCCAATGCCAATAGTAAAGCTTTAAATGCTATCTTTTATGGTGTGTTACCTGATGAATTCCATAGGATCTCTCATATGATAGTAGCCAAGGAAGCCTGGGAGATTTTGGAGACTACATATGAGGGTACGAAGAAAGTAAAGGACACAAAGCTTCAGATGCTTACCACCAAATTTGAAGAACTCAAGATGAGTGATGATGAACCATTTGATTCATTTTATGGGAAGCTCAATGAAATTGTTATTGCTAAACGACACTAAGGTGGTGAGAAAAATATTGAGGTCCCTGCCTGAAAGTTTTAGAGCAAAGGTTACAGCCATAGAAGAAAGCAAAGACTTGGATGAGATTAAGATTCAAGAGCTGATCGGGTCTCTCCAAACGTATGAGCTGGGACTGCCTTCCCATAAGACGAGAAAATCGCTTGCTCTTAAAACCATCACCGAAAGATCAAATGATTCCTCCGAAGAAGATGGAGTGGAGAAGGAAGTAGCATATCTTGCAAAGAACTTCCGCAAGTTTCTAAAAATGAAGAACAGTGGGAAACCGTTCAATAGAGGAAGGTTCTCTCCTTCAGGAGGTGATAAGAAAGAGTTTAAGAGAAAAGATGGAAAGGATTATCAACCTTCTCCAAATATTGTGTGCTACGAGTGCAATGGCCATGGACATCTAAAGAAGGAACGTCCGAACTTTCTGAGGGGAAAAGGGAAAGCATATGCTACAACGCTCAGTGACTCAGACTCTTCTGATTCTGACTCGGAAGAGAGTTGTGACGGTGAGGGAAACTACTCCGCTTTCATGACCATCGCTCATGAAGATTCCTTGGACGACTTGGGTGCACCTGAGAAGGAACTTGGTGAGCATTCTGATTCAGAATCTGTTGGAATTGTGGAAGAATCAGACGCTGAAGAGGAGGAGAATACAGCTAATCTTCAAGAAAATTACTCCTTACTTCGTGAGAAGTCGGGAGAATATGCAAGGGTAGCCAAGGCGGTTGTCAGAAAAATGAAGAAGGCTGAGGAAGATTACCGGAGCCTCTTGATCAGACATAGGGAGGCAAAATGCGAGATAGAAAAGATGAATGGTGAGCTGTCAGAAGCTTACTTAAAGATCAAATTTCTTGAGCAAGAGGTGGTGCAAGCGCAAGCCAAGATAGAAAGGGTCTCCTCCAAGAAGCTGGAAGATGTTATCTCTTCTCAAAAACACTTCTCAGACAAGTCCAGGTTGGGATATACCGGAGGGAGTAGCTCAAAGACCAAAGCTACCAAAGAAGTAAAATTTGTGAAGGCCATAGAGCCAATTGTGGAAGAGTCCATTCCTGAAAGTGTTAAGGTTAAGAAGAAGAAGAATGTGGTTGAGCAGCGGATAGTGAATAAGCCCCGAAATCAATCTGTGGGCAAACACGAAACCAGAGCAAGATTTATCTCAAGACCACAACGGGGTCCAAGAACAGATTATGTGTGTCACTATTGCGGAATGCGAGGACATACTAGACCCAACTGTCAAAAGCTGAAAGCAGATAACAATGCAAGCGCACCTCAGTCACGAGGAAGAAGAAATGACAAGAGGTCTTGGGGTGGTGAGCAACCAAGAAGTCAAAACCATGATCCAGGAATGACGGACGTGATGAAGATGATCGGTGCCTTCACCACTTGCTTGGAGAGTTTCACCAGAAGGTTTGAAAGTCTCAACTCTCGTACCCAATCCGTCAAGGATATCACCCCAAACGCACGTTACGTGTGGGTGAAAAGGGGTACTCATGCATAAACATTATAACATGTCCATGCACTAATTCTTCCATTGCTTAGGGACTTTTGCTGGTGCATCGTATCATGCATTGACTTCATTTTTAGCATATTTCTGTTTCTTGTTTTGGTTTATACCTGTTTTTGTTGATCTTACTTCTCTTGTTTTGTTTTGGGTGTGTTCAAAAATTTCAAAAACCCATAAAAATTGAAAAATCTCAAAAAATTTGATCACTCGTTTTGTGCATATCTCATGTGAGTTTGGCCAAGTACCTTCGTACTTATGGCATAGTGCATTTATGATCTTAGCTTGTTATGTATGCACTCTTTTCTATGTGGACAAAATCTTGAAAACTATGTGTGAATGTTGTAAATAGATCTTCAAGCTTATCATGAATGATTGGTCAATAGTCTTGTTGGTCTTAATACTTGCATAGACTTGTGTCTATATCTCTTCTCACTTTATTTTTTATGTTTTTGTAAAAAGAGCTCACCAAATGTAAATCTCCAAATGAAAAGAGATATTGAGCTACAAAAGCCTGTCGCACACATTAGTATTTGACTAGGAAAAAGGGAAAGCGACTCTTTTTAATGTGTTTTATATGGTGCTAAAAAAAAAAAGCCAAAGGCTTATCATCAATGTTGAAATATCATAAATTTCAAGCCCCAGTCTCAAAAAGAGATGTTTTTGTCCAATCAAAATGAAAAAGGACCAATTGTTATGATTTATGTAGAAGCCAAATGAAAAGCTTCTAAGTTTTGTGCTCAACGTGTGGGAGGTCATATATACTCATTTCTATAATGGAGATAGTCCATTTGATTTTGTATTAGTTGTGTATGACTCGTTTGAATTGATCATTGAAGCTTCGCTCTTGTCTAAGGACTATTTCACATTTGATACTCACACACAACACACAAGACTTTGATTCAATCAATGCCTATCTTATTTGTGTGATTGTATATGTTCAAATGTGATGTGTATGCTCATGAACTTGTTGATCAAATCCAAAAAGATTTTTGTGAGTTTTATATGTTTTTGAAAGTGATTTTATACTTTCTTATGTTTCATTTTTGGTCAAAATGCATTTTGTGTGTTTTTCATCAAAAAACTGGTTCAGGGGTTGTTTCGTGAGAAGCTCGCGACTTAGAGCTTCCCGCGAAAAGTGTTTGAGGGAAATAAACTTTTTGCAAATTCACTCAGAGACTTTCGCGACTGTCTCGCGACTGTTTCTCGACCAACAGCTTCTCGTGAAATGCTGTTTGGCAAAAACTGGGATTTTTCAAAATCAAACAGAGAGTCTCGCGACTGTCCCACGACTGTCTCGCGACTGTCTCGCGACTTAAAGCTTCTCGCGAAAAATTTGTGCTTCAGTGGCCATTTTCGCGACTGTATCGCGATTGTCTCGCTACTCTCTAACCCACGAAAAACGCATGTTTTCAGTTTTATTTGGCTGATGTGACAGATTTTCAAATCATAACTCCTTCTCTCGCATAACCTCCCTCGAAGCCATTTTCAACCCAATTCATTATTCCATCAAAATCCTTTCAAATCAAGCATATTTTCTGCATTTTCTCTCTCAAGGTATGTTTTCTAGAGCATCGTTTTCATGTTTTTGCTTAGATTTCGCAAATTTCTATTTGGGGTTTTGAAAAATTGGGGTTTTTCGAAATTTGGGGTGGGTTTCTTAGATTTTGGGCAAACTCTTCAATTTCTTTGATTGGGTTGTGTCTCTTTTGTTGGTTGTGCATCTGTGTTGGCCCCTTGAGGCATTTCAACGTGTATTGAGGGTAATTTTTACCATGTTCATGCATTGCCCACTCTTTGTTCGCTTTTGTGCATGTTAGGTGTTTGACAAAATGTCTAAATGAAACTTGTGCTTTGAACTGGACTAATCTTAGTTCCTATCATTGGTTTAGGTAATTTGTCCCATGTTTTTCATGTTTTTGTCAATGGCTTTGTGGTTTACACACCTTGCCCATTCTGTGCCTCAATGCCTTGCCATCCACACACTAGGCACACACATAAGCACACCTCATGCATCTCACACACACACACACATCAGCCCGTGCACATGTATGCACACAAATGCACAGTTACTTAGCTTCATACATTGTGTTTATGTTTAGCTTCATACACAGTTTTACTTTTGTTTTAAACTAACTTGAATCTAATCAAGCTCTGTGTTCTGTTTTGTGTGCTGTGCACATGTTTCCTGTTATTTTGGGTGTTCTTTTGTGCAAATGTCTCCATTCAAGACTTCAGCTGTGAAAGGTGGTAGCAATAAAGGGAAAGAGCCAATCATTGATGTTGATGACGATTCCCCTAGACCAAAGAGAGCTCATTTTTCAACAGGAATCTTTGATCCTAACTTGTTTAGGTCTTATGCTGCTTTTGAATCCTATAAAAATCACTTTCGAGATGCTCCTTTGTTGGCTGAAAGAGCTGTTGATCAGTCATCTCTTTTGGATACAAAAATTCCTACCTGGTTTGCCACAAAAGACTGGAATTTTCTCCTCTCCGATCTTGAAGATGCATATGAGAACATGGTGAAAAAGTTCTATGCCAATGCTGTTGTTAAAGGAGAAGTGATCAAGTATTGGGTTAGAGGAAAGCAGTTCTTGGTTACTTCGGTTTATCTCTCTGAAATTATTCACATCAACCGGCCCATACTTCCGATCCCACCTGTCTATGATGAGTTGGTTCCAACTTAGGGCACGCTTCGGAGAGCATTAGGAGCTAATTTGGAATTCTCTTCTAGCGGATCATCAATCAATGTGGCATCACTTTCTCCAGAATTAAGGCTTATGTCAACGATCATGTGTAACAATCTCTATCCGTTGTCAAGCACAGGTTACATTAACCTTGGAAGAGCATTATTTCTTCATGATTTGGTATCTGATGTGGAAATTGACGTATGCTCCCACATCTTCCACATTTTGGCTAAAACAGTTAATCGTACTGCCTCAAGGAATTGCATTCCCTTTGGTCGTCTCATTTCTCAGATTTTAAAGCTCAAAGGTGTGCGTCCCTTTGCTGATGAGCGCCCTCATCATAGGCCAAGTCCAATTAATGGTCGTACTTTTAAGCAAGTATGAGCCACACCAAGAAGACTGTCAAGCAAGAACATCATGCTCCTCAAGGAAGCTCGAGTTCTACTTTTCATTCCTATGATGAAAAGTTTGACATCATCATGGTTGCCCTTCAAGATCTTAGCACCAAAATTTTAGGACTTAGTCAGATCATGTACTGCCAACACTCCTGTCTTGATAAACAATTAACCTCTCTCGAAACTCAGATGGATGAAATTCAAAGGAAGCTAGAAGAGAATGACAACTAGCTATTCCATGACAAAAAGGGGGAGATGATGTTAGTGATAGGGGGAGTGTAGTGATAGGGGGAGAAGTAGCAGCAAGAAGTCTAGTTTTCATATCTGCTTTATGTTTATGTCTATTTACCGCTTTTAACTAGTTCCTTTGGTTTAAAGCTTTGATACTCTGTTTTTATTTTTAGTATAATTTCAGTACTTTATGTTTTCTTTCTATGCTTTGTGGCATATGTGCTTTGTGGCTTTTCTTTGTACCCATGTTGCTTATGTAAGCTTTAAGGGTTTGTGCCCTGCACATGTTTGTAGGCTTTTATGGTTTGTGCCATGCATATGCATTACCTTGTTTATGCAGCCTTTGTGCTTTGTTAAATCAGTACTTATAACTTAATACTATGCATTTCGTTTTGTTTGTACTGTCACTCTTGTGCCCTAGTAGGATTGTTCCTAGATGCAAATACTTCGTGTATTTTGCATTGGTTGAGTGTTGGACTTGCAAATGGTTCTCTTCAAATGAGCTTATCATTTTGCATGTCCAAATGTTCATTTCTTGTGTAAATGAACATAGTGATCACTTTGTATAGTGATTGCTTGTTTAATCTTGCCATGGTCTACTGTTTTATTCCGTTCTACTTGATCACTTTTTGTTAGCTCCATATGCATTTCAAGTTTTTCTACATACAATGATATTATTGTGTTGTTGTATTTCAGGAGATACTTGTTCATATATTCAAGAGCTTATCAGCTTCTAGATTAGGTGTGAGTGAGTTTTGCCTGTGTTCCCAAACTCACATTTAAGTCTAGAGTCTGTTTTAGGGGTTTTGTCACGGAATAGCCAAAGGGGGAGATTGTAAAGTTGTTATTTACAACTATGTTTTTTGTTGGCTTTTATTCCGTGCCAAATTTGATTGTAATTATTATCAATCGTATATTCCCTGTATCTGTTGTGGGATTGGTTGTAAGGGTTGTGTGATAGAGAGAGAGTGTGAAGACTCAAGCATTTGAAAGCTAAATGATTCTCGCGGGTATGTCGCGACCTAGCTTCCTGCGAAGTGAAACATGTGCCCTATACATGCTGGAATGCGAATAGTCAGGCTTGGTGGAGACAGTTGTGTCTCGCGAGTATCTCGTGGGTAAGGCCTTCCCGCGAGACACCCGCGAGACAATTTGGTCTGCCAGCTTGTACTGAATGACTCACACTTTTTGTGCCTCTCCTATATACACCATCTTTACCCACAATTGTTGAGGAATGCTTCAGAGAGAAAACCCTAGCCAAACACATTGAGAATTAGATATTATCATACCCACTTTTCTCTATACATTTGCTTGTGGTATTTCCTCAACTCTTCCCTCTCCATTTTCCATATCTTTGAGCGGTTGATAGCCCAAACACTTACCACACCTTTGAGAGTGTTGAGTGACATTTTGGTGCTGTTGGGAAGCATTGGAAGGAGCCTAGAATGGCAGATGCAACATGGAGCTTGTTGCGGGATCCGGAGAACTAAGAAAAGACACGGTTCCGAGAAGCCTTGTTGGAGTAGGAGCTTGGAGGGCTTAGGTATATCGGGTAGACTAGGCTTGGAGGGTCTCTTGCTAACTCATGTATTCCAACTGATTGTCTAGTGGATCGATTTTCGCTTGGAGGGCGGTGGAGAGGTTTTTCGCCGAGTTCTTCGGTTTCCTCTTCGATAACACGTCTCGGTGTTATCTGTGTTTGCATCCTTCTTCCCTACTCTTCTTTATTTCATTTTTTACTGCTGTGTTGCTTTAAATATGGATTAGAGTAGGTGCCTTGTTTATACGCTTGTGTTTACACTATTCTGCACTTAGTACTAAGTGTAAAATCAACCAAGCCGTAATTTTAATTGGGGGTCTAAATTGCTCTTGTGTTTTCAACACATTTTCGAGCTTTCAATATCATTAAGCATATATCCATTCATGTTCATGTGAATGCATGACTTACCTCACTTACCTTGCTACATCTCAGCACTTATGGCATTAATGCATGAACATGTGAATGCGTATTCATGGTATCGAAGCAAAAATAAAAGATAAACCCTAATCTAATAATTGGAAGACAAACTAACAAATTAAACAATGAAGCAGAGACTCATATCTACGAAAAAGGGTCAAAACAGAAGCATATTATGTGAAAGAAACAAAGAAAAAGATGCAAAAACTTGAATTAGGGTTTCTGGGCAGGATTATGCGTATATGTGAATAGGCCTACGTACACATAATCCGACTTGCAGGTGCATGCAGAATCCTGCGCACATGGATTCGGCCTCATAACCCTAACTAGAAACACAACAACATAGAAAACAGAGCAACACTTAAAACAGTAAATCTAACAACCTAACAAGCTTTTAAAACATAAGAACACATAAACCTAACTTAAACAAACATACATAAACACAAAACAAGCAATTAAACAACTAAAAATGAAATCAAACTAAGGAAAAAATAAAGGAAAAGCTTAGAACTAATACCATAAAAATAGAAGCTGTTTAAGCTTGATTTTTGGCCGTCCCCCTTTGTCAAATCTATTCACAATCAATAAAAGGTGACTAGTAATTTTAAACTCAAAGATCAAGGCCAGAAAAGGCCCCAATCAAAAGAAAATTGACTTGAGGATGTTTTATGAAAAACTCTCTCTTTGATTTATTATTTCTAGTGAATCTTTATGTTTTCTCTTAGGATTTCTATGTGTTTTTGAAAAGATACCATGTATGTATATTGACAAAATAGGGGTTTGGAATGACTCACAGACGATGTGAGATTCATTCCAAATCTCAGTCTTTAATGCAGAAAACTTGCCTGCGTGCACATGCATCATGGCTACGCACGCAGGTTGATACCTATGTGTGCAAGTCGAATGTTTCCTTGGCCTTTATTTTCCAAAAATAGATTTATTTGCTCATTAAAAGTTATATTTTCCATTTTAACATTTCTCAAGTCAATTTAGTGAAATTTGTTCATTGTTGCCTGTGAATGTAGAATGTAGGCTATTGCTGAAACATGTAAATCTTGGTGTTTTGTGTCTATTTTCTTTTGGATTAGATTTCTTCATTCCTATTATTTGTTTAGAGATCTTTCTTAGGCCTAAAATATGCATGGACTCTTCTTTCTTAATTTGTTTTAAGCTCTCGATTATCTTTTAAATCATAGAGATTATAATCTATACTCTATTCTTGCCTAATTCAATTTTCCTGTGTGCTGTGGGTTTTATTTAGTAGGTTATATTCTTCTAAAAAAATATATATTTAGTTGGTCATATCTCATTGCAAAATAAGTAGTATATTTAAATAAAATTTATAATTTACTCTTTTATATATATATATATATATATATAGATATATATACACACTACTTATAAAATTTTTGGACTAATTCTTATAATATTTTCCTGAACATTTGTTTTCTCTCTTTTTGTAGCACTTTTAGTGATAGGTCACAATCTGAATGACCCCTTGTGATTAACCCTAATTAATTAATTTAACCAAGTAATTAATTAATCAATTAATCATGCAATTTTATGGAAGCACAAACAAATCACCAATCAACTAAATATGCAGCGGAAAATAAATAACACGGTGATTTGTTTATGAATGGGGAAAACCCCAATGGCAAAAACCCCACCGGGTGATTTTCAGGTCACCACTCCCGAAACTCCACTATTATCAAATCAAGCGGTTACAAGTAAAGGAATCCCAAGTACCTTACCACCCTACAGTTGAACCCTTACCCCAATACCCAATTGGACTTGATCTGTAGTGACAGTCTCCACCTTTGATGCACAACTCCCAAGTACGTGACTAACCAATGCGCGGATCCAAGTACGCGACTTCAAAACACCAACTGAGGAAGAATGGTTGGCTGCAAAGTTCTTCAATTCATCCACGTGATGAATAGCAGGAAGATACTTGGTTACAAAACCCTATGGTGCAAATACACAGCAACTTCTTGATGGAAGATGAACTAGGTCAAGAACTTCGTCTGTTGATCACAATTTGCTTAAACAGAGATTGCTCAATGATAATGCAACTTGTGTCACACAAAACGGCTCTTTAAATAATCCTTTTATATGTTTAGGGTTAGAAGAAAAGAAGGCCCAAAAACATATTCACGGATCCCAAGAAAATCAGATTGGAAATCTGACTTTTTAAATCTCGACAGATAGCAGGTGTCGAGGTAGCTGTCGAGAGGTGTCGAGCTTTAAAAACTTTGCACTTCAGCTTGGTTTCTCTTGGACAGACTTGATGACTTCAACACTTGACCTTGAAACATTGTTTCTTGAAGTATTAAAAACACCTAGAACTACCCAATTGCAAGCAGAGTGCGTTTTGTCAAAGGATTAGCCAATTTACATAACTAAGTGACATATGTTCTTAAACAAGTTAAAACATATATGTCATAACATTTAGCTTGCAAGTTGCAATTGTGTCCCCCCTTTCTCTTTATTTTTTTTATTTTTATATTTTTTTAAACTTTACCTAAGTAATATGGTTTGACCGTTTGTAGATCATTTTTGTTAGATTCTAAAACTTTAGAATAATTGGCAAACTGTGAGCACAAACTTGTCTAGATATAGATTCCTAATTTTATAGATTTGATTCGACAATGCTCAAGTTGATACAAGTCAAGAAGCAAGAACATTCAAGCTACAGAAAGAAGTTTTGAATTTCAACGAAGCTTGACCGATCAAAAATTAGGCTCGACTGATCGAAAGTCACAAACATGAAATTTTTGCAAAATTCAATTTTAGCCCAAACTCTACTTACACGTTTTGGGTTTCAAGTGAAACACTTCAAGTATATAAGGGAAACCCTAAGGCACGTTTTAAAGGGGTTTTTAGAGAGAGAAGATTGCATCTTGTGCTTCCTATTGTAGATCTAGGGTTTTTGTACCTAAAGCTCTCTAAATTCTTCTATCGGCAATATTCCTGAAAGAAACTCAAGATCCAGTGTTGTAGAAGTTGCTGCATACAAGCTCAACAATTGTTGATGATCTAAAACATTTAAGGAGGATCTCAAAGTCACAAACGTGGGTGTTTGTGCTCAACAAATTAAGATAGAAGAGTCCATGGAGTCAGAGTTGCATGTGGTCATGTTAGTAAGTTCTACAAGGGGTAACTTTAGATTTTAGGTAGAAAATCTATTGTAAACTTCAATTATATATAGTGAATTTGTTTTCCTTGAGAATAGTAAGATTAAATCCTCCCCAGGTTTTTACCTTGAAACTATTGGATTTATTGGTTTTCCTGGGTAATTATATCGCTTGTCTCTTTTACTTTTCTGCACTTAGTAATGTGATTGCATGCGTTTAAAATAGATCTGAAAATTAATCTAAGTAACTACTTTGCTAATTCATTAGGTTAAACTAATCTGGTTTTAAGAGGTCTAAACAAACAAACAAGTGGTATTAGAGTGGTTCACTATGATTGGATTAATGTCCTGAGTGAGATCCTTAATCCCTATTGTCATAGATAATTTAGTGTCTTATTGCTTTTATTTGTGAAAATTTGAATAAAGAAGATGCTATTATTTCTGTTGATCTTATTGATGCCTATGAAACTCTCTGTAGGGAATTATCTAAATCTTTGAAAATTGCTAAGAAATTCAAGGAAGAGTTAAAATTGGCTAATCTTGAAAAAGAGGAATTGATTGTGAGATTAGATGAATCTAATAAAAAGAATGAATTTTTGAGAAATCAATTTTCTTTCATGATGAAAAGATGAAAAGTTTGGAACAAAAGTTAGCTGATCCTGAAACTAAACTTGAAAATTTGTCTAATACCAAATTTGCTGTTGATAAAAGATTTGTATCTGTTTCTATTTCTCTTAAGCCTAAAGACAATGTTTATATTCCTCCTTTCAAGAAGAATCATAATGAAAAGGCTTATGTTGTTAGGTTAGACAAAGATAAAAGTTCTGATGTAGACACTAAAGTTTCTAAACCTAAGTCTAAACCTACTATTAGAGAGCATAAGAAATATGTTTTAGTGTCTACTTGTCACCTTTGTAGTGTTGTTGGTCACATTAGACCAAATTGTTCTTTTTTGAGGCAAAAATCAAAATCCGATACTAGATCTACTGTTAGGAATATTGATATTTCTAAATTTGTTCATGTTTGTTATTTTTATGGTGTTGCTGGTCACATTCGCCGTAATTGTCATAAATAGAAATTTAAAAATTATGTGTTTCAGTCTAGGATATGTGATGATATATCTCATGCCTTAAGTCCAAATACATAGTTTCATATGCTTTTGAAAAATTTAAACTTGTTGGCTTATAAAAGGAAATTGCAGAATTTCAGTCTCTCTCTAAAGAAGTTTGTAATTCCTCAAATACACTTTGTTTCTCATGTTTTTTCACCTACAAAGCCAAAAGCTCGTGCTATATGGGTGAAAAAAGATTCACTAAGGTGAGTGTTGTTTACTAGTCCTTGATTTAATTCTTTCAATTATTTGTGGACATGTTTATTTATTTATTTTTTGGTTGTTTTATTTTCTTAGGTTGTTTTGTTTAAAAAAAAAATCCAAAAACATTAAAAATTTTCAAAAAGACAAAAATATTTTATTTTGTGCTTTGTTTTAATTTCCTTGAGGATTACATGAATTATAATATCTATTTCTTGACTTAGAACATGCTTGATATTGTGGAAAAATATAGGAAGTATGTGTTACATAATTGAGTGCATAAGCTATTTCTATTTTTGTGTGAGTTTGTACTAGATTGAACATGTACTCATGGGTTGATATTTCTTGTTTGTTTACCTTCTATAGCTCAGTTGAGCACTGTCATGCATTGTTGTTGCATTTTTTTATTATACATTTAGCATTATGTGTGCCTTTTGATTTTAAGTCATAAAAATTTTGAAAATCCAAAAAGATTTTTACTTATTTTGTATTGCACACCACTAAGTGTGTAATTAAGGTTGGCCTATGAAATTTGCTTTTCATGACTGTGTATCTTATTTAGCTTTGATGAGCTATTTTCTGCACTTTGCTAGTTTGTGCTATGTAGTGCTTAATTGTGTGAGTTGTTTATAGTTTTTAAACAAACGATCTTAATTTTGATGTCACATATTTTGATTGTAAGGACTAAAAAATTTTAAGAGAAATGCATAAATAACCATCTCACCACTGTTACTTGCAAATCATGAATACCTGTGTACAAATCATGAAAGCTGTGCTTGGTGATGTGTAGTTCTTACATAGCAAGATTAGACAAGGCGTTATTTCTCAAAAGAAAAAGAAAAGCAAAAAATAATAATCTTGCATCAAATAGAAAGGAAAAAAAAAAAAAAAGCAAAAGAAAAAAAAGGCAAAAAGCAAAAAGAAACAAAATGCTTTTATATGATTGCAACCGTGTTTTTTAGAAGATGTGAGAGTTATATGATGTAATTCTTTAGGTAATAGCCACTTTCAAACTAATGTGATTGATGATATAGAAAATTTGCTTGATTACTATCTACATATCACATTTTTTGTACTTTGTACACTTACTAGTTGCACACACTACACATAAATCTTTGCTAAATTTGGTACATATGATTGTGTGTTGACTAATCTGGCCATCTTTAATTGCATATGAACTAATGTGCAAATACAAATTTTTTGTTTTGGTTAGGAATTTGGAGAAATTTTTTTTGAAGTTTAAAGTCTTTGTTTTTAACTTCTTCATTGGTTTCTTTAAATGCATTTAAGAGGCATCATATTTTTAAAACTTTTTTGGATCATGTTCATCTGCATTGAGTCTTAAAAACTACTTTTCAAAGTTGTTTTTCTGCATAAAATTTACATTGTTCGACTGATCGAAAATCTCCCTCGACTGATTGAAACTGTGAGTTTTTATGTTCAAAATCTCTGCCTAACTTGATTGCTACTTGATTGATGTTCAACCGATCGAAACATAAAAATTTCAGTTTTTAGTTTCTTAACCAATCAGTCTTTTCATGCATTGTACATATAGATTAGGACATGCATTGCATTGTTTCCTGTATTCATCTTGCATTTTTGCAGTCACATCTTTCATTGTTTTTCACACACAACAAGCATAAATTTTGCTAAATTGGGAACTCAACTTGATTTGAAAATTGGTTGATTAATTTTTGAGTTCTGTAGATTTTAGTATACGCTATTTTTCTTGATGTGTGAACTGTAGATTTTTGTTTTGTTTTTGTTTTTTGAGATATGGTGGATAATGTATGTGCAATTATTTTCTCTACTATTGTGGTTGATTTTAGTTCAAAATATTTTGACACATCTATTTATGGGTCACATAGTGTTAAGTTTGCATATATTGAAAGAGAGAATATTTTTCTTCATGTGTATCTTCAACTTATTTTTTAAGTTTGTTTTGTGTCTTTTTATTTTTCCCACCTCCTAAAATTTTCCTAAAACTCTTTTTCCCAAAACTTCGTATATTTTTCCTGTTTTTATAGGGGGAGAAAGCTGTTTATACAATATGTGTTGTTCATAGGCGGAGTTGTCTCTATTTTCTATAGAGCTGAATTCTTTTGTCGTTCCTTGATTCTCCTTTTTCTCTTATCCACTATTGTATATGTTTACTATCAACTCTTGGTTGAGTTGTCTTTGTCAATACGTGACAAAAAGGGGAAGAAATAGATGAAATTTGGAAAAGGTCTTTAACTGTTTTTATTTAGGGGGAGATGAAATTGTTTTTGAAAAAGGGGAGAAAATAAAAGTTATTTATTTTTTTTTTTTTTATGTATCTAACTTAGAGGGAGAATTAGTTTGCATGTTTACTATTTTCTGTTACAGATTATATATTATTTGTTATTTATCTGTCTTTATGTCCACACATGTGTTGATGTGCTCTTGTGAGTGTTCTAGGAAAGACAGGTACATTCTAATCAAGACCTTCTGCCTTTTCTTGCAACTTCTAGGTTAGGAGTCTTAGATTGGGATTTGTGATGTAATTGGGCATTTTATTATAATAGGGTTATTCTTGTATTTGAGCATTTCATATTGTATGTTAGTTTTGTCACGGATTGCCAAAGGGGGAGATTGTTAGGTTCTAAAAGTTTAGAACAATTGGCAAACTATGAACATAAACTTGTCCAAAACTATAGATTCCTAAGTCTATAGGTTTGATTAGACAATGTTCAAGTTGATACAAGTCAAGATTCAAGAACATTCAAGCTGCAAAAAAAAGATTTGAATTTCAGTGAAGCTCGACTGATCGAAAATCAGGCTCGATTAATCGAAAGTCGCAGACATGAAATTTCTGCAAATTTTTATTTCAGCCTAAACTCTGCTTATACGTTTAGGATTTCAAGTGAAACACTTCTAGTATATAAAGGAAACCCTAAGCACATTTTTAAGTGGTTTTTTGAGAGAAAAGAGTGCATCTTGTGCCTCCTTTTGTATATCTAGGGTTTTTGTACCCAAACCTCTCTTTCTTCTACTGACAATTTTCCTTAATGAAACTCAAAACTTGTAGAAGTTGCTGCATACAAGATCAACAACTGTTGATGATCTAAAACCTTTGAGGGGGATCTCAAAGTCATAAACATGGATGTTTGTGCTCAGCAAATTTAGATAGAAGAGTCCGTGGAGTTAGAGTTGCACATGGTCGTGTCAGTAAGTTCTACAAGAGATAGCTTTAGATTTTAGGTAGAAAATCTATTGTAAACTTCAATTCTATATGGTGAATTTGTTTTCCTTGAGGATAGTAAGGTTAAATATGCTTCAGGTTTTTACCTTAAAACTGTTGGTTTCA
The DNA here is from genome assembly GCA_019022515.1 of Quercus aquifolioides. Classification (NCBI taxonomy): domain Eukaryota; kingdom Viridiplantae; phylum Streptophyta; class Magnoliopsida; order Fagales; family Fagaceae; genus Quercus; species Quercus aquifolioides. Next base: position 179,015 of record JAFHAW010000292.1, read on the forward strand.
TTGGTTTTCCTGGGTAATCATAGTGCTTGTCTCTTTTACTTTTTTGCACAGTAATATGATTGCATGTGTTTAACCTAGATCTAAAAATTAACTTAAGTAACTACTTGGCTAATTCATTAGGTTAAACTAATCTAGTTTTAAGGGGTCTAAATAAACAAACAATTTTATATGCACTCCTCACTATTAGTGACTCTTCCATTCTTGTTTCCCATCAATATTAGTGCATTAATGTGTATTGATTATTGAAACCAAAATTATTTTTGTCCCACTCTCCATGATCCACCAATAAAAACTTGCCACATGTCTACTTATTTTGATTAAATCATAATTTTATGCCTTTTCTTATTTTAGTTTCCATGGATAAATAATAAAATAAGAAAAAACCCAACACATCCTCACTGGCCACCACTACCACCAACCTTCGCCAATGCCATTAAGAAGAGATTGCAGGCATCATCAATGACCACCCATCACGATCAACTAGCCAACAACAGATCCGCCCAACAACAGACCCGCCTCTCCTAACTCTGAGTCCTGGCTCCGACCCTAGTGTGTAGAGCTAGCTCATGGCATGGCACAACTTATGACGTGCATGGTGCTACAAATGAGTCGGACATTGTCCTACTACCATTTGTAATACCACAGGCACTTCAAGCACAAAAGGCTAATCCTAGTAATCCAATGAAAAATATTTGCCTGAAGTTATAAGTTTCTCAATCTTTCAATCAATAACTAACATGGGATTTCACGATGTTCCTAAATTAATGCACACCTAACATGCATAACTCATGATTTGAAAATTGAAACCTAGGTACTTACCATATGGATCATCTCCATTTGAAGGGGAATGGAGAGGGTCCATTTAATAGTCGTGATTCAGAATGAAATATATTAATTATTCGCTTTGATTTGGTAAAACATTGTCGTAATCTATAACTGATTTAACTATAGAAGACAACAAATCATCGGTGACTTCTTTTTCTTTTTATTCTTTTGTTCATGTACTGACAGATTCCAAAGGTCTCATCCACTCTATTGGCGGCTAGTTATTGGTGTTCGACCCATAACCATCTCTACTATTCTCCAAGATGGAGATAACTCGGCTGCCTTGTTGAGTAAAGTTGTTGGGGATAACATTTCGGAGTGGTTTTGGTATGATTAAGAAACAAAATATTTCGGTATCAATTAATAATGATGTATCATTTTGGCATTACTGCTATATATATAAACAAATCATTTAAACCTACATATTTTAAAGGCCAAAAATTAACCAAAGCATGTAGCCAAATGTTGTAGCACAAAAAACATGTTTTATAACCCTTTTTTTTTAATATTTTAAAATTATTTTTCCTAAACGAACTGAAACATCCTAACTAGGGTGTATTCTATCAGTTTAGTGGCCAATACAATACATACTAGCTAGTATAGTAAATAAAGGTTTAGGGCCGGAATGCCGCTTCTGTTAACAAAATTCTAACTTCCTCTTCCTTCTTCAACTTCATCTACCCTAAGAGCTAAATTTGGATCCAAATGCCTCATCCACGGACTAATACCACACCACCTGCCTTAGTGTTTTAAATAACTTTAGAAATATAGAGAAGATTTGCCTCTAACTCATTTCCTCTGACGACCTCATTTTAGTATCCTCAAATGATGGTATTCACCTTTTTATTCTTAGTTTGTAACATTTTTCAAAGTTAATAATCTCTCTCTCTCTCATGGTGGTGAATGGTTTCCATAACCAAATTGGAGTGGTTGTTGAGAAGAGAGACTAATCAATGTTAACATCATGTTCGCCTCTATATTGCATTTTGTGCCAAAACAAGGATCTCAGCTGAAACGAATGAAATTGACTGAAATAGCCGAAAGAATATGAAATAAGTCAATGTTGCAAGTTAATAGATTTTGCCTCAAATTTCTAATTTGAATTTATATGGGTTTTCTTGGTTTGGAATGCAAAGTCTATTTTTTCGCCACTGAGGAAAGGTATTCCTTATGGATCAGGACACATCTATTCCTATTTGTTAGGGTCATTTTGATGTAATTGGCTAAACTTTTAACAAAACTCACTTTATTTGTAATTGGGTAGATCTAGGATGAGTTTAGTACTTCAAGAAACAAGTGTTCAAGTTTAGTATTGAAGCCATGCAGGTCTGACTAAGAAATAAGTGAAGAAGTGTTGTTCATTAAAGCTCAACAAATAGCTCGACAGAAGCCTATCTATCGAGGTTTAATGTTAAAGTTCGACAGAAGCTCGACGGAAGCTGAATCTATCGAGAATTACGGAATCAGACTTTTCAAAGTTGACTACATGCATATCCTTGTGTATTTGTGTTGGGTTTCTTCTCTCACAACCCTAGACATATATAAGAATTATTTTAAGGGCCGTCACACTTGATGCAAGGTGATTGTAACATGCATATTGTGACTGGAGACAATTTGCCTTAGTTCATCTTCCTCTCTGTAGAAGCGACTGTGTCTTTACACCAAGGGTTTGTGACCATGGAGCTTCCTGATCATCATGTTGATGAACTGAAGAACTTTGCAACTAACAATTCTCTTCAAGTTGGTGTGTTACTCATGTACTGGGATTTGTGCATCATTGGTTAGTCACGTACTGGGATTCGTGCATTGAACAAAGAGATTGCTGCTACATTACAAGTCCAATTGAGTATTGGGGTAAGAGTTCAACTGTAGGTTGGTATTAGGTACTGTGATTTCTTTTACTTGTAACCGTTTGTTTTGATTATAGTGGATTTTTGGGAGTGGTGATCTTAAAATCACCCGGTGGGGTTTTGTCTTAGTGGTTTTCCCCATTCGTAAACAAATCACCCGTGTCAAAATTTATTTTCCTCTGCATTTAGTTATTTGGTGATTTGTTTGTGCTACCACGCCATTGCATGTAATTGAATTAATTAATTCACTTAACTAATTAATTAAATAATTGAATTTCCATAAGGGGTCAATACATTTTTGGCCTATCACTGTTCATGAAAGAATGTGTATTGCAGTATGATCAATAGATAATACCAAAAAGGGGTTAACCAAAAGTTCTTCTACATGGAAAGAGACATTGAATTTGTGTTTGTGTTGCAAATTTAGTATCTGTGAGATCTCTAAGGGGTCAATACATTTTTGGTCTATCACTGCTCATGAAAGAATGTGTATTGCAATATGATAAATAGATAATACCAAAAAGGGGTTAACCAAAAGTTCTTCTACATGGGAAGAGACATTGAATTTGTGTTTGTGTTGCAAATTTAGTATCTGTGAGATCTCTTAGTAGTTCTACGACTTTTGTGTTTGGGCAAATTTGTTTGGTAATTCGCTTTTAGGCTTGTGTTGCAAGGTTTGTTTGGGTCTTACTTGCATGGTTTTCAGACCCGGACCGTTCATTGAACCGTAAAAGGGAGAGGTTCAAGGTTTTTAAGGTCGAACCGAGGTCAAACCGGGGTCGAACCGTGATGACGTCATAATTAATTTAATAATAATTTAAATTATAAATTAATATATTAAATAAATAAAAATTGAAAATTTAACTAAAAAAAACTCAAAACAAATATAGATAGTATTTTTTGTAACATAACTTTCATAATGCAAATAAGATTTATTAAATTCTAAAAAAACATAAATAGCTATTGAATTTTTAAATTATTTTTAAGTCATGACAAAGTACACTTTAGTACCCAATAATTTTTACTTTATGAAACTCAATAAAATAGTTAAGATACAAATTAGTTCATTTGCTCATGGCCAAGCCCATTTGACTATGGATCATTTTTTTTCCCAACTCCCAAGCCCATTTGAATAGTCAATGTTCACCATTTATTATAAATTAAAAAAAAAAATCAAAAGCTAGATGAAGGTGTCCATGCATTTAAAAATTGTTAAAATTAAATAAATAACAAAAGCTAAGAAGGAAGTGCTTGACAGCAAGCAAGCATTACATGTAAGGAGTTGACAGCAAGCAAGCATTACGCACGCAGCAGCAAAGAAAAATTGTTCAGAAGCAGTGAAGAAGTTTACAATATTTTTAGCAATATTTTCACAACAAAATTTATATAAAAAGTTATCACTAGTTTTAATTTGAACCCATCATTAAAATTATTTTTTTACTTATTAATATTAACTAATAACTATCTATTACTTAAAATTTATTGTGAAATATTGTGAAAATATTATGGGAACATTTTATTGTGATTTTTTATTCTTTTTCCTTTCTTTCTTTGCATTCATACGGACCATACGTTTTTCTTTTTCCTTTTTTCTTTTTTTTTCTCTTCTTTTTTATCCTCCACACACGTTTCCCCATTCCCCATCCCCATCCCACTCCTCTCATCATCTGACTCCTCAGTCCCCTCTACTTTTATTTGTCTTTCTTCCTCTCTAACTTTCTTTCTCATTCTCTTTCTCTCAAACTCTCACCGGCGGAGAACAAAAAAATAAGAGAACAAAGCCAGAGATGAAAGCAGAGAGGACTGAGAGCACTGGCCTTCCATCATCGGCGGAGAACAAAGCCAGAAGATCTCCCCTCTCATCTCCAGTTCCCTTCCTCCTCCAAACTCAACGAAGATCTCCCCTTCTTGCTCCCCTGGTACTCCTCACCACTGGCCTTCCATTCTCGCCATCAGTCACTGGCTCGTCCGGATCGGTCTTTTCAACGACAATCTCTCCTCTTCTGTGTTTTTTTTTTTTTTTTTTTTTTTTTTTTTTTTTTTTTTTTTTTATAAGGTCAGATTCAAAGGAAGCAGGGAACCGTGAGAAACGGTCTGATCACGGTTCTCAAAACCGTGAGGTCCGACCGCGGTTCTCACGGCTCCCTGCTTTTTTCACATAGAACGGTTCTTGATGCTAAAAGAACCGCAAAAATGAGCGGTTCGAGGTTTTTCCGGTCGGATCGTACGGTCCGGTCCGGGTCTGAAAACCATGCTTACTTGTACCAAATCTTGGGGTACTACTACAACTAGAATAACTACTACGAACAATTACCCCAACCTATTATTTATATTTCCTTTATCATGGTAAGTAATAAGCTTTACTAGTCGCTAACCCGTGTGATGCACAGGAAAGTTATTGATAACTTCCCTAATATGAAAAAAAAAAAATCAATATCATGGTATAATTTATATACCAAACCAATAAAATCTATCACTTGCAAAGTAATAAAATCTATCACATGCATTGAGAAACCGTGATAACCAAGAGCTTGAGATCATATTTAAAAAATATATAATTGATATAAGTACTATCCAATACAATTAATTACACAAATATAGTTAACTTCATACTCATTCAATCAAATATCTTTCATAAATTATATTAATCATTCTTGATGTCCAAGATCTATCTAAATTCTAACATTGCCTAAAAACAAAGATGCTAAACCTTAATGGAATTGAAAAGGCAACATAATGCCAATTTACACAATTGCTAAAATCACCACCTTCCACTTTTGCGAGAGAGAGAGGTGGCTATTGTGTTTCATCTCTTAAGAAGAATCTACCCTTTACATTTTTTTTTTTTTATGTAATCGACCCATAAGTAAATAGATGCACCATGTTTAGAGCATGCACATTTGGGAGATTAAAAGTAAAGGAAAATGAACCCATCTAAAGTTTTTTGCTCTTCCTCTTGATGTTGACTTTTCCAGCATCATCCAGAATCAAATTTATATACTCCTCAAAACCCTGTAAGGCATAAAAATTAACTTTTGAACAAATTTACATACATTCACTTAAAATTGTGAAAGATGCTAAAAATTAGGTTGATATAAGCCTTTTAACCAAAATTCAACATTTTAATGATGCACATCAATCAGCAATTTTGCCATTGTTAGTTGCAACATATATCTTTTTATTTGTGACAATTATGGTGCAATTTTGGTCATCAAATTTTACTCAAAAGCTATGATTAAAAATACTCATCATAAATGTGATTAAAAAACTCAAGCAGTAAATTACAACCCTCTGCATAGTTTTTTTTTTTAAAAGACTATCCTTAACATTTTATCTTCAAAACATTATAATAGGGAATGCTGCAAAAATTTGGAATGATTTACCTATATATAGCTTAACCATACTTACTACTCCACATAATTCAAATCACGACATTTGATTTCCCCCCCTCATCACTCAAACAGATTATCAACTAAAATTTTAAGAATAGCATTACATGCAAAACCTAGAAAAGCCCAACATTGAAAAGGATGAAATCAATAATTAAAAGTCTCTAAAAAACATTACCACTATCATGAAATATCCAATACATCCACTTTTAATAAGCACTATGAGAAGCAAATATACAACAAAATACCTAATCTACAAAAATATGTAAAACTAAATCAAATAGTTGTTACTTATCTAACTCCCTCACGAGAACCTCTATTTTTAATAAGATCATGAAGTGACATATCCAATTCAATAGCCATAAAATCAGTAGCCAAAGTAATAGTCTTCGAGAGAAAATTGTTTTGTTTTCATTAGGATAATCTCTTATGGGGTTTCTTAGATTTTGTTTAGCTTTATTGTTTTAGACTTGAATTTTCCTTCAATTCTTTATTTCTTATTGTTAGTTGGCATTGGATGGATTACTGATTTATTGCTTAAAAGCAGCTTTTGATTTCAGCTTCATATTTCTTACATAAATAGAAGTTATAGGACATTCCCATGGAAGTTATTGATTGAAGTGTAATGTGTGTGTGTATATTGCTAATACACAAAGAAAATGAAGGCAACAACACAAATCACTTCACTACCATTTCATTAATATTGAAGTTTCAAGGGAATCATCACAGTAACAGATCAACGTGAACTGGATAGACCAATTTTATTACTGATTCATGTGCCTGTTAAAGTCTATTTATTAACCATGGTGGATCATACATCCCATTCACCTCAAGATTTTTAATGAGATTCCACCCATCTATGGTAGGTTATTCTAGGAGTCTTCCAATATATATATTAAAAAGACAGCTTTATTTATGATCACAATTAAGCTCTTTAAGATACATCACGCACAAATTATTCTGGATAGTGACAATAATAAGTTCTTAATTTTTTTTGTTCACAATAATAATAATAAAAACATGTGTAATATGTTTACCTTGATGAAAAGGTTGTATCTTTGACCCCAACTTTGCTATTCCTGATGCAGCTTAGTATTAGGAATTCAGCAATTCCCAAGGTCTTAGCCCTCTGTAAGCTAGGAAAACATAATGTGAAATTAGTTGTAATGCAAATATGGTCACGTACACCTTAACCTCAGCACCATATAAAATTGTAACAAAAGAAACAAATAAATGATTTAAAAAAAATAAAAAATAAAAATAAAATAAACAGAACAAAGCAATACAAAGGTAGGACTAATATAACCAAAGAGAAGAAATTTACTATGAAGTTCTGCATCGATGATGAGAAAGTTAAATATTTCAATTACCTCAATAAGATTAGGAAAATCAAGAGAGCCCCATTCAAACTATATATATGCTAGTGTTAGTACAGCCTCGCATGTGGAGCCTTTTCACACATAATTATACATGTTCATTTAAGAAATCTTCAATTGTTTTGCAGAAGATTTACATATTAACTTTTTTATTTATTTAATTTTTATGTAAGTATGTTACCATGTGATTCTGCCAGCGGGTCTCCATGGCAATAATCTATGAATATTAATCTGTTGACAAACTATGGAAAATATATTAATTTATTGAAACCATTATCAATAGTAGTTGTTTCACGTCATAAACAATTGACATACACTCTTGATCAAAATTAAGAGAGTTTTATGAACTTGATCTCATGGCTTCCATCAAATTTAAGAGGGAATCCTCTTTTTAAGTAAAATAATAAAACTTTCTAAAAGCTTTGATTCCTTTGAAGTTATTAAGGGTAAAAAACTCTAATCTTAATGCACAAACACACCATGAAATAAACCATTAAAAAGGAGATGGATTTGCGTCTAGGGTTTTCAGTTTTGGGGTTTCCTGCATATTCTCTTGCAGACTCCAATCGTGTTTCCAGGTTAAGTTTGAGTTTGTGTCTATTGTTTTTTTTTTTTTTTTTTTTTTTTAAGATAAGTATCGGTTTAAAAAAAAAAAAAAAAAAAAAGTATCCGGTTTTGATTTTGAGTGAAAAAGAGTTTTTAATTTTATTTTTTAAATATTGTGCTAACGTGGAAAATTGTGGGAGCTTCAGAGGCTTTGGTTTTATTTATATAGATGAATTTTGTAATATTGTAATTCTTATGTTGTTGTCGTTATTAATATTGTTGTGATGTTGTTATCATCATCATCCCTATTATTTATTTAACATCCTCAACTAATAATAATAATAATAATTATTATTATTATTATTATTAATGTTATTATTGTTATTGTTATTGTTATTGTTATTGTTATTATTATATTGTAACTTGAAAAACAAAAATGATGTATTTTGTTAGAATGTATAAGGACCAAATCATTGCACCTTTTTTTTTTTTTTTTTAAAAAGTTCTTATTGAAGTACAAGATCCTTCACAAATACTCCTTCGAGTGTTCATCATGGCCCTGCGTGGCTAAACTTTTATATTTGGTTGAAGGAAACGGAAGCCTCAGAATCAATAAAACTGTGAGATTTGATTTGTTTTTTATTGTTCAATTTATGCTTTGAATATCAGATGTTCTTCTATGTCTATTTTCATGATTGTCTCGTTTAATTTCTAGGAGGCCTACTAGTTTATTATTCATTGCAATCTATTGCTAGGTTAGATATCAAATCCGTAATTGTTTGATCTCTCTAATTTGTGAAGCAACCAAGATTTAATGATTTGTTACGTCAAAAATTATTAGATCTTAGGAAGAACACTCGACTAAGTTAAATGCAACCGCTTGTGCTTGTGTTGTTTAGCTTCATCGATCTCTCTAATTCTTAAGGCTGCTATTAGGACATATGTGATTTAATGTTAGGAACATATGTCAATATAGAATTGGCTAATCTTTTGACAAAACGCACTTTATTTGTAATTGGATAGATCTAGGATGTGTTTAATACTTCAAGGAACAAGATTTCAAGATTAAGTGTTAAAGCCATGCAAGTCTATCCAAGAAACAAGTGAAGAAGTGTTGAATTTTAAAGCTCGACAGCTAGTATCTATCAAGATTTAAAAAGCTGCTGAAGCTAGATGCTCGACAGCAATCTCGACAGATAAGCTATCTCACAACCCTAAACATATATAAGGATTGTTTGGACAAAATTGGGAAATGCCCCGTTTGAGCAAAAAAACCAGTATTATGCCCTCTTTTCCAAACTAAATAGGGAAATGCCCCTCTTTTGTAACTCGATTTTCTCAAAATCGAGTTATAAAAATAAAAAAATTCAGGAGCCCTATAGCGGCGTTTTTAAGGACCTATAGTGACATTTTCAAGACCTATAGTGATGTTTTGTAACTCAACTTCCATAAAATCGAGTTATAGGCAATTTTTTTAAATTCTTTTTACCTATAACTCAATTTCATAGAAATCGAGTTAAAAAAAGCCACTATAGGTTCTAAAAACGTCACTATAGGCTTTTAAAAAACGCCGCTATAGGGCCTAAATCGATTTTGAAAAACTCGATTTTCAAAAGAGGGGCATTTCCCTATTTAATTTGGAAAATAGGGCATAATGCTGGTTTTTTTGCTCAAACAGGACATTTCCCAATTTTGTCCAGGATTGTTTTAAGGGCTGTCAAAGGTTGCGCGAGTGTGAAGCAAAGTTGTGTTCATGCAAATTGTGACTGGAGATAGAATTTGCCTTAGTTCATCTTTCTCTTAAAGAAGCTGCTGTGTTTGTACATCGTAGGGTTTTGTAACCAAGGAACTTCGTGATCTTCATTATGTGATGAACTGAAGAACTTTGCAGCTAATATCCTTCTCAAAGTTGGTGATTAAGTCACGTATTGAGATCTGTGCATTTATTGGTTAGTCACTTACTGGGAGCCGTGCAATAAAAGGAGAGATTGTCACTACAAAACAAGTTCAATTGGGTATTGGGGTATGGGTTCAACTGTAGGTTGGTATAAGGTACTAGGATTCCTTTACTTGTAACCGTTTGTTGTGATAATAGTGAATTCTTGGGAATGGTGACATTAAAATCACCCGGTGGGGTTTTTGCCGTGTAGGTTTTCTCCATTCTTAAACAAATTACCGTGTCAATTTAATTTCCACTGCATTTAGTTAATTGGTGATTTGTTTGTGCTACCACTCTTATTGCATGTTAATTGAATTAATTAATTAACTTGGCTAATTAATTAGTTAATTCATCACAAGGGGTCAATACATTCTTAGCCTATCAAGTGGTATTAGAGCAGACACACTCTGACTAGGTTTTAATCTTTGCTGTTTGATCTATTGACCCCTGTTGTCATGGCTATAACTGGCTTGAAGAGATCTTTATTTTCATATTCGTCTTGTTTTTCTAATCTCTTCTTGTTTGAGTGTATCAGAAAATGCAAGTCTAAAAGTTATTTGAATTCTATTATGATGACTATTGGAAAAGATCTCAGCTTGACAAATAAGAAACTAGACTGTCTCAGAATGAAAATGTGACAAGGAGTTCGTCTGAGAAGAGTGAAAGTCAAAGGCTTTGTTCATAAAAGGCAGATGAGAGAAAACACCATTCCCACTAATCTGTCATCTAAGCATGAAGTATGCTTCATGATGAAGTTTGCATTTAAGGTTATAGACACGTGTTTATGGTACCTTGACAGTGGCTGCTCAAGACACATGACTGGAAACCGATCCCTCTTCAAGGTTTTCGAGTCTAAGAAAGGTGGTAATGTCACTTTTGGTTATGGGAGCAAATCACAGATTAAAGGAAAGAGAATCATCTCTTTACCTAGACTGCCAGACATTGCAAATGTTCTATATGTAGAAGGTCTGAGAGTGAACCTATTGAGCATAATTCATATATGTGATCAAGACTTCATGGTACTATTCTCAAAAGGGAAATGCCTTGTCATGGATATGTCTGGGAAGAAACTTATAAGTGGTGTTCGCACTCTAGAAAATTGTTATGGTTTGGTTCCTGATGCTGATATTGTGTGTAATAGCATTCGTTTACCAAATGAAGATCTATGGCACCAACGGATGGGACATGCTAATTACAAACATCTTTCAATTGTATCTAAGCATGAGTCAGTCTTGGGGATACCAAAGCTTAGTAGAGTGAACAATGTGGTGTGTGGACCATGTCAGCTTGGAAAATAGACGAAAGCTAAACATCTAGGCACTTAGACAACCTCTACATCTAGACCATTGGATCTACTACATCAGGATCTCATAGGTTCAACCAGAACCGAGTCTCTTGGTGGAAAGAGATACATCATGGTTGTGGTAGATGACTTCACAAGGTAAACCTGGGTCATCCTCCTACGATCCAAGGCTGATGCTCTCGAGCACATTGAAGCCTTATGCACAAGATTGCAAAATGAGAAAAGCTTGAAGATTGATCAAATTCGAAGTAATCATGGTAAAGAATTTGAGAACTCATACATGGAGTCCTTTTGCATGAGATCAGGTATATCTCAAGAATTCTCTGCTCCTATTACTCCTCAGCAGAATGGTGTAGTAGAAAGAAAGAACAAGGCTATTCAAGAGATGGCTAGAGCCATGTTGCACAACAAGGATGTGGCTAGAAACTTGTGGGGAGAAGTTGTTAACACTGCATGTCTTATGGTTAATAAGGTGTATTTTAGACCCGATACCAAGAAGACTCCATATGAGTTATGGAAGGGAAGGAAGCCAAATGTTAAGTATTTCAGAATTTTTGGAAGTGCTTGTTTCATTCTTAAGGATAGAGAGAATGTGGGAAAATTTGACTCCCGAAGCGATGAAGGAATATTTCTGGGATATTCCTCTACAAGCAAGGCTTATCGGGTATACAACAAAAGAACCATGAAAGTAATGGAAACGATGAATGTTGTTATCGATGAATCTTCAGAATCTGGTTCTGATAAATTTAGTGAGGAAATGCCCAAAGAAATTCTTCCTCCTGAGCCCAAGGAAGTTTAAGAAATTGTTTAACAAGAGCTTGCATCTCCAAGTACTCCCGATACTCCAAGTGTTGTAGAAGATTCAGCAGACATATCTACTTCACTTGATTCTAAATCCCATGAAGAGAAAGGACCTTCCTCTAGAATCAAATTGAATCATCCTCCTAAATTTATTGTGGGAAACATGAATGAATTTACACTAAGGAAACGTACAGTTGATAAATATGTTGATAATTTTGTGTCTTATTCTTGTTACTTATCGCAGGTTGAACCCACTAAAGTTGAGGAAGCTCTTCAGGATGAAAGCTAGGTAGAAGCTATGCATGATGAACTGCTTCAGTTTTAGAGGAATGATGTCTGGACTCTAGTACCTAGATCGAAGGGTGAGCACATCATCGGCACAAAGTGGATATTCTGCAATAAGACTGATAAGGAAGGTAATGTGATCCATAACAAGGCTTGTCTTGTAGCTCAAGGATACTCTCAAATAGAAGGAGTAGACTATGACGAGACATTCGCTTCAGTAGCCCGTATGAAATCCATCAAAATTCGCCTAGCCCTAGCATGTCACTTAAAGTTCAAGCTTTACCAAATGGACGTAAAGACTGCTTTCTTGAATAGGTTACTTAAAGAAGATGTCTATGTGGCTCAGCCAAAAGGATTCATTGATTCACACTTTCTGGATCATGTGTTGTACCTCAAGAAGGCACTTTATGGTTTAAAGCAAGCCCCTAGAGCTTGGTATGATCGCCTTACACAATACTTGGTGTCACATAAGTTCACAAGAGGAAAAGCTGATTATACTCTTTTCATCAAGAGGGAAGATGGTGAGTTGATAGTTGCTCAAGTCTATGTCGATGATATCATCTTTAGGTCAATTAAGGATGAACTTGCTCATAGTTTCTCAAAACTCATGCAAGCCGAGTTTGAGATAAGCATGATTAGAGAGCTGACTCACTTCCTTGGTTTGCAGATTCGTCAACAAGATTTAAGTATATTCCTATCTCAATCTAAATATGCTAAAAATATTTTGAAAAAGTTTGTTTTGGAATTTGCTAATTATGTTAGAACCCCTATGAGCACAAATGTTAAACTCACTGTTAACTTGTTAGGTAAAAGTGTAGATTCATCTCTTTATAGAAGCATGATAGGTAGTCTTCTTTACCTTACTACTAGTAGACCTGACATTAGCTACAGTTTGGGAGTGTGTGCTAGATATTAGGCGAATCCCAAAGAGTCTCATATGATTTCTTTGAAAAGAATCATAAAGTATGTCAAAACCATTGCTAACTTTGGGGTGTGGTACAGTAAGGACACAAATGATGTCTTAGCTGGGTATTCTGACGCATATTGGGTTGGGATTGCTGATGATAGAAATAGTACATTGGGGGGTTGTTTTTATGTGGGTAACAATCTTGTCTCTTGGATGAGCAAAAAGCATAATTCCATCTCATTATCCACTGCAGAACCTAAGTACATCGCTGCCGGTAGCTGTTGCACCAAACTTTTATGAATGCAAAAACTCCTCCATGATTACGGTATTTGTCAAGAGCATCTTACTATCTACTGTGACAATACTAGTGCCATCAACATCTCTAAGAATTCGGTTCAACATTCTTGAACTAAACACATAGAGATTCGACATCACTTCATTCAGGAGCTTGTCGAAGATGGTACTCTTACTCTTGAGTTCATTCACACTGATGATCAGAAGGCTGATTTGTTTACCAAACCTCTTGACAGCAAACGATTTGAATTCCTTCGCCAAAACATTGGTGTCATCTCCATGGATTGATCTCTCTTTCTCCTCTTTCTTCTTCATGCATTTGCATCTAGTTTTATGCATTGCTTTATTTAACATGTTTTTGTTTGTTTATTTTCAATTTTGTTTGTTTTGTTTTTCATAAAAATAAAATAAAAAAATTTGAAAAATTTGAAAAATACAAAAACAGTGTGTGTTTGTGTACATTGGTACTTGTGTACCTTGGATGGCCATTGAAACAAAGTTTTCTAAACTTTGTATCTTTTACAGCTTAGATGAGTATCACTATGCACAACTAAGCAAGTGAGCTTTGTGGCTCATGTTTGTGATGAGTAAGATTAAGTAATATTTTGTACTTAACACTCGTATCACTCTTTTTGACGGGAATGACTAGAAAATCTTAAGAGAAAGACATAAATAACCATCTCACCACTGTTGCTTGCCCATCATGAAATGACATTTGTATGCTTTGGTATAGCAAAAGTGGAATGTTAAATGTTTAACATCATTGGGTATTTCTTTTCTATCTCTTATATTGCTCATGCATGGTTTGCTTAAAAGAAAAATATAAAGCAAAATGAATAAAAATGCTTTATATATGATTGCAAGCGTGTATTCTAGGAGATGTGGGAGTTATAGGATGTACCTCGAAGGTGATAGTCCCCATCAAACAGTTATGATTGTGTGTGAGTTAAAGTGATTTTCTCATATCTCAAATCGTCATAACATATAGACACTTATGAAATCTTGCGATGTTTTTCACACACAACTCGCAATATTCTTGGCTATTTTTGATACATGTGCAGGTACAATGTGATTTGGCCATCACAAGGAATACATGTGTTAATGTATACTCACTAAACTGTCTTGACTTGTTTTTGAAATATAAAATTGGTTAGACTTGTTTAGTATGTGTGTGTGTTTGGGATTTAAATGCTGAACCTTTTTTTTAAAGATGATTTTGAGAGCTTAAAATGTTGCTTGGATCTTTGGTTGTATAGCATGCGTGATTGCATTCATCTCTATGTTTTTCTCTTCTTGAAAAACTGTTTTTAAGCAATCTCGACAGCTGTTCGACACCTTTCGATAGCGAGTCTATCTATCGAGACTCTTCAGCTTCCTTTTATCACATTCTCAACAGCTTCTCGATAGCTGCTTGATCCATTGAGAAACTTTCTGGATGCTTGATAGCTTCTCGATAGCTTCTCGATCTATCGAGATCCTTTAGCTGTGGACACCTCTCGACAAATCCTAGACAGCTCTTTGATAGCTTTTTCACGCGTTTTAAATCTCAACACCTCTTGACACATCTCGATCTATCGAGCTTTATGGCTTTTCTATATAAAGGATCTGCACGATTTTCTCTTCACTTCTGTCTCTTCACCTCCCAAACACCCTCTTCTCTCTCAAAACCTCCAATCCACGTGATTTTCGGCCTTTTCTCGTCTCAAAGCACTTGGTATGATCTTTCTATCTCTCATTCTTCATGCATTTCACGCATTTAGATCTAGGTTTTGGGTTTTCTTGAAAATTTTTGGGGTTTTGTCAAAATTGATGAAGATTTTGTGAAATTTTTGGGATGGGTTTTGTGTAAATGATCCTAAATGTTCATGCATTGCATCACATTTGCATTTTAACTATATGTTCATGCATTTAAGATGTATGATTACTATGTTAAATTGTTGTGTGCTGATAGGTTTAGATTGGGCGAAGCCTATGATGCTTTTAAGTTTGCATGTCACATGTTCATGCATTTTCATGCATACGTACCTTCAATTTGTTATAATATTTTACGTTGTTTTGTTGGTGCTTTTCTGATTGTCTCTCTCTCCCTCTCTCTCCTTCTTGTGTTAGTCTGCTCTATGGCAGCCAAACATAAATCTACCCCATCCTAGAACTCTCTGCGTTTTGGGGCATCTTTTTCTTTTGACTCCATTCTTTCTTACGTATGGTTCTGTGATGATAAAGCATGAAAGGACTTTTCGAAGAACTTTTCTCGACGAGGCATTCATTTGGAATGCCAAGACATCCTATCAGAATTTTTCGATATTGACCTTCCTACTGTCATCTACAGTCGGGGTTGGGGGTCACTGTGTGACATCCCGGTCACTTGTCCCTCTACGATCATACAGGAGTTTTACTCCAATATTTACGGATTCGATACTTCTGTACCTTATTTCTTCTTTCGCATTCGAGGTATGCGCATAGTAGTACACGTTACTAGGGTAGCGTATCCTGACTACCCTTACTGCGATTGTCTAAGGACTATGCCTAAAGACGAACTCTCGTCTCTATTTTGTGAGACACCTTCATCTTGGGGTGACCGTCAAAACACCCCTTGCTTGGGCTTTGCAATAGGTCCAAGATTCCTTAACATGATGATGACATTATTCTTCATCCTTTGTCTCACTATAGCTCTATTACAGAGCCTCGAGCTCGACTTTTGTTATCCCTCTTAGAGGACATTTCTATTGACTTCCTTTCTCATTTTATTCTATCCCTTATAGATGTCTATAGGGATACGGTGACTTGTGATAAGCTCATTTTTTCCTTCCGCCATCACGAGGCTTCTTCGCCATTTTTCTGTCTCTTTTCCCGAGTCTCCTTATTTTACGGTTATGAGTGCCATAGACGTTGCTACCGTTCGACGGAGCGAGGCACAGCTTAGACCGAGGCGGCCCCGGACCGAGACGTCGACTCCTCCAGCTTCCACCGCTCCATCCACCTCCGCTCCTTCATCTTCTGCAGGTGGAGTGACTCTCGAGGCCATCATGGCACAGCTTGTGCATATGGATGCTCGCCTTGACACACTCAATGATGAGTTGTGTCAGGTGAACACCTGTGTTGGTTGTATCGCACGACAACAGGCTGTCGTGGGTGGTTTCACTGCTTATTCCTCTCCATCTCCACTGGCTTCAGAGGATGAGAGTGATGATGGCTCCAGCCGTGATGATGCTGATGATGAGATGTCTACTTGATGTACTTACCCTTTGTCATTCGTGACAAAAAGGGGAAATAGTTTTGATATGAGAGTAGTCATGTACATAAGGGGAGAGTTAGCGTAGGAGATTTTTGTGATAGGGGGAGTGTTTATATTTTTTAGGGATGTAGTGAGGACATATGTATTTTTTTTCTTTTTCTTCTTTTAGAGATACATTGTTCTTACATTGTGATAGCAAACCTTGTACTTATGAAGTTATATATATATGATAAGGTTGTTATTACAGTTCTTTCACCTATCTTTACATGTGTTGTTTCTTTTCTCTCCTTATGCACATGATTCTTATTTATTGTATGCAATCTTTTATTTCTGTTTCATACTAAGATGTCGTGATGAGTTTTGTTTAAAGTGTTTCAGAAATGCAGGTTGCCAAAGTCTTCTTGCCATGAACTCTCATCTTGCAAAGTTTTTCAAGAGTTTGTGTTAGGATAGATTTTATTGTATTCAACAAGTGAGTATGAGTTGCGTGATTTATGACTTCTCTCATATGTTCATTTGTTTGTTGTGGTTTTGTCATGGATTCCCAAAGGGGGAGTTTTTTAGGACATATGTGAATCATGTTAGGAACATATTTCAATATAGAATTGGCTAATCCTTTGACAAAATGCACTTTACTTGTATTTGGGTAGATCTTGGATGTGTTTAATGCTTCAAGGAACAAGATTTCAAGATTAAGTGTTAAAGCCATGCAAGTCTGTCCAAGAAACAATTGAAGAAATGCTGGATTTTAAAGCTTGACAGCTAGTATCTATCGAGGTTTAAAAAACTGCAGAAGCCTGATACTCGACAGCTATCTCGACAGATAAGCTATCTATCGAGGTTTATGAAATTCAATTTTTCAAAGCTGATTTCAATTCAATTCGTGAATACATGTTTGGGCTTTCTTTTCTCACAACCCTAAACATATATAAGGATTGTTTTAAGGGCCGTCAAAGGTTGCGTGAGTGTGAAGCAAAGTTGTGTTCATGTAAATTGTGATCGGAGACAGAATTTGCCCTAGTTCATCTTTCTCTTGAAGAAGCTGCTGTGTTTGTACACCGAAGGGTTTTGTAATTAAGGAGTTTCGTGATCTTCATCGTGTGATGAACTGAAAAACTTTGCGGCCAACATCCTTCTCAAAGTTGGTGATTAAGTCGCGTACTGGGATCCGTGTATCTATTGGTTAGTCACTTACTAGGAGCCGTGCAATAAAAGGAGAGATTGTCACTATAGAACAAGTCCAATTTGGTATTCGGGTAAAGATTCAACTGTAGATTTGCATAAGGTACTGGGATTCCTTTACTTGTAACCGCTTGTTGTGATAATAGTGAATTCTCGGGAGTGGTGACCTTAAAATCACCTAGTGGGGTTTTTGCCATGTAGGTTTTCCCCATTCGTAAACAAATCACCGTGTCAATTTAATTTCCGTTGCATTTAGTTAATTGATGATTTTTTTGTGCTACCATGTGTATTACATGCTAATTGGATTAATTAATCAACTTGGCTAATTAATTGGTTAATTCATCACAAGGGGTCAATACATTCTTGGCCTATCAGTTGTTGCTAGATTAAACCTTTAGCGCTTGTCTTGGGTTGTTCAGCTATTAGGGTTTATTAGATCACTTGTTTTCTAATTAACTGCGACTAAGGAGAAATAGGAAAATAGTTCCAACAGTGAATATTCAAAGTGTGAATTGATATATACTTGCATTGATAATCAATTGTAAAATTCCAATGGTGGATGTTGACTTAGACCAAGGTTTGCTCTTTTGATTGATTTTGATATTTAAATTTGAATTGTTTCTTAGTTGTTTTTCTTAAAATTGTTTTCGTTATACTCAAATCACCCCCCTTCCTTGTTCATGTAAAATAAAACTAGGCTAGACACTCTCCGTGGGAATGATCCTTACTCACACCACCACATGTATTTTTAGGAGTATAGGTTTTATTTTTAGTTGCCTGCGACAGCACACCAGGATACTTCCCAAAGGAATGACCTAGCTAAAGAAACGAGTCATCGAGGACAATGTGGCCAATATTATTAGGAGTGGGAAATACTACAAACCATCCTTTTTGGAGAAGGATTGTCCTAGTAAGGACATAGGAGAAGGGTCTAAGCCTACGGAACCTAAAGGGAAAAAAGAGAAAGAGGAAGAAGATCAAGTTTGGACACAAATGAAGAAGACTCAAGCTCATGTATCGGTATGGGGCTTGCTTATGGCTTTTCACAAGCATCGTAGTGCTCTCTTGGATGCTTTGAATGGAAATGAGGTACCCATAGAAACTATACCAGAGGAAGTGCTATCCTTCATGGGAGTTAAGGCCCCATCTCATCCTCTTCTCGCCTTTTCTGATGAGGAACTTCCCCCCTGAAGGAGCCATTCACACTGGACCTCTACAAATCACCATTGGGTGCATGGTCATCAAGGTTCCTATGGTGTTGATTGATAATGATCCGCATTGAATGTATGCCCTTTTAGGACTGCCCTTAACATTGGCCTAGATGTGGAGACAATTATACCCTCTCCTTTGACCGTTAGGGCATATGATAATACCTCAAGGAAAGTTATGGGTACTTTCAAGGCTCCTTGCAAGATTGGCCCAATGGAGACGATTATGAAATTCCATGTCATGGACATCACTCCTAACTACAACGTTCTCTTAGGAAAGGTGTGGATCATCCTATTGGGGCTATTCCCATTTCTCTACATCAAAAGATGAAGATCCCATGGAAGGGGGGAATTGCTATAATGCTTAGTGATGGTGAGATCCTAGCACCGGTTTGTGAACTTGAGGAAAGAAGAGATGAGCTCTAAATGAATGGCTTTGAATTTGTGAACATGGCTGATTATGGATTGAAGGGTGAAATGTATACTTCGGATTTGGTCTCATATTGTAGCCACGAGGTGATTGCAATGATGAAGAACATGGGGTATATGACTAGTATGGGTCTTGGCAAAGAAGGAAAATGGCTGGTTGAATTCCCCAATTTCAAGACTTAATTGACCAAGGAAGGTTTGAGATTCTTTGAAGGCTGTGACGGAATCAAGAAGAACCTTGGTACCCTTAAAGGAAACTTCGTGAAGGAAGGGGGAGACTTCCCTTTTTGTGGCTTTCGTGAACTTTGGGTAGGTAAGGATGGAAAGATGTATTCGTGTTGGAATATATTCTTTAACTAGAAGCTCACCTTTAAGGAGAAGCCTATGGTGGTGATCAAGAAAGTTCAAGAAGAAGTTGACTAGGTGGACTACATGGATGCTGAAGCAATGGAGACTATGCTGAAGATGGAAGGGCTCGTTTGCCATCACCAACGAGGAGCTAAGTGATCCTTCTGCCTTCATCGTGCCAGTTGTGGGGCAAATTAATAATTGGACTTGGGTTGGGTTTTCTGAAAATGTGGGAAAGGAAGTTTGTAATGCATGTCCCAATGTACTTTTCAACATCTTTAATAAGATGAATTCTGATTTAGCTTATTTTGATATGTCCCATAATATTGAAGTTCTGCACTTAAATGATTTAAATGAATTTGAAAATGAAATTAATAAATAATTAGAAAAGAAAATTGGACTTATGGAACCAACTTTTGAAACTCTTAATGTGGGCAATGATGAGAATCCACGTTTAATTATAATTGACTCGACTCTAAATGAAAAAGAAAGAAAAGATCTCAAAGATTTGCTCACAGAGTTTCAAGAAGTGTACACATGGTCCTATGAAGATATGCTTAGCATTGATCCCAAGATAGCCCAACATCACATTGACACTTGTCAAGCAAAAGTTGAGGCATATGAGAACCGAATGGCTTCTAAAGATCAAAGAAGAGGTCACTAAGCAATTGAAGGTAAGGTTCATCAAACCCCGTACAACAAGCTGAGTGGATACAAAATGTTTTGCTCGTACCTAAGAAAGATGGGAAGGTAAGAATGTGTATGGATTTTAGGGACTTGAACGAGGCTTGCCCTAAGGATGACTTCACTCTTCCGCACATAGATGTTTTAGTGGATAACACGGCTAGTAGTGCTTTAATGTCTTTCATGGATGGTTTCTCAGGATACAACCAAATCAAGATGGCTCTTAGGGATATGACCAAGACTACCTTCACCACAGAATGAGGAATCTATTGTTACACCGTGAAGCCATTAGGGCTCAAGAATGTGGGTACGACTTTCTAAAGAATGGCCACAGCCTTGTTACATGATATGATGCACAATGAGGCTGAAGTGTATGTTGATGATATGATTGTGAAATCCAAAGAGAGAGATGGTCACATCGTTAACTTGAGGAAGTTCTTTGAAAGGATCATGGAGTATAGGCTGAGATTAAACCCACAGAAATGCACTTTTGGAGTAACTGTGAGGAAGTTGTTAGGCTCCTTGGTAAGTGATAGAGGGATAGAAGTTGACCCATCAAAGATCAAAGCCATATTAGAAATGCCTCCACCCAAGAGCGAGAAAGAGATATGAGGATTTTTGGGCGGATTACAATATATCAACTGATTCATTACCAAACTCACTTCCACTAGTAAGCCCATCTTCAAGCTACTAAGGAAGAATGAACCTCATGAATGGAATGATGAATGTCAGAAAGCTTTTGAGCTCATTAAGGAATATTTCCTCCACCTACTTATCCTGGTACCCCCGGTGCACGGAAAACCATTACTCCTATATCTCTCTATCATAGAAGATGTAGTTGGAAGTATGCTTCCACAAGAGGACAATGATAAGAATGAGAGAGCCGTATACTATTTGAGCAAGAGGTTCCATAATTATGAGACTAGATACACACCTATAGAAAAATCATGCTTTGCTCTTGTATAGGTCGTACAGAAGTTGAGACACATTATCCTACCTTTCCAAATATGGGTAGTAGCCCGAATGGATCCATTCAATTATTTGTTTGAGAAGCCCGCTTTGAGTGGAAGACTGTTGAGATGGTTGATCCTATTAGCAAAATTTGATTTAAAGTATGCGGCAAGGAAAACCAACAAAGGGAGTATTGTATCAGATTTTTGTGTCGAGAACCTCGTGGAGGGAGAGGATGGTAGAGAAGATTTTCCAGATGAGGATATTTTGGATATTGAACTAGGGGCATGGAAGATGTATTTCGATGGAGCCGTGAACCAATATGGAAATGGGATAGGAGTACTCTTGATCACTCCCAAAGGATCTCACATACCCTTAGCAATTAAGTTGAACTTTGAGGCAACCAATAACATGGCAAAATATGAGGCTTGTATCGCTGGAATGGAAGCTCTCCGAGAATTGGGGGTGAAAGAGGCTGAGGTCTTTGGAGATTCGACTTTGGTTATAGCTCAAGCATAAAAGTTGTGAAAAGGGAACGAAGAGCACCTAAAACCCTATCGGCAATATTTAGAGGATTTAACCAAAACCATTGACAAGATTAAATACACAGTCATCCCTAGAGCTCAGAATCAGTTTGCAGATGCCTTGGCTACTTTAGCTTCCATGGTTGAAATACCCGAAGGAGTATGGACATGACCCTTAGAGATTGAACAAAGTTATGGGATGGTACACAAAGAGAAGGCTGAAGCTTCAGTCTTGGTTATAGAAAAGGAAGGGGTTCCTTGGTATTATGACATCATGAAATTGTTGGAGTTGGGGGTATATCCAGATGGTGCCGACAAGAGAGAGCGTCATTCAATTAGGATGATGGCAATGCAATACATCTTATGCGGATGATTGCATTATAAGAGATCCTATAATGGTATACATCTTCATTGTCTAAAGAAAGAAGAAGCCAAGAAATTCATGGAAGAAATCCATCAAGGGATTTGTAGTCTTCATATGAATAAGAGAATGTTAGCCAAGAAGATCTTAAGGATAGGGTACTATTGGAACATGATGGAGATTGATTGTGTAGAATTTGTGAAGAGTTGCAACAACTGCCAAACACATGTGAATTTGAATCACGTGCCACCTAGTGAGCTATACAACATGACCTCTCCATGGTCTTTCTCAATCTAGGGCATAGATGTAATTGGAAGGATAGCCCTTAAGGCCTCAAATGGATATGAATACATCCTAGTGATAATTGACTACTTCACCAAGTGGGTGAAGGTAGCCTCCTACTCCATGTTAAAAGCCAAGCATGTGGCTTGATTCATATAGAATAACTCCATTTGTTCGTATGGTGTACCCCAAGAGATCATCTTCGACAAAGGTTCTCACTTTGAGGGAAAGCTTAAAACAATCATGGAACTGTACAACATTGAGCATCACAAGTCTTCACTATATCGATCACAAACCAATGGGGCCGTAGAAGTAGCCAATAAAATCATCAAGAACATCCTAGCCAAGATGGTAGTGGCATACAAAGATTGGGCTGAAAGGCTCTTGTTTGCCTTATAGGGTTACAAAACTTCTATCCATGCATCAACTAGGGCAACCCCCTACTCTTTGGTCCACAGTAGTGAAGCTGTACTTTGCATTGAGGTGGAGATACAATCTTTGAGGGTACTAGCGGAAACCAAAGTGCTAGAGGAAGATTGGGTGAAACAAATGTTAGGACATATATGTTTTAACTTGATTAAGAACATATGTCACTTAGTTATGTAAATTGGCTAATCCTTTGACAAAACACACTCTACTTGTAATTGGGTAGTTCTAGGTGTTTTTAATACTTCAAGAAACAATGTTTCAAGGTCAAGTGTTGAAGTCATTAAGTCTGTCCAAGAGAAAGCAAGCTGAAGTGCAAAGTTTTTAAAGCTCAACACCTCTCGACAGCTACCTCGACACTTGCTATCTGTCGAGATTTAAAAAGTCAGATTTCCAATCTGATTTTCTTGGGATCCGTGAATATGTTTTTGGGCCTTCTTTTCTTCTAACCCTAAACATATAAAAGGATTATTTTAAGAGCCGTTTTGGGTGACACAAGTTGCATTATCATTGAGCAATCTCTGTTTAAGCAAATTGTGATCAACATACCAAGTTCTTGACCTAGTTCATCTTCCATCAAGAAGTTGCTGTGTATTTGCACCATAGGGTTTTGTAACCAAGCATCTTCCTGCTATTCATCAAGTGGATGAACTGAAGAACTTTGCAGCCAACCATTCTTCCTCAGTTGGTGTTCTGAAGTCGCGTACTTGGATCCGCGCATAGGTTAGTCACGTACTTGGGAGCCGTGCATCAAAGGTGGAGACTGTCACTACAGATCAAGTCCAATTGGGTATTGGGGTAAGGGTTCAACTGTAGGTTGGTAAGGTACTTGGGATTCCTTTACTTGTAACCGCTTGATTTGATAATAGTGGAGTTTCGGGAGTGGTGACCTGAAAATCACCCGGTGGGGTTTTTGCCATTAGGGTTTTCCCCATTCATAAACAAATCACCGTGTTATTTATTTTCCGCTGCATATTTAGTTGATTGGTGATTTGTTTGTGCTTCCATAAAATTGCATGATTAATTGATTAATTAATTACTTGGCTAAATTAATTAATTAGGGTTAATCACAAGGGGTCATTCAGATTGTGACCTATCAAGTGGTATCAGAGCAGGCACACTCTGATTAGGATTTAATCTTTGCTGTGTTGATCCATTGACCCCTGTTTGTCATGGATAGAGGACAATCTTTAATTATACCTCCTTTATTTGATGGCACTAACTATGCATACTGGAAAGTACGCATGAGAGCTTTCTTACAGTCTTTAGATGAAAAAGTGTGGCAAGCTGTAGAGATTGGCTGGACTAAGCCAACAGAAGATCCGGCCGATTGGGATGATGCTAAGATCAAGGCGGCTAACTTCAACAGCAGAGCGTTAAATGCCCTATTTAGCGCAGTCACAAATGAGGAGTTCAAAAAGATATCCTCAACTGAAACTGCTAAGGAGGCTTGGACCATCCTCCAGACTACCTATGAAGGCATAAAGGCTGTCAAAGACTCAAAGCTTCAGAGGCTCACTACAAGCTTTGAAGAAATTAAGATGGAGGAGGATGAGTCATTTGATGAGTTCTATGCCAAGCTCAAGGACATAGTGAACTCAGCCTTCAATCTTGGGGAAACCATCCCTGAACCCAAGATTGTAAGGAAAGTGCTCAGATCTCTACCTGAGAGATTCCATGCCAAGATTACGGCGATAGAAGAATCAAAGGACATTGACAAGATTCCTTTGACTGAGCTGGTAGGAAACTTGCAAACCTATGAGATAGGATTATCTAGGATTGGCAAGTCAAGTAAAGGTAAAAGCATGGCCTTGAAGGCAAAGAACAGTGATACAGATGAGTCTTCAGATGATGAAGATTCTAAGATGAAGTCCTACATCACTCGGCAGTTCAAGAAGTTTATGAAGAATGCAAATGGAAGGAGCTTCGACAAGGACCGAAGGCAGTTCAGTTCTTCACAGTCTAAAAGCCAAGACAAAGGGAAGAAAGATGCTAAGGATGGAAGTCAGTACACTGTTCCTGCAGGACCAAAGTGCTTTGGATGTCATGGGTTCGGACACATGAAACATGAGTGTCCTACATATCTCAAGAGCATTGGGAAAAGCAAGGCACTTGCTGCAACTCTAAGTGACACTGAGCCTGAAGATGATTCCGACAATGAGGATGACGGAATCTTAAATGCCTTCACCGCCACAGTCAATCCTACTGAAGGGATTGTTGAAGAAGTGGATGAAGAAGAAGAACTGGTGGAATCAAAATTTGAGAAAATGGATGATCAAGATGATATCCATTCAGCCTATGAGAAGCTTTATAAGCTCTCTGAAAAGCATGAGAAATTATACAGGCTGGCCACCAAGAAGCTCAGTGATGTGGAACTTGATCGTGAAGAGTTGTCCACAAAGTTTGATGAGGCGAATCAAACTATTGGAGCACTGAGATTTGAAAACACATTTTTGGCTGAGAAGGCCAAGAAGCTTGAAGCAGAGCTGTTTCAAGTCAGAGCTCAACTAGAGAGGACTTCAAGTGCAAAGCTTGATGAGATGCTTAGCAATCAGAAATCTGCTTCGGATCGAACTGGTTTGGGGTATGGTATTTCTTTCTCAAATACTGCTTCTACTAGCAATACTGTTTTTGTTCCTCCTGCTAATAATACTGAAATTGAGAATACTGATATCAAAACTGAATTAGCTAGTGAGAACTTAGACAAGGGTAAATCTATCTTAGGAGCACCCCCTAAACAAGATAAGAAAGATGATAAAAACCCTAGGGCTAAGAAGGCTAACTCCCAAAAGCCTAAACAAAAGAAGCAGCATCTCTGTCATCATTGTGGAGCTGCCGGTCATACTAGACCAAATTGCTATACGTGGTTAGCCACTCAACAGAGCAATGGCGTGATAGCATCTGGAAACCATAATCAGCTTCAATCCTCTCTTGCTCCTCTTGGAGATCTTCTGAAAGCCCTCATGTTCCTTTCGAACTTGAACGGGTTAAATTCTTCCCCCTCACCGCCGGTTCAAGGATTCAATCAAAGGAAAGGCTCTTCTAAGGTGTGGAAGAAAAAGGACTTTAAGTGATTTCATCACTTTCTTTTTCCTTTTTGTGTTTCTGTGTTTTGCATTATTTGTGTGTTATGTTTTTCTGCTGAGTCAGTCTAGTTTTTGCATTATTTTTGTTTAACATGTTTTGTGTGTTTACTTTCAGTTCTGTTTATTTTGTTTTTGATTTAAAAATTTTTTTTTTTGAAAAATCAGAAAAATACAAAAATAGTGTGTGTTGTGTGTACTTTGGTACTTGTGTACCTTGGATGGCCAATGAAACAAAGTTTTCTAAACTTTGTATCTCTTGTAGCTTAGATGAGCATCTCTATGCACAACTAAGCAAGTGAGCTTTGTGGCTTTTGTTTGTGATGAGTAAGATTAGGTTATCTCTTAAAACTTAACACTCATATCACTCTTTTTGATGGGTAGGACTAGAAAATCCTAAGAGAAAGGCATAAATAACCATCTCACCACTGTTGCCCGCCAATCATAATATGACACCTGTATGCTTCGGCATAGCAAAAGTGCAGTGTCAAAGACATTCGTATGCTTCGGCATAGCAAAAGTGCGATGTCAAATGCTTAACATCTTGGGTATTTCTTTTCTCTCTTTTATATACCCATGTATGATATGCTAAAATAAAAGAAAATATGCAAAGAAAATAAAAAGCAAAAAGATTAAAAATGCTTAAATATGGTTGCAAGCGTGTATTCTAGGAGATGTGGGAGTTATAGGATGTACCTCGAAGGTGATAGTCCCCATCAAACAGTTATGATTGTGTGTGAGTTAAAAGTTATTTTCTCATATCTCAGATCGTCATAACATCTATACACATATGCAATCTTGCGATATTTTTCACACACAACACGCAATATTCTTTGCTACTTTTGATACATGTGCAGGTACAATGTGATTTGGCCATCACAAAGGTTTTACATGTGCTAATGTATGATCACTAAACTGTCATAACTTGTTTTTGAAATATAAAATTGGTTAGACTTGTTTAGTGTGTGTGTGTGTTTTGCATGATCCTTGTGCTTCTTTTCTTGTTGAGAGATGTTTTTAAGAGGTTTAAATGTTGAGTGGATCTTTGGTAAAGATGTGTGTTGGATTGCATTCATGTCTGTGTTTTTCCCTTCTTGAAAAACTGCCTTTTTCTGCTGGCTCGACACCTCCCTCAACACCTCCTCAATACCTGGTCATCTATCGAGCTTCTGAAGTTGTTTCTTATAGCAATCTCGACACCTCCTCGACACCTGATGGATCGATCGAGAAAGTCTCTGTCCTCTCGATAGATTCTCGACACCTGTTGGATCGATCGAGCTTCTCGTATCTGAATCTCTCCTTGCATCTCGATACCTCTCGATACCTTCATCTGTCGAAGGCATTTTCCTCGATACCTTCCTCGACAGATTCCTCGATACCTCTCGACACCTCAGCTGTCGAGAATTACTGAGGTGCCTATTTAAGGGTAGATCGCGATTTTCACTCATTTCTCTCGATTTCTCTCGATCTGTCCGTGGCTTTTCATCTCCCAAACTTGATTTTCTCACTCAAATCTTCAACCCCACTTGGATCTTGCTCATTCCTTGCTTCAATCACTTGGTAAGATCTCTTGTCTCTTCCTTTTTCATGCATTTCATGTTTTGAAAACCTAGTTTTTGGGATTTTTCATAAAAATTTGGGGTTTTTCAAAATTGTTGAGTTTTTATTGAAATTTTGGGTTGGGTTTGTACTTAGATGATTTCAAAATGTCATACATTGCATTTCATTTGCATTATAATGATATTTACATGCATTTAGATGTGTGCTTTATGTTTGTGTGCTGCTAGGATTGGATTGGGCTGAGCCCATGAAGTTTTTTTCCTTTGCATGTCACATGCTCATGCATTCCCATGCATACGTACTTGTTGTTCAACATATTTGATATATTTGAACTGTGTTGGGACTTTTCTGAGTGTCTCTCTCTCTCTTTCTCTCATTCTTTTACGTTAGTAGTGTCTATGGCACCCAAACGTAAATCCACTCCTACTCGGAACCCTCTGCGTTCTGGAGCTTCTACTTCTTCAGATACTACTCCCTTTAATATTCGGTTCCGTGATGGAGATGCCCATAAGGCATTTTCGGAAAACTTTTCTAAACGAGGTGTTCATTCGGAACGCCAAGTTATTCTGGCGGACTTCGCCGATACTGACCTTCCCTCTGTCATTAACAGTAGGGGATGGGGGTCACTGTGTGACATCCCGGTCACTTGCCCTCTCGTGCTGATACAGGAGTTCTACTCCAACATGCACGGGATTGATCTTTCAGTACCTCATTTTGTCACTCGCGTTCGAGGTATGCGCATTGCTGTCACACCGCAACTTGTTGCAGATGTGCTTAGGGTACCTAGGATAGAGTTTCCAGATTACCCATCTTGTGAGCGTCTGAGGACTGTGTCCAAAGATGAGCTCATTTCTTCTTTTTGTGAGCGCCCTGCTGATTGGGGTGAGCATCAGTTCACATCATGTAGGCCTTTTGCTAAAGGTCCTAGATTCATTAACATGGTGATGACTTTTGTTCTCCATCCTCTTTCTCACTATAACTCTATCACAGAGCCTCGTGCTCGATTTTTGATTTCTCTACTTGAGCATCTTACCATAGACTTCCCTTCTCACTTCATCCGGTCTATCATAGAGGTTTATCTTGATTCGGCGTCCCGTGATAAGCTCATCTTTCCTTCTGCTATCACGCGGATTCTACGCCATTTTTCTGTTCCCTTTCCTGTGTCCGACCACTTCACACACATATCTGCCATAGATGCCGCTACCGTAAAACGTAGTGAGGCGCAGTTCAGGTCGAGACAGCCAGGTGCCACTCCTCCCTCCCGTTCAACGCCATCCAGATCAGCTCCATCTACACCTGCTCCTTTTTCCTTTTCGAGCGATGTATCCCTTGGTGATATCATGGCGCAGCTGCAGCTCATGGACACTCGTCTTGATACACTCTCTGCTGAGTTGTATCAGGTGAATGTTCGTGTGGGTCGTATTGCACGACGGCAGGCGATCATGGGTGGATTTGCTCCAGAGGCTACTCCTTCACCATCTACTCCAGCAGCGTCAGATTCTGAGGATGATGAGGATGATGATGATGATGGGGATGCTAGCTCTGCTGATGAGATGTCTACATGACACTCTACCCTTTGTCACTCGTGACAAAAAGGGGGAGTAGTTTTGGGCTCTGAGAGTAGTCATCTTAGGGGGAGAGTTAGTATAGGACATTTTTGATAGGGGGAGTGTTGTCATTTTTTTTTTAGGGATGTAGTGAGGCTATATGTATTTTTTTCTTATCTCTTAGATACATTGGTCTTGTATATGAGGTCCTTTGACCATTTTTACATACATTGTACTTATCTTATCTCTTATATATGTTGATGTATGTTTCTTTCACCTCTCTCTTCATGTGTTGTTTCTTTTCTATCTTTATACACATGTTCTTTATACTTGTATGCAATCTATTTATTTCTGTTTCACACAAGATACCTTGATGAGTTTTGTTTAAAGTGTTTCAGAAATACAGGTTGTCAAAGTCTACTTATCATAAGCTCTCTTCTTGCAAAGTATTTCAAGAGTTTGTGTTAGGATAGATTTTATTGTAATCAACAAGTGAATATGAGTGATTTATGACTTCTCTCATATGCTCATTTGTTTGTTGTGGTTTTGTCACGGATTGCCAAAGGGGGAGATTGTTAGGACATATATGTTTTAACTTGATTAAGAACATATGTCACTTAGTTATGTAAATTGGCTAATCCTTTGACAAAACGCACTCTGCTTGTAATCGGGTAGTTCTAGGTGTTTTTAATACTTCAAGAAACAATGTTTCAAGGTCAAGTGTTGAAGTCATCAAGTCTGTCCAAGAGAAAGCAAGCTGAAGTGCAAAGTTTTTAAAGCTCGACAGCTACCTCGACACCTGCTATCTGTCGAGATTTAAAAAGTCAGATTTCCAATATGATTTTCTTGGGATCCGTGAATATGTTTTTGGGCCTTCTTTTCTTCTAACCCTAAACATATAAAAGGATTATTTTAAGAGCCGTTTTGGGTGACACAAGTTGCATTATCATTGAGCAATCTCTGTTTAAGCAAATTGTGATCAACATACCAAGTTCTTGACCTAGTTCATCTTCCATCAAGAAGTTGCTGTGTATTTGCACCATAGGGTTTTGTAACCAAGCATCTTCCTGCTATTCATCAAGTGGATGAACTGAAGAACTTTGCAGCCAACCATTCTTCCTCAGTTGGTGTTCTGAAGTCGCGTACTTGGATCCGCGCATTGGTTAGTCACGTACTTGGGAGCCGTGCATCAAAGGTGGAGACTGTCACTACAGATCAAGTCCAATTGGGTATTGGGATAAGGGTTCAACTGTAGGTTGGTAAGGTACTTGGGATTCCTTTACTTGTAACCGCTTGATTTGATAATAGTGGAGTTTCGGGAGTGGTGACCTGAAAATCACCCGGTGGGGTTTTTGCCATTAGGGTTTTCCCCATTCGTAAACAAATCACCGTGTTATTTATTTTCCGCTGCATATTTAGTTGATTGGTGATTTGTTTGTGCTTCCATAAAATTGCATGATTAATTGATTAATTAATTACTTGGCTAAATTAATTAATTAGGGTTAATCACAAGGGGTCATTCAGATTGTGACCTATCAACAAAGATATGAGCAATTAGCTTTGATAGATGAGAAGAGAGCTAGGGCACAATACCATGTATAAGGATTCCAAAAGAGGATTGCTAGAGCATTCAACAAAAAAGTGAGACCTAGAAACCTCAAAGAAGGGGACTTGGTTCTAAAAGTTCTTAGAGATGAAAATTTTGATCCGAGAGGAAAGATGAAGCCAAGATGGTCTGGTCTTTTATTATCGAGAAGATCATGTCAGGAGGTGCTACGAGAATTACAGATTTGGATGGGAATGAGATGCTTTGCCTAATCAACATGGATAGACTCTGAAGGTACAACATTTGAAAAGAAAAAAAAGCCTGCTAGGTTGAAAACCCGAAAGGGCGATCTAGGCAAAAGATAAGGGCAAAGACCATGGGCATGGTGAAAATTCTTTAAAGGATGTTATGGGTAAAAATTACATGGCATGGAAAAAAGAAAAGAAAATGAAAAAAAAGAAGAAAAAGAAAAATGATGACAATAAGCAACGATAATAAATGGGTGGTTTTCTCATTACTCAAATTAAAAGATGATAAATTGTTTCCATTGGGGATGTGGAACATTCCAATCCTTTATTAATTCACAAGAAAAGACATGAGAATCATAAAGTGCAGAAAAGTAAAATTTTGGGCATATCAAGGTGGCCGGTCAGTCTTTCTTTCTTTTGATTGGACTTTTTGTAAGCTTTCTCAACTTTTTGAACCCACTGCATGACAGCCTTTAAGTCATTTCTTATATCCTAAAATTGGGTGAAACAATTGGAGCCTTTCATATGGCCATATCCAGAAGAGGTAAAATCGAAGGAGGGAAGGTGTGGGTGAAAGGAAAAGAAAGAGAAAGAGAAAATGGGAAAAATGAAAAATAAGTTCAAAAACAATACAAGGAGCCTCGATGGGTTTAAAATCGAAAGGCAATCCATGCAAAAGTTAGAGGAATCCCGCTAGGTCAAAGACCTAGGCAAAAATTAGGGATTGAGAGAAAAGATTCTTCCATTTTAACTTGATGATATGGGAAGGTGCAAGGGAGAGACTAAAGACACTACTCAAGGCACAATTCAAGCACAAAGTTTCCAAGAATAACAAAATGGCACAAAGTTTCCATAAGTTTGTAATTTAAGTACATATCCCAAATAAAAGCATAAATGTAAAAGGTATTCTTAAATTACAACCCAATGTCTCAAACCAAATATAAAGTGTAAGCATGTATGCTAAAACAAATAGTAAAAGCAACAAAAAGAAAGTATGCTATGCTATGTTATGTCTATGTCTGTCTGTCTACAGGGTCACCTAAAACGCCTCTTCCTCAGCTGATGGCTCAGAGTTGACTTGGAATCTCCCGCACCATCACTGCCATCATCATCATCATCATCATCATCATTATCATCATCATCATCATCATCATCATCGTCATCGTTGACATCCTCGCAACAGTACAGCTGTCGAAGTACTTAGTCAACTCCAGCTTGAGGTTTTCTGTAAGCTAAACAAGCTCCTCATGCTTCTGAATAGTGGGCTGAATTTTGAAGGAAAGGTTGTTAGAACAAGTGTTGGGATGTAAGAGTAGAAAGGAATGAGAACAAGGATGAGAGAGAACTCACCGCCTAGGTGCCTTTAAGGAAGGGGTAGCCTGTGACATTGTATTACTGCCAACAGGGTGCTCCTGAGCAAAGCCATCAAGGCCGTAAGCATAGAACAACCAAGGCAAAAGGGGAGGATCAATAAGAGCACCAACAGTAGGGCCCTCCTGACATAATTGTTTCATTTAAAGGTCACTAATGTACAAGAATGCAGGTGATGACTATTAAAGAAAATGAGAAGAGCAAGAACACAAACCGAAACGGAAAGAGAAGGCATAAGGCGAGTCCTACCAAACTTGTCATGGTCTAGCTCATCTGTGACCCGATCAGTAAAGAGGATGCCCGACCCCTACAGGTTGTACTTTGCATTCGTCATGGAATGAGGAGCAAGCATGAACAGTAGAGGATCCATGGGGACCCGAGGCGTGTCCTCACCCGCCAACTAGCAGCACACCCTCTCCGCCAAGCAAATCACCCTCAATCCACCGCCCTCAAGGGGCTGAGAGAGATTAGAAGCAACTATAGTACCTGCCTCCAAGCCCGGGTCCGCTACAGGGGCAACTCCAGCCCAAAGACTCCATATGATCTGTTACAACACATGGGGTTAGAAAGAGAACCTTAAGAAGCATGCATATAGTAGAAAGCGGTATATCCCTACTTACATCATTGGGAGAGAGCCTGTTGAGGTGAGCCCGAAGCAAGGTGACCCTTTTTAAGTCCACCGCAGTCCTGTGAGCAATGAGACCATTCTCCACGGCCTAGCGCTGAAACAATATGACAGTATGAAAGATTTAGATACAATAGTTTGCAAAATGATAGTTTGCAAGATTCAGAATTAGTAGTTTGCAAGATGACAAAAGATTCAGATATGGTATAGTTTGCAAGATGGTAGTTTGCAAGATTCAGATATGGTACAATTTACAAGACACAGATATGGCAGTTTACAAGGAAACAGTTTACAAGGTAAGGGGATGAATGCAGTTAGCAAGAATATGGTACATAGTTCTAACCTATATGGCATGTGGATGTATGAATATAAGAATTAGAATGCATGAACTACAAAAGAAAAGAGAGAGAAACTAACCTCAAGGAGCTTATAAAGCCCCACTAGCTGGCGCAGTGTCCCCCGACTGAGAGTGTCCAAGGAAGAGTAAAAGTAGGCCAAACATACTGACCCCCAATTGGTAGTCTGAGCCCTCTTAAAGTCCTGGAAAAAGGCCAACCACCTTAAAGACACCGTCTACCTGCCACTGGCAAATAGGTATGCTCTCAACAGGTACAGCAGAAAAACCCTAGCCATCTAGATACACTCCTTAGGCACCTCCTGTGGACGATCCATGAAGTTTGCCTCAAGATTGGTATAGCAGATTGTCTCAATATTATACCACCTCCCTAGTAGGCCTGCACCTAGCCAAATTCCTGATTCATCCTCTAGACTAATCGGGACCCCATCAAACTGCAAGCCATTCATGCAGTGGAAATCATGAGGAGTGATGGTCATCTCCTGGCTAGCAATATGGAAGGTGTAGGTAGTTTCCCACCACCTCTCAGCTAGGGTCTGCACCAAGACAACACTGGCAGACCTCTCAGGCATCAAACAGATAATAGGCTTAAAACTTGTAGCATGGACATGGGCCTAAGTCTCCTCGATCAGGATGTTGTACCACACAAAAACTTGGCTGGTACTTCCCCTACCGGAATATTAGGCTGAAACTTGCAAAGAGAGAATGGGATTATATTCATGATTAGATGAAAGGAATGGTAAGATAATGATATTGGATGCATAATAGGATGAAATGTGACATGGGACATACAATTGACTTCAAAAATGATGAAGGGTGATGTTAGACTTGCAAATAGATGAAAAATGAATGAAAAATGAGTAAAATGCCCAAACTAAGGTTTCTGCCTTGCGCCATGCGTGCGTAGGAGAAATCCTACGTAAGCAGAATTCTACACGCATACGTAGGATGGAACCTGCACACACATAAACTGAAAAATAGATACATGCACGCAAGAACAAGCCTGTGTATGCATGAATATAGGCTGCGCATGCAAGAACATGTCTGCGCACATAGGCCCAAACTTGTGCACGCAGGAATGAATGCAAAAGGTTATTCTTCGACATTTTCAAGCTTTTCTTAACCAAAACTCAACCTAAACATATTCCTACTCCTCCTAAAGTGTCATGTTCTCATCTAAACCCATCCACAGCAAAACCCAAGCATTTATAAGCCTAAAAACAAATTAAAATGGAAGATCAAAGGAAAACTTGAAAAATGAGAAAAGTTTGAAAAACTTACTAATCTGGCCCTTGCACCCTCCGAAAGGTGTTGTTGTGATCTGTAGGTCAAGGGAGGAGTCGTTGTTAGCCTTACTGCTCCATTCCAGCAGGTGAGATGGAAGGCATTGGTGGAGAGGATGTAGGAACTCTTCCTGGGTTCCATTGAAGGAGATAAGAGAGTTTAAGAAAGAAGTTGAGATTGAAACAGAAGATGAGAGTTAGATTGTGAGGGAGTGAGAGAGAGGCAGAAGGTTTTTGTAGGGAGAGTTAAAGAATGTGAGGAGAAGAGGGAAGATGAAGAGAATGAAAAAAAAAAGGTTGACAACCGTTGGCAAAAATGAAGAGGTGGGAAAACACCTGGTGGCTAAACTATGCGTAGTTTAGGCCTTCCCGCTAAACTAAGTGTAGTTTAGTAAAAAAGAAAAATTTTCAAATATCTCCATGGAGTTCCCAAGAGGCCAAAAGTGCAAAGAAAAATTAAAAAATGCACCCAAAAAATGACAAAAAGGCTCTCAGTAAGCAAGGAGTACAAAGATCCTAAAGGAGTATCCCTAGTTAATCAAAACCATCCAAAGCATCCCCAGCGGATCGAAAGCATCAAAACATCCCTTAGTGGACCAAAAATCATCATGAAAACTCCCACGTTAGTCAAGATCATTAACTAAATCTCAAGTAAATCCAATATCATAAACGGACTTCCTCTTGAGTCCAAGGCACAAAAGCAGCTCCCTCGAAAGTTGCAAAGAAAAATTTACCCAGTAGAGTGTGGTAAAACCCCCTTGAGGGTGGAGCCAACATCAATCCTCAGTGAGTCACAAGAAAGAAGAAGATAGTTATTCCCTAATGGAAGAAAGTTCCCTAGTGAACAACACACCAACAAAAAATCCCCAGTATGCTACCCCCTTCCTAGTGGGCCGTACACCGTCAAGACTTCGTGGTAAGCCAAAATCATCACCAAATCACTTCTCAACAAAATTATACTTCCCAGTGAGTCCTCCAACATCCCGTGGATCTTCATCCAAAAATAGTCAAGCTACAGAACTTGTGCACATATGACCCAAGAATTGAATATGTAGGCACATATCCCATACAATACAGAAATCGTGCACATATCTTAAGGGAATTGAACATGCAAGCATGAAACCCCATACAAGTTAGAAAGTAAGAACACAGAACTTGTGCACATATCCTCTGGGAATTGAAAATGCAAGCACAGATCCTATACAAGTCAAAATTCATGCACATATCCTTCATGAATTGAACATGTAGGCACATCATATAGATTTCTTGCACATATCCTACAAGAATTGAATGTGCAGGCATGGTAAAAGAGGTAGAGATAGAGATAGAGACCAAGGTCACCCCGAGGCAAGCACCTCACCAAAACAACTAGAGATAGAGATAGAAGACAAGTACCACCCGGAGAAGTTTGAGGCAAAAGCCCCATATGGACATCGCAGATATATATATATATATATCCTTTTTAAGCTAGTAAGAGTACCCTTGTTTGTTTGAGCTTGTAAGAGCACCTTTGTTTGTTTTTTTCTTTTTAGTGACTCTAGGATAAAAAGTCACTTGCCTTTTTCTTGCAATTGGCAAAATAGGTTTTGGGATCGTGAACCTATCATTGTTCGTTTCCCAAGCAACAAAGGTGGGAATTCGGACATACAAAATCCCATGCAACTCTTCGTAGTTGCATCCCACCCCATGTATGCACGATGTGTGTTGTGTGCATGGATTGGGCCCAAGCTGTACAAAAAAAAAATGTTTTGTTTCTTATCCTTTGATTTCGTTAGCAAAACTAGGAATGGCAACGGGTCGGGTTCGGGCCGGGTTTTTTTTATACCTGGACCCGACCCGCGGGCTAAGGCCCGTGGCCCGAACCCGACCTGTTTACTAAGCGGGTTTTTTTTCGGGGCCCGAACCCGCCCCTACCGGAGCCCGGGCCCCGTTAAGGGATTGGGCCCAATTCGTGGCCCAACCAAAAAAAATTTTTTAATTAATTCTTCAATTTTGAAAAATTAAAAAAAAAAAAAAACACAAAACATAAAACAGAATTAAAACACAAGAACACGCATGAACACAAACCCAAAAAATTCAAACACAAGAACACAACCCAAAACATTAACAAGAACCTAACATTAAACCGTCTCTAGCAAACCCAGAAAAACCCAAATTAATTATCCAACCAAAATTTGAATAAACCCAGAAATTTTCTTTGAATAAACCCAAAATTTCTTGGGAAACAAACACACAAATCCAAACACCATACAACAATACAAACCCAAAAACACCATTCAGTCCGTGAGTATCACAACCTTCACTCCATAAACCACCGTTCAATTTGTGAGAAGAGAAATTGAGATAAGAGAGAGGCGAGATTAAAGAGAGTGTGTTAGTGACTGAGAGTGAGTGAGGGCTGTGAGAGTGTGAGGCCGTGTCGGACTGAGGGTGTGTCGGAGTGACTGAGCTGAGGGAGGGAGGCGTGAGGCAGTTTCGGAGTGACTGAGCTGAGGGAGAGAGGCGTGAGTGCTGAAGAAAACAGAAATGAGGGATTAGGGATTTAGGGTTAGATTATAGGTATATATATATAGAGGGTATTTTTGTAATTTTTGAGTACCGGGTTTTTATCCGGGCCGGGTTTCGGGTCGGGTCTCGGATTTTTTTAAAAAACCCGGACCCGACCCTATTTCTAATCGGACCGGGTAAAATTCGGCCCATTAGGGTCGAGCCGGACCGGGTACCCGCAGGTCGGGCAAAAATTGCCATCCCTAAGCGAAACTCACGAATCAAAAGAAGGGCATCTATAGACACCACATTTTGTACCCTTTACAACTCGGGCCCCTGTTCCCTAATAATGCTAAATTCTAAGACCCAAGGTTGGTTTAGGGTCCAATCAGATGTTAAATTTACTTGAGAAATGTTAAAATAAAAAATATAACTTTTAATGAGCAAATAAATTTATTTTTGGAAAAGTGAGGCCAAGAAAACCCTCGCTATGCTCATGCAAGAATCAGCATGTGCACGCTACTTTTTGCATGCACACGCTGGCTCGATTTTGTGCACGTATGGCGATTTCTAGAAACATAAATAAGGCAAGTTTTCTGCATTAATGTTGAGGTTTGGAACGAATCCTACATTGTCTGGGAGTCACTTCAAACCCCTATGTTTACACTATAAGTAGCCTTACATGGTATATTTTCAAAACACACAAAAATCCCACGGGAAAAGACAAAGATTCACTAGAAATAGTGAATCAAAGAGGGAATTTTTCACAAAAAATCTTCAAGTCAATTTTCTTTTGATTAGTGCATTTTCTAGCCTTGATATTTGAGTTTAAGATTACTATTCACCTTTTCTATTGAATTGTGAATAGAGTTGACTAAGGGGAACGATCAAAAATCAATCTTGAAGAGCTTTTGTTTGAGGTATCTAGCCTAAACTTATTTTTATTTTATTTTCTTTTCCTTTTTGCACTTTAATCTTTCTGTCTTCTTTAGTTTCTTGTTGTAATATGTTTTAATATGTTTATATATCTTAGATTTACATAGTTGTATGTTTTAAAAGCATGTTAGGTTTTTAGAATTTTTGTTTTGATGTTTTGTTTGTTTGCTGTGTTTTTAGGGTTTTTGGGTAGAAACCCATATACGCATAATCCTGCCTGTGCATAATCCTACGCACATAGGGTTGTTCATGCGTGCGCATGAACTAGCCCATAAACCCTAATTTTATTTTACCTATTTTTTGCTTCTGCTTTCACATGTATACTTTTGTTTAGACTATTTTCCATTTTTTTATTTATTTATGGTTTTAGGTCTCTTGTTTCACAAGTTTAAATTATTGTTTTGTCTCTCACATGTTAGAATTATGGTTTATCTTATGTTGTGTTTGTTTTAATGCCATGATCACGTATCCACATGCTCATGCATAAATGCCATAGGTGTTGAGTTGCTCCAAGGTAAGTGAGGTAAGTCATGCATTCACAATGCACATGCATTTGTGATATGATCTTGTTTAGGTTTGATGATATGATTGTATTCTAAGTGCCTTGGGTGATAACATGATTTGTTTTGCTTCTACCTTGATTTAATGTTCATATGTTGTACCTTGTTTGAGATGATATGTTATGCCGTGATTAGATGAATGTTAAGAGATGCCATGATAGATGAATGTTAGGGTCTATGATGTGATGAGATATTTGATTAGATGAATGCTAGGTTGGTTAGCATGTATGATAGATGCATGGTTAGGGATGATTGATGTCATGTTGTGTGTTTAGATGCATGTTAGTGTGTGTGTGTGTGTGTGTGTGAGTTAGATAACAATCGTGAGTGTGTCTTAATAGGGTTAAGACATAAGACACAATGCGAAAAAGCTAACCTTAGGGTTGGGCAGTTTTGGGTGCCTAACACCTTCCCAAGACCATACGTTAACTCCAAACCTATATCTCTGGTAGTAAGATCAATGGTCCTTCCTCGAGAGGAAGCTATATATATGGTTCTTAGACCATTGAAAAAAAAAACTAGGGGGTGACTTTCATTTGTTGTGTCCACAGTGGAATAGAGTGGATGGAAAATATAGGAGAGAAAATGGAATTGGGTGTTGTTTGGTAAGGAAAGAAAATTTTTGGTTGAGGCCTAGGAATTTTTCTCTCGGGCCCACAAAAAACTGCCTCCCCAAAATGGAGAGAACACTGGCATGATTGCACCTATTGTTGATGAATAACAAAAATGCCAACAACCAACTTTTTTTTTTGGTCTTTTTCTTCTTTTTTTCTTTTTTTACTTTTCTATCTCTCCAACCAAATATAAAAGAGAGAAAAATAGATAAATCTTTTTTTTCCTTCCATTTTTCCATCTCCCCAACCCAACAGACCCATAAATTTTTCGCGTTTCCGTTACATTTTGTCCAACAATTCTACTTACTGGTTTTATTATTGTGTTTTCAAAATGGACCTTTCAAATAGTCCAATACCCAAAAAGCATCTTTTATTGGGCTAATTCTACAAAAATGAAGCACAATTTCTGTGCTTTGTCTTACTGTACAAAGGGCTGCAGCATTGCGTTCACACCAAACGCCCCCCTTCTTTTATTACACATCCAGATGTCCTGTCATGCTTTTAAGTTTTAACACAATTCCAGTTAAGTCCATAGACCATAATCCATGGCAAATTTTAGTGGCTAAGGATTTACACTTTCTAGTCCATGCCCGCGTTCATTACTTCAGTGGCAAAAAGTCAGACAGGCCTGGTGTGAACAATTGAAAAATCTTAAATACTTTTGGAGTATGGGGAAATTGTACCCCCTTCTCTCATAATTATGATGGATTTTATCATGAATTTAATAAGTGAACTTCGCTATGAATGTGAGAAGAAAAAATATTATTTTCTGTACTCTAAAAATACCTAAGAATTACTCGTAAACAATATAGATGTTGGTGGAAGCCCGAGGGAAGGAAAACCACCTACCTTTTCCAAATCCTACCCTCCCTACTTTATTATTATTTTTTTTTAATGTAAGTTTAAAATAATCTTTAAGCAATAGCCTCTCTTAGAAATTTGTCTTTTTAGGGGTAATTATACTCCCCTCCCTTGAATTTTGAGTGAGTGATACTCCACCCCAAACTTGAAGGAAAAAAAAATATTTTTCCTTTATTGACATCTATTTGACTAATTTTTTTTTAAATTGATAATAAAAATGTTATGTACTAACCTACCTTTTGCTTAATGGCAGGGCTTCCAAAATAATTCTCCCTTTCAGAATTAAAATTCGTTATTTTGAAGTTTTAATTAAAGAGTATATTAAAATATTCAAAATGTTTTTTATTTTATTTTTCTTTTTTCAGCAAGCTGAGGAGGGATTTTTCATTGCAAGTTTTTTGGTGCTGGATAAACTTTGTATTTAATTATAAATTTATCAGTTATATTTTCACTAATTATGGTTAAAATTTGTTAAAGAAAATATTATAAAAATTTAGAATATTCTATTATTAATATAAACAAGAGAGGTAGTGTCATCTTCTTCAAACATTAAAGGGGGGGAGTTTTTTATCCTTCAAATTTGGAGTGGAATTTCATTTACTCAAACCTCAAGAGAGAGGAGTGTAATTATTATTATTGTTTTTTAAATCATATTACATTTGTGTAAGTGATCAATGCATCACTTTTTTTTTTTTTTACTATTATTGCCTTTTATACCCTTTTTTTAGGAAAATTACTTTTATACCTTCTTTAACTCAATAAATTAAAACGTATTCAATGTGTCTACGTACCTAAAATATATGTTTATATCTTCCTTTCTTTTTACTCTTACACTATATATAATTAAATTAAATCATATTAAAGATATATATTCCTGAAAATATGAGTAAATCTCTTTATAAAATTCTTCTTTACCTTTTCTCTATATATATATATATATATATATATTTTTTTTTAACTTTTCATTTAAAGATTTTAAAAATATATGGATAATATGTTTTTAATTTCATTTTTAAAGATGTGGCCAATGCGGGTTTCTTTGGTTAAGAGTTAGGTGTCTTTTATTGCATTTGTCATATATAAAAAATAAATTTATTTTCTTTAATTTTATTACTGCTATATATTTTTGGGTAAATTATATAAATAGTCTCTATTTTTTACATCATATGTCAATTTGGTCCTTAATCTTTTAATTGTGTCAATTTAGTCCATAACAATTTAGTGTCGTGTTATTTTAATCTCTACCATTATCCATTGGATGGAAAAGTATAATGAGTCTAACAAAATAATAAAAAATTTATTTACTAGCCCCATCAACTGCCAACTGTACACCCACATCACATAAGGGTGTCAATATTTGACCCAACTCGCGAACAAGACACGAGTTTTTGTAGGTTAGGGTTGGGCCTTAGTGGATTTGAGTCATAAACGGGTCAACTCGAAAGCGACACGATAAGAAACGTATGTCAACTTGTGTGACCTGTAATAAACACTTTTAATACGCCAATTTATTTATGTCAACCCTAAATGACCCATTTAACATAGCTCGTTTAACTTGTATAACAAATAAATATTCATTTTATTTTGAATTTGTCAAACACCTTTTATATCAAACCTATATTTTGAACTCAAAATAAAAGTAAATAATTACAAAAACTTACATATGATATAATAGATAATTGAAACTTTATAAATCCTAGTCATGAGCTGTCATTTGTTTGCACCAACTCTTTCAATTTTGATAATTAGCATTTGACGAGTTTTGTGGATGTTATATTTTTGTTAAACTATGTTATTTTGAAATTGGGTTGAAGTGTATGCACTTATTTTGAAGTGACTTATTTCTAGATGGATGTTATATCTTTGTTAAACTATGTTATTTTGAAAGTGGGTTGAAGACTCAAACTGTATGCATTACTTTTGGGATGTAAAGAACTTATTTCTATATGAATGTTATATCTATACTACTATTTAAGGAACTTCCCCTGTTTGGATCAGATTTTTTTAAATTCAAAAATACCCCTATAGGTTATGTTTAAGTAGAGACAAAACTTGAGGATAACATTGTAAAAATGTATTTGTAACTCTCACCTAAAACATTTCCTACAAAATATGATCACTCTCCTATTGACCCACTTCTTCAAAGCAACTGTTTAAAATATATATATATATATATATATATATATAGAAAAATGAGTTAAAAAAAATTAAAATTGTTTTTGGATAAACATGGGGATGAACTATACGTGGGGTTGTTTAACATTTTTTTGTTTATTATTATATTTTTTGTATTCAAATGTTTGATTCCAATTTATATTTGTTATCTATTTGAATTCAAATACTTTAATTATCTTTATAAAAAAAAATACAAAATTACTTCTTCCAAAAAAATGTTAAAATAATAATACTATCTCACCTAAAAAAAAAAATTCACTTTCAAAAGAGGAAAAAAAAATCGTTATTCTCACTACCCATTTGTATTTAAATGTCTACTTCCTACATTTATTTGTTTTCTATTTGAATTCAAATACTTCAATTACCTTTATAAAAAAAAAAAAAAAAATAAGTAAATGTTACCACAATTCTTATCTCAATCCATACAATTATCACAACAATTATCTTTTGAACAATAAAAAAACACTCTATTGAAAATTCATCCACTCTTTCACTCATGTACAATTTTAAACTCTCCTCTTATATTTCACCACAAACCCATAACACTCATCACACTACTCTTTCACCCACTTACAAGTTCAAACTCCCCACTTATATTTCAGCACAAACGCATAACACTTATCACACCCCTAAGTATTTTGTGATTGGAAAATGTAATAATCTTAAATTATAATGAATTCAAATTATTAACATTTACCAAAAAAATAGAAAAGTGGGTTGAAATGGGTTGTGTCACATTCGTGTCAACCCAACATAACCTGTTTTATAAACATGTCAAGTGAGTCGGGTCGTGTCAACTGCTTCATTAACAGGTGTGATTTGGGTTAAAGAGTCATGACATGATTATTAAATGAGTCGGGTTCATGTTGAGGCATTTAGTCAAATACTTCTACCTCAACACAACACAAACCTGACACGCTAACCCGAATTGACGCCCCTAACTTCACATAAAAGGTAAATAAAATAAATAAATAGATAAAATAAATAAATAAAATCCCTAACACTCTCTTTCTCGTTAGAACCTCTCCCTCACCCTCATTGTCACTCTCACGCTCCTTAACTCTCTCAGCAAGAACTGAGTTGCAGATTGCGAGGTCAAGCCGCGAGGGTCAATGGCGAGGTCTTTCTCTCCGATGGCAGATGGTTCGGTTCCCCATATAGTGGAAATTAGATATGGGATTTGTAGCAGAGAATAGCGTAAATTTTACTGCGATTTGGTGAAGCCCTAAGATTAGAAATTAGATCTGGGTTTTGTAGAAGAGAAGAATGCAGATTTCATTGCAATCCTGCGACCACCGCAATGTCAAAGAAACGGAAGGCTCTGATTTTTAACACACAAATAAATAAAATAAAAAAGAGAGTGAAAAGTTCAATCCAAAATAGTCTGTTACCAACGCAACGTCAAATTTTGATTATTGTTTTTTATGTATGGCACCGAAATTTGTAAAACAATCCAAAATCTCAATATTTGGCTTTGGGGGAAACATTAATTATTTTCACTGTATTGAATATGCCAGAGAATGGGAATGGCAAGTTTGGGTTGTGAATTTTGATGGCTTCACCACAGTCAACAACAACGATGCTGCTAGGTTGTCCGAAATAATTTTTATAGGACGTGGCTGTACAGTTGGTAGATAATATGACAGATAAATTGTTAGGTTCTAAGACTTTAGGAACTAATGTATTAGAACTTCACTTTGTATATGTTGGCAAACCATGATTAAAACATTTAGTCTAGGTTTAGAATTGCTTAAAGTTTGGTTTAATGTAAGTTTGGATAATTGCAGGAAATTACTATTCAATTTCTGTAAGGCTCGATCAATCGAAGAATAGGCTCGACCGATTGAGAATCGTATCTGCAGAATTTGAATTAAGCCCAAACAGCAGATCAAGCCCATTAAGGATTAGGGTTTCAGATC
The DNA here is from genome assembly GCA_019022515.1 of Quercus aquifolioides. NCBI lineage: Eukaryota > Viridiplantae > Streptophyta > Magnoliopsida > Fagales > Fagaceae > Quercus > Quercus aquifolioides. The sequence continues at coordinate 223,330 of JAFHAW010000292.1, forward strand.
TACTTTTCCTAGTATATAAAGGAAACTCTAAGCACGTTTTTATAAGGCTTTTTTAGAGAGAGATTAGAGTGCATCTTGTGCCTCTTTTGTAGATCTAGGGTTTTGTACCCAAAAGCTCTCTAAGGTCTTTGTTGAGTTGTGTGTTGAATCTTTTGTGAGATCTGAGAGGTGTTTACCTTCATACACACACATAGAGCTATCAAGATCAAGATTTGCATCAAGAACTTGATGGTGGTTTCAGTTGCTGCATAAAGAACTTTCAAGAAGATCCAAAACCTTTGAGTGGAGTCTCAAAGTCACAAGTAGGAGAACTTGTGGTTGCTGTAGATCAAAGAAAGAAGTAGTCTGTGGACTCGGAGCTGTCACGTGGTCGTGGTAGTAAGTTTTCTACTCGAGGTAGCAATAGGATGTTAGTGGTCTAAGTTCTATTGTATAGCTACGTTAAATCTTCCCTAGGTTTTTTTCCGATTTGGTTTTCATATTGTGTGTTCTTTATATTTCCATACACGATATGATTTGAATGTGTTAACTTAGATCTGAATAATTTACCTAAGTAATCATTTGGCTAAATAACTAGATTAAATTTCTTGTGTTTTACGGGGTCTAAAAACGTACATAAATTATTATTTTTATTATTCTATTTGACATGTCATGTTTTTTCATTTAAGAAATAACGGCAGGGACCAAAATAACACGACACTAAAAGAATAGGGATCAAATTAATATAATTAAAAGGTTAGAGACCAAATTGTCATATTGTGTAAAGGATAGAGATTATATATGTAGTTTATCATGTGTATATATAAATATATATATATATATATATATATTTATATTTATATTAACTTGTATAAATTAGACATATAAAGTGACGTTTATTTTTTAAAATTGATCGAATTTTTTAGTTTTTATAATTTTTGAAACTGTTTGTACACCGAACGCAGGTCTTGCAGAATATGGGGTTTGGAATAATAACGTTAAAAGTCAGAAGCACGACACCCGACAACCGGGAGGTGGTACAAGAAATGGATAAGATAATGGAGACTTTCTTCAAACATTGCGTGGCTCATATGGCTCAATGGAAAGTTATTCATAACATGCTACTACAGCAAGGAGAGCAATAGATCTTATTTCCGTAACATTAAGAGCTATTTGAGTCATTTGGGTAAATATTGCTTTTTTTTAAAACTAATTTGCGTTATAGTTACTGTTAGAAGTTATTTAGGAAAGTGAGGAGAGAGATTGAATTTCGGCAACAGTGTTGCCGAAATTCAAGAAAAAGTAGGAGAGAGAATGAGAATATTGGAGGAGAGAGAAAAACTTGAATTACGGCAATGGTATTGCCGTAATTCCTCTGCCCAATTTGCCCGGGTTTGTGCGTGTGAGAAGTGCAATGTGTGAGTGCCCAAAAAAAAAAAAATCCCACAATTTCGGCAATACCATTGCCGAAATTGTGGGGAAATTTTTTTTTTTTTTTTTTTTTATTTGTGGCAATGGTATTTCGGCAATACCATTGCCACAATTGTGGGAAATTTTTTTTTTTTTTTATTTGTGGCAATGGTATTTCGGCATTACCATTGCCACAATTGTGGGAAATTTTATTTATTTATTTATTTATGCAATTGTGGGGAAATTTTTTTTTTTTAATTTTATTTGTGGCAATGGTATTTCGGCAATACCATTGCCACAAGAGATTAAATTCTATAAGGACGTGGTGTAAAACCCATGTTTTACCCCTCCAATCCCAACATGCCACATCATCTTATCACATATTTAAGAATAAACACAATCACACTCAATCAATTCTAATACCCATATATAAATCCAACCAAATTGGGAATCTATCAAGATGTTATTAGGTGTGGTAGGATGTATTGAATTTTAATAAATTTTAAGTAAAATGCTAATGTGGCAATTACTTATTGGATGGTGTAAAACATAGGTTTTACACCCCATCCTTATAGAATTTAATCTCTTGCCACAATTGTGGGAAATTTTTTTTTTTTTTTTCAATTGTGGCAATACCATTACCGAAATTGTGGAGAAAAAACAATTTCGGCAATACCAACCACAATTGTGAGAATTTTTTTTTTCAATTGTAGCAATACCATTACCGAAATTGTGGGGAAAAAACAATTTCGGCAATACCATTGCCACAATTGTGGGAAATTTTTTTTTTTTTTTCAATTGTGGCAATGGTATTTCGGCAATACCATTGCCAAAATTGTGGGGGAAATTTTTTTCCCCACAATTTCGGCAATGCCATTGCCACAATTGTGGGAAATTTTTTTTTTTTTTCAATTGTGGCAATGGTATTTCGGCAATACCATTGCCTTGTGGCAATAGTATTTCGGCAATATCATTGCCACAATTGGGAAATTCACAATTTCGACAATTCCATTGTCATAATTGGGATTCTTTTTTTTTCAATTGTGGCAATGGTATTGCCGAAATACCATTGCCACAAAAAAAAAAAAAAAAAAAAAAAAAAAAAAAAAAAAATTCCCCACAATTGTGGCAATGGTATTGCCGAAATACCATTGCCACAAATTTAAAAAAAAAAAAAAAAAAATTCCCCACAATTGTGGCAATGGTATTGCCAAAATACCATTGCCACAAATAAAAAAAAAAAAAAAAAAAAAATTTCCTCACAATTGTGGCAATGGTATTGCCGAAATACCATTGCCACAAATAAAAAAAAAAATTTCCCCACAATTTCGGCAATGGTATTGCCGAAATTGTGGGATTTTTTTTTTTTTTTGGGCACTCACACATTGCACTCCTCACACGCACAAACCCGGGCAGATTGGGCAGAAAAATTACGGCAATACCATTGCCGTAATTTGAGTTTTTCTCTCTCCTCCAGTTTTCTCGTTCTCTCTCCTACTTTTTCTTGAATTTCGACAACACTGTTGCCGAAATTCAATCTCTCTCCTCACTCCCCTAAATAACTTCTAACAGTAACTATAACGCAAATTAATTTAAAAAAAAGCAATATTTACCCAAATGACTCGAGCTATTTGGTACTGTTGTTTAAACAATAGTTTTTATTATTTAAACAACGGTACAGTTGTTTTCACAACATTTTTTTAACTACACGTATTTTCACGACACTTAAATAACATTATTAAAAATTTCTTACCAAACGACCTCTAAACCTCCTCTCAGAGGACCCCATTATGTTTTCGTAACATGAGTCCTCTATTGTCTATCCTCATGTAAAGAAAGGACCCATGTTACGTAAACATGACATACCCCTTCCAATGCAAGACTAGAACGCGCTAGCTAGGTGCAATAAAAGTCTAAAATGCTATTCTCTGATCTCTCTATTCTAGAGGAAGAGTGGGACTCACACACACAGTAGCAAGGATTGGCTTTCAACGATATACTAGCTGGTTTCTCAAAAAAAAAAAAAAAAAAAAAAAAAAATTCGATATACTAGCTGGAAGGCGGAATGTAAGATGTGAACGCAATGCCGCAGCCCTTTGTGGAAGACAAAGCATAGAAATTATATGCTTCCTTTTGAAGAATTAGCCCAATAAAAGATGCTTTTGGGTAATGGACAATTTGAAAGGTCCATTTTGAAAACACAATAATTAAACGAGTAACAAGAATTGTTGGACAAAATGTAGTGGAAACGTGGAAAACTTTAAGAGGTCATGAATGAGGGAATTGAAAAAGGGATGGGAATGAATTTGAAAAGTTGAATGTTGATGAAAAGAAAGGAGAGAAAAATTGGCTACTGATTAAAAAGCCATGGATAGAATTGAATAATTATAGTCATATAAAAATAACATTAATAATTAATAATTATTTTCATGTTCTAACTATTGGATTGTAAGAGTGCAAACAAAAAAAAAAAAAAACAAGTATTATGAAAATTGTTAATAGAATTTTTCCAAAAAATTTATAAATAGAATATATAAAAAAATTAAATTATAAAATTTATTTAAATATACCAAATAAAAACATAAAAAATACACATTTAGGGAAAAATAATAATTCCGCACGAGCTTTTGGCACACATGTAATCATGCAAATTTGACTCCATGACCATGAGGGTATAAGAAAGTCATTTATTGAATTACAAATATACCATCCTAATTAATTAATAAGTCTAAAAATGAAATCCAACTGAATAATGAATCTACATTTCAAAATAAAATGTTGAACTGTTTATACATCATGAATTTACACATTCTCTTATTTCTTTTGAATTTCTGTAACTAGCATTGATATTGCCTTAACCCTTTTAGTTTTTGACATATTTTCCCTTGAAATTCTATTGCACTACGGCATAACTACTTAAGAAAAATTATTGTCATACAAAAATAACATTAATAATTTTTCAATTCCCTCCGCAACTTCGTAAATCAGTACTCAGTAGCCAATTTTACTCTCATTTACTTTTTTTTTTTTTTTTTTCCGTAAAATTTGACTTTTCAAATTTATTCTCGAGGGGAGTGGGGCGCCAATTGCCCCAGTGGCCCGCCAAAAAAAAGGGTGGCTTTTAAATTTTAGTAAGGAGAAGGTTTGTATTTGGTTTGACAATATATCCATCTCAAAAAGTTGCATCTCTTTCTTTTCTTGGTAGAAAAAGTTGTATCTCTAAAAGCAAGTAATTGCCAAGTAGATTTGGCTGGGGCCTGGCCTGGCATGCATATAATAGCCAACTAGCTTCGGCTTGGACTTGGTGTCAATTCTCCACTCACCATATGCATCCTTATGCAATCCTTAATAAAAAAAACTTTTTCTATTAAATGATAATTTTATCCACTTATAGTTTAAAAAAATTATTTTTTATAAGTGGTATAGAAAAACTAATAAAACTTTAAATTCTTTATGTAATAATTATCTTACGTCATAAAATTTTGTATAATAAACCAAAATTTTGACAAAATTATGTTAGTTGTATTTGTTGTTTATAGTCAATTACTAAAAATATTTTTATTTATAAATGGATTTTTTACTATAAAAAAAAAAAGGAAAAAGAAAATGGCTTATTTATGCCAAAAAAAAAAAAAAAAAAAAAAAATCTTTACAACTACCCAACATATATGTATTATGCGTATGCGTTTTAATGTACATGCATAATGTATATAAATTTTGCCCCCTAGAGTCAATATCTCGCATTGGCGGCTCTAGGTGTAGTCTAGAGGGTTCAAATGAACCCCTTGAGCTGGGCCAATATATATATATATATTTTAATTTTTTTTATTTGACCCTTCTAAAATAAATTTTGAACCCCCTAGACCTAAATTTTTTTTTAAGCCTAGCTTAGATGAATTTGACTATGATCATCTTAACAATATCTTGATCTTTTTAAACACACACACACACACACAAAACACCCAATAACAAATCAATTTGATCTCAAATATGGGAGAAAAAATAGTAAGCCTAACAAAAAAAGTATAAATTTGTTCATCTTAAATCTAAAAAAAAAAAAAAAAAATTTAGATCTTAACAAATTTGAAATAAACTAATACATAAAAGTTTATTGTATTTAGATAGCACTTGGAGTTCACTTAACAATAATAATTCATATGTTGATTGTATTTAAAGACAATAGATGATTTCCAAGATTTAATCTTAGCAGCAATAATTATTATCTTTAGTGTATAAACAATATGCAATGAACCAGTTTATCTTAAATGAGAAATGTTATGTTCATAATACACTCAAGCGCAAGTGACAAATTATTACTAGCTGATACTAATGAGAAAAAAATGTAATTTTAGTAATGAGTTTAAATTTGAACTAAAATCAACTTATAACCTAAAATTTGTTGGAAAAGTGTTGTGAAAATGTTATAAATGCAGCACTTCTCATCTTTTATTCTCTTGCTAGTACGTACTATAAAATTTTTTTAATAAAGAAATCACGTAGACCGCAAGATCTGCCTTTTTTTTTTTTAAACCCAAAATGCATCTTCTTACTAACCCTCCTAAAACTATATCCTGGAGCCGCCACTGATTCCTCACCACTGGTCCGCAATTCATTCACTTAACAAATTCTTCAATTCTCTTATTCATGAGTAATGACTCCTGACCTCTTAAATATTTTTCCATTACATTTTGTCCTACATTATATTCCCCCTGACATTTTCTTATTGCGTTTTCAAAATAGATCTCAAATAGTCCATTACCCGGAAAGAACGTAATTGGGATAATTCTACAGAAAGATTCTAACATTCTATGCTTGTTATTACTGTACAATGGGCTGCCGCATTGCTTTCTCATCTTACATTTCACCTTCCAGCTAGTAAACCTGATATGAGCCACTCAAGTTGAAGAAAATCTCCATTGTCTTGGCCCTTTCTTGTACTACACCCCTAGTTGTCATATCGGTCTTTTAGAAGTTTTAACATTATTGTAGGGACTCCCAACATTATTGTTGGGGGCAATGATTTCAACTTTCAAGTCTTTGCTCGCATTACATTTCACCTTCCAGCTAGTAAATCTGATATGAGCCACTCAATGTTGAAGAAAATCTCCATTGTCTTGGCCCTTTCTTGTACTACACCCCTAGTTGTCATATCGGTCTTTTAGAAGTTTTAACATTATTGTATGGACTCACAACATTATTGTTGGGGGCAATGATTTCAACTTTCAAGTCTTTGCTCGCGTTACATTTCACCTTCCAGCTAGTAAATCTGATATGAGCCACTCAATGTTGAAGAAAATCTCCATTGTCTTGTCCCTTTCTTGTACTACACCCTTATGACCTGTTTGGATGTTTAAAAAAGGAAGGGGAGTAGAGTAGAAGGAGGGAGAGCCAATTATTTTGTTTGGAAGTTTTTTAAAGAATGAGAGGGAAGGGTTTGGGGGGGGGGGGGTTTGGAGGGGTTTCAACTCTCTCTAACCCCTCATTTTTAATTCCCCCAAATTGGAGAGATTTGGAGGGAGAGTAGAGTAGATAAATTATTGTCCAAGTAAATTCCCTAATTTATCCTTTCTAAATTAATCATAAACTAATGCTGCAAGTCTATTTTCAAATAGGGGTAAATTTGTCTATTTTAATCATTTCCTCTTCTCTCCATCCTAATTTTTAAAACATCCAAACAAGAGGAATGACTAATTACTCTCTTCCCCCTTACTAATTTTAAAAACATCCAAACAAGGTGGAGGGGAACCATTCCCCTCTACTCTCCTCCCTCTCTAAACTTCCAAACAAGCCATTAGTTGTCATATCGGTCTTTTAGAAGTTTTAACATTATTGTAGGGATTCACAACATTATTGTTGGGGGCAATGATTTCAACTTTCAAGTCTTTGCCCGCGTTCAGTGGCAAAGTCATATTTTTCCCCCATCGGGGTCAAGTGATAAATATGCCAAAAAGTTTTTTTAATCAAAATTATAATATAACCTATTAATTACATATACATACACAAAAATATTTGTACTATGATTTATAGAAAGCTATTTTTATCATATTTAACAACTTGTGATGGCATTATTTTTATCATGGCATGGCACAACTTATGACATTCATGGCCTTACCAATGAGTAGGACATTGCTCTACTACCATTTGTACTTCAAGAACAAAAGGGTTGCCTGAAATAAACTTTTCAATCTTTCAATCAATAGTTAACGTGGGACTTCATGATTTCCAACATAAATGAACTCTAACATGCATGATTCTTGACGTGAAACATATACATACAATACGAATTTGGATCATCTCCATTTCGAGAGGGTCTATTTAATGGCCATGACTCAAAATGGAATAAATCTAGGGAGTAGGTTTTGTCAACTCACCAGCTCTAGACCCTAAATTATTCCACATTGGATCCAAATCCCTGTGTATACTAACATAGTTTACTAGAATAAAGCTTCAAAAAATAATAATTGTAACAACAACTTGGGCTTGCTGACCTGGGCCACAAGCTGTTTGTTACTATGACTAGGCCCATATATGTTGAAACTGGCTACTGGGCTTATAGGCTGATTGGACTTTAAAAAAAAAAATCCTGGCCCAATTACTTTAAATTTTAAATGGGCTACGTGAACTTGGTTCATGTCATATGTAACGATAACAACAGATTGTTGCTATGGAGGTAGGTGGAGTAATGCTGGTGCCGCAACTTGTTGCACAACTTGTATCACAGCTCGCCCATATGAGGACACCCCTTCACCACTTACAACTTGTCATGTGGGCGAGTTGTACAACAGGCACCAGCATAACTCAAGTAGTTGTGATGGTGTAGCATGGTGGTTTTACGATGCGACTTTGTTAGCAACACTCGAGATAGTTTTGCGATGTGATTGTGATGGCGAGGCTGTTTACTCCTACAAAGGACGTGGTCTCTTGATTCCTTGAACAAACTCAAGTTACTAGAGAGATTGAAAAAATGTTCAAAAGAAAGTCTAGGAACACACATGTAATCATGCAAATTTGTCTCCATTAGAGTATAAGAAAGTCATTTACTGAATCACAAAAAGAGCATCTTTTTTTTTTTTTTGATTGGAACAAAAAGTGCATCTTGATTAACTAATAAACCCAAATAAAATCCAAATGTTCAATAAACCTACATGAGGCACTCTCACACTTAGCAAATAAACACTCATAACATTTTGTTTGTTTTGCTGTAAAATGGTTTCATTTTACAGAGTTTGATTGCGTATATGAAACATTGTGGAAATTATCTTTCAGTGTTTGTGGAAATTATATGAAAAACTAGTTCTTCAATTCTAAGATATACCACATCGCTTTGATCTGAAGGTAATTAATCCTTGTAATAAATTCTTCAAACTTGTTCAGGAAAATTAGAGTTGGAAAGCCCGCAACAATGTACTATTGAGTCATTGACTGATCTCGAAACAAAGCAACATGAATATTTGTAGGTGAACTTAATGTAGAAACTTGAGCAATTGCTGTTGGCCTAACGAGTCTTCAAAATAGCCCAAGATTATGCAGGATAGAAAGAAAAGATTATTAGCAAGTGCAATAGCTATTTCACAATGTACAGTAAATTGAATTTACGTCTAGCAATTCAAATTGTCATTAATCTAAATGTAGAAAAGGGACCTTGCTGAAAGACTTGCTTATGAGATTACTTCCTCATCAATTTCTATGCAAGCAATGCGAGCTATATTGGACCAATCATTTCCAGTCTTATTTTGGAGTTTTGATTTCAACAAAGAGCACTCTTTGATGTAGAGGAAAGATAGTGAGGATGGGAGTCCCTCTTCTGGTAAGGACTGGAGTCTATTATAGCAACTAATCTCCAATGTCTTGAGACCAGTAAGATGTTGAAGCCCCTTGTAGTTCAGATTTTTGAGATTCAAAAGTCCACTGATGCGTAGAGATTTGAGACTATTGGGTAGTAAATTCTCTTCTGGAAATGACACTACGTTTTTACATCCACCTTCAATCTCCAACCAACTAAGACATGCAAGCTTTTTCAAACCCCACTCCTTCCCAAGCATGAGTTTGTTGCAGAAAGTTATACTGAGTAAACTTAGTTTTGAAGGCAAAACTGCTTCTAAAAGTGACACAAGTTCTAGACAATTATTTATAAACATTGAATGCAGAGAACTAAGTGTGTGCAACTAATGAGGTAGTTCCTTAAGATTCTTGCAATTGGAAAAGACACTAGCTTTGGGCAATCCCTAATCTCCAAGGCCTTAAGAGACGTGGGTCTTTCCTGAATTTCCTCTAGCATTGAAAGGGATTCTAGATTTGCACAATCCCAGATTGAAAGAGTTCTAAGATTTGGAAAGAATCTTAATGGGAGGGATATCAGGGAATCACAACTATTCCCTATGCACAAATATTCAAGTTCTTCATACTGGTCTGTTTTCTCTGTAGGTGGGAGAAACTTAAATTCCCTACAGTTCTGGATATAAAGACTTTTTAAGGAAGCAGGTGGATGGCCTTGAAAGGACTTGAGAGAACAGCAATTAATGAAATGCAAATGTTGGAGAGAAGATATTCTGTCCATCACTTCTTTAGGTATGAACTCCAGAGTATCACATCCTTCAATTTTGAGGTTTTGCAGCCCCAATGGCAATTCCAACAGTTGTGATATTTCTGAAACTTTCATGCTTTCAAAAGAGGAGAGGCCTTGCATTCCATCTTGGTTGTTCGAGGTATAAGTCTGAGTCACGGGGCATTCTGTAGCACCTTCAGTCATGGGAGATGAGGATTCTACAACACCTTTAGATGTAAAGATGGTCATTTGCTCAGAGAATGACACAATTTTGTCATCACTTATGAACATAACCTTATCGTGATAATGTAAAAGCCTTTCGTGAATTGAGGCCTGTGTCATAAATGTAGTCACAAGCTCTTGAAATTCAGAGATCTCAACTTTTACTATTGAAGGAAATTGCTTGGGTAAGTTCTCCCTCAGTTTGGGGCATCTCTGTATAGAAAGCTCTTGCAGGCATGGGAATTCTCCACCTTCAACATCAGATGAAACCCATTCTTCCCATTCCAACATCCCCTCAAATGTTAGAGTTTCCAAAGACTGAAATGGCTTATCCATCCTACTGAATTCAAGACCTACCCTCTTTACTCCATCCATCTGTTCCATAATGAGTACTTTTAGAGCTGGTAGCTGTCCGAGTGGTGGCAAGTATAAGCAATTCTTGCATCTGCTCAAGCGTAGGAAAACCATGTTAACGAATGAAAAATCCCCCAATCAACTTGGAAATCTCGTACCACAATTGAAACTAATGCTCAACTTCTTCAAATTTGTATGAGGCACAAGCTGTTCAAGCACATCTCTATCATTTTCTGGATCAACAGTGTCTCCACTCCATTTCAAAAATATCTCATCAAGTTGTGTCTTCTCTACCAAGCCTGCCTCAGCTTCATCTTTTACAGAGACCAAGTTTTGCAACTTTGAAATTCGAAGTGTTCCATGAAGATACAAAATCTCCCCCCCCCCCACTGTTGAGCCACTTTTTTTGCCGACAACAAAGTTAGAAAGTGTTTGAAGACTTCCTAATCTCCTCTTTTCTTTTGGCATCTCATTTAAGTCAGTTCCAATAATATCAAGATGACGCAAGTTTATAAGCTTCCACAAGTTTTTTGGCAATTTAGTAAGATAATGACAATTTGACAATATCAATGTTTGTAAATTGTATAGAGCACATACTGTTTCTGGTAAAATCTTGATTGCTGTGTGAGAGAGATCCATATACCATAGATGTTTCAAGTTGCTGATTGAAACAGGTTGCTTGGTAATATGATAGTGAGATAAAGAAAGCACTCGTAAGAATTGCAGTTTGGACAACAAATTCTGTAGCTTAATATTGCAAAAATGACTTGATTCATGATCCAGTGAAAAAAAGGTTCTTATAAACTTGGCTTTATCGATGGCCTCAAATATCATTGGGCAATCATATTTACTTCTGAAAAGTGACAAATGCTGAGTCCATGCATTCATGCCTGAGGTGTCATCATACTCCAATTTGAAGCAAAATTTCCCAGAAACAAGAGCAGCTAAGTGACTCATAAGATCATGCATCATGAAACGTGATTTATTGCCATTTGATCGTTGAAGAAAATACCTCAATAATAATTCACGAAAGTATTCATCACTAACCTCTTCCATGCTTCGATTTTCTCCAGGAAGTTGCAAAAAACCTTCTGTCATCCATAAGTGGACTAGCTTCTTTTTCTCAAATTCATATTCCGGGGAAAATATTGAACAATATGCAAGGCATCATTTTAGATGTACAGAAAGATGATCATTGCTCAGTTTTAATGGACTAAGAACCTCACATTTTTCACTTGGAAAATGTATTAGGCACTTCCGTACAGATTCCCATTCCTCCACTTGTAGCTTAAGGCCCAAGAGAGCCCCAAGTGTTCTTAATGCTAAAGGCAAACTGCCAGACAGCTCCACGATTTCTTTTCCAATAACTCCTAGTTCTGGATATGAATTCAACTCTTGGTCTCCAAAAGAAAATTTTGTAAACAATGACCAACAATCGGTATTTGATAATTCTCTCATAATATAAGCACTTTCAGTGCCCACCATTGATGCAACAGATTGCATGTGTGTGGTAACAATAACACGACTTGCTTTAGCAGCTCCTTTAAAGGGAGATAGTAAGAACTCCCAGTCGTGGTAAGTCTCAGCCCAAACATCATCAAGAACAAGTAAAAATTTCTTTCCCCGGACACCCTCCTGCAATCTAACTTAAAGCAAATTGAGATCTTTGAGATCACAAGATTACATAGTGAACGACTCAAAAATTGCCTTTGTCACCATGAACATGTCAAAATGATCTGAAACATGAGCCCAGGCCTTCAATTCAAAATGTTCTCTAACTCTATCATCATTGTAAATGAGCCGAGCAAGAGCAGTCTTGCCTATCCCAACCTCAGCCACAACTGTAATCACAGAGAACTCTTCACCACTTGCATCATCTGACAGTAACAGTTCAAAAATTGCTTCTTTATCATCATCCCTCCCGAATACTTCAGAGTCATCAACAAAAGGAGATGTGGGTATGCTGGAAGACTGTTTCATCTCATTTTATATTCCTTTCTTCAAACCGAGCTCATCTGTTCGCTTGGCTAAGGATTTTAGCCTGGCAAGGATCTGCCCCATCTTTTTTTCTATCCCCTTTTTGTGGCTCTTAACCCACTTGCCTAATAAATGAATGCCCCCAACTAGACTAATCTCGCCATGAGATTCTGCATCAAACTCATTTTGCTGAGCTTCAGTGGAGATCTCGTCTACGAGTTCCTCAATATGATAGACAACATCTTGAAGCTCATCCCGCCATGCTTTAACTTCTAGACTCTTGCCCTGCTTCTCCTCAGCATCATTAAGCACCAAAGTAACAGACTGCAACCTTGTCTCAAACTTCTTCAGCAATCCATTGTCGACTTCATGAATTCGGAGGAAGTCAATGATTTCTTTGGAAGCCAAACTGTCCAAGAGAACCTGAATTGCCACTCCCATCAACGAGTCAGCCATGCTGCCAACTTTTAGTGAAAGAAAGACAGGGAAAGACAGATAGAGAAACAAGAAAGAGATCGATCAACTTTGGCTTTTGAAAGCTTTTTGAAGCAAGATCAAGCAGAAGTATGACAAAGCTAACAGCAAGTTAACAAAGTGGCTTGAACTCAGCTGATTGGTGGTAAATACTAGAAATCAAATCTAGTTATTGGCTTTTAACAGGTCAATGGGATTGGCTTGTTGTGTATACTTCATGTTTTCTTGACCTGTATATATCTCATTTTTTTGAAAGACAATTTCTTAGTACAGTTTGCAAGCAAAGAGATTATTCATCATAATATTCCCATCGCTGTTTTTAATGATGGTATACCAGTTGTTATCATTTTCTGGCCGATGGTTTTGAACGTTATCTGTTATTACCATATTATGACATTTAATATTTCCTGAAAACGAGTTTCCTTTGTAGAGAGGATTTATCTTTTGAAAGCTTTTGCAGCAAGAATCAAACAAGATGGATGAAAGCTCCTGACAAGTAAACAATGTGTGGAGGGGGAAGGTATTTGGTATCAAATGATACTATGTTAGCGGTATCAATGTGACATGGTATCATTTGATACAAAATACTTTTTCGTGCCGTGGAGCCACAGGTAACCAGCGATAACTACTAGAAATCTTATATATTAATTGCATCCTTATTTTGTTTTCTTTACTATTGTTTCTTTGTGATAGCTAGCAAATTTCTTGAGTATAAAAAGAAGAAGAAGACAAACCTCTATTGTGCTGATAAAGGAATATTCCATGATCATGAATCAATCGTTATTTTCAATGATGGTATACCAATTCTTGTTATTTTCTGGCCGCTGGTTCTGAAAACTTGGTCGTTATTACAATACCTGAACATTCCATCCTTCCTTAATGCCAAGAGGCTTAAGCTCATTATAGGTCCTACCAGTACCAATAGAATAAGTCATAATTTTACTTGTAGTGCAAATATTACAACAATAGGACTAACTATTGTATATTCGCCATATTGGGTTAATTGTAACACAATTCTTATAGTTAAGATGTAGTTGCTATAGGTTTTTTTCTATGGACTTAGGTCATCAATATGCTTTGAGCCCCTTGAACTCTTCTAATCTAAAATCTTCCACATGATCGGTGTTCGTGACTTCAAGGGCCATGCTGAAGGTTTGACTCCATAGAAATTTGATAGGCCAAAAAGCGTATTGACCCCTTGTGATTAATTAACCAATTAATTTAACCAAGTTTATTAATTAAGTTAATTAATATGCAGCTGCGTGGCAGCACAAACAAATCACCAAATAACTAAATATGCAACGGAAATTAAATGACACGGTGATTTGTTTACGAATGGAGAAAACCTAACGGCAAAAACCTCACCGAGTGATTTTCAGGTAACCACTCCCGAAACACCACTATTATCACAACAAGCGGTTACAAGTAAAGGAATCCCAAGTACCTTACCAACCTACAGTTGAACCCTTACCCCAATACCCAATTGGACTTGTTCTGTAGTGACAGTTTCCCTTTTGATGCACGGCTCCCAAGTACGTGACTAACCAGTTGCGCGAATCCCAGTACGCGACTTCAACACCAACTAGAAAGAGAGGTTGGCTGCAAAGTTCTTCAGTTCATCCTACACGATGAAGATCAAGAAGATGCTTGGTCACAAAACCCAAAGGTGCACATACACAGCAACTTCTTCAGAAGAGATGAACAAGGGTAGAACTTTGTCTCTGATTACAAATTGCTTGAATAGAGTTTGCTCAATGCTTGTGCAACTTGTATCTATGTTGACGGCCCTTAAAACAATCCTTTTATATGTCTAGGGTTAGGAGAAAAGAAGGCCCAAAGACACATTCACGGATCCCAAGAAATCAGATCAGAAATTCTGATTTTATAAACCTCGACAGATAGAAGCTGTCAAGAAGTTGTCGAGTAGGTGTCGAGCTTACAGGCTGGAACAGCTTACTTAAGCTCGATAGATGCAGCTGTCGAGCTTTAATGAATTTGCACTTTCAGCTTGTTTTCTTGGACAGACTTGAAGGTTTCCACACTTGATCTTGAAACATAGTTTCTTGAAGTATTTCAACACATCCTAGATCTACCCAAATACAAGTAAAGTGCGTTTTGTCAAAGGATTAGCCAATTACATAAAAGAGTGACATATGTTTTTAACAAGTGAACTGCATATGTCCTAACATGCTGAAGGTTTGACTCCATAGAAATTGTATTGTGATAATGCTATGTGGCTTTAGCTTTGCTTGCCAAATAAGAACTTCATCTTTAGATTCGCATTTTGTACTCAAAGTTGTGTAAAATAGAGGTTTTTGACCTTTCTATGGTAGCACACACAAAAGACTTTTAAAACCTCTCAAAGCTCTGTTTAGGTCAATTATAATGTGGCCTTGTATAGTTTAGCATGTATGTCACGGATTCTAAAGTCATTAAATAGTCAATTAATTTTTTTTTTCTTTGAGCTGCTTCTTGGACAATTGATCTTGTGCTTGAAATTGAAATATTACAACTCAAACAAGGTTAAAAGTCATGGAATTTGCCAACACTAAGCTTAACAAGGAGTGTCTGGTAAGATGTTTGCAGTCAAGTCATGCAATTTGCACTTGATTTACATTAGCTATCACTAATTGCAGGTTAGGAATAGGAAATATATATATATATATATATATATGCTTTTTTTGAGAAACAAATAGAAAATATATATAGGTGTTGAAGTCTCAGTCACTTTCTCATAAACAATGTTGCAACTCGTTAAAATCATAAGTTTTGATTAAATTAATATTACTTTCACATGACACACGATTGCACTATTTTTTATCATATCTATATCTATATCTATATCTATATATTACTAAAAACTGAAATATAGCGTTTAATTCTGCTGCTCTCACGTTGCGTCACATCAGCTGCCACGTCATTTTTAAAAAAAAAATATATATATATATATATATAATTTGTCCTACAATTTTAAAATGGTTTTTACAATTTTCAACCCTATAAATGCAGCCCACTACTTATTTATTTACTTCTACTATCACCCTTACTTATTTATTTGCTTCTACTATCACCCTATAATAAATCTGTATAATAAATTTATCTCACTACTTATTTATTTACTTCCACTATCACCCTATAATAAATCTGTATAATTAATCCAGCCCACCTCTTATTTATTTAGTTCCACTATCAAGCCCAACCCAAAGCCTTTTCAGTTCAGCTTTAGGGTTTTGTGTGAGCCTTTTCAGCTTAAAGGAAAAAAAAAAAAAAAAAAACGTTGAAGCCTTTCAAGCTTTAGGGTTTTTTTTTTTTTTTTTTCAATTTTCCTATAATTGTTTTTAACATTTATTTTTATAATATTTACCCTTCTCCAACCTTTTTCTCTCTCTTATCATTTCATCTCCCCACTACTTCTTCAATCTTTCTCCCTCCCTTACCTTTTCATTTCCTCGCTACCCTTTACATTAATATCATTCTTCCTTTTTCCTTTTGTTTTCCTTTATTTTTGTCTCTTCTTATTCATACCCTCTTACTATAAATTTGTCACTATCTTTTCTATCTATGCATAGTTTTCCCTCAAAAAAAAAAAAAAAAAAGTTCCCTCTCTCTCTCTCTCTCTCTCTCTCTCTCTCTAAATTTTTTGGTGGATTTTTATTTTTATTTTTCTTGCATCTCTACTTTAGGTTGATAATTTATTTATCCTTTAAAACTCTATTTTGGGTTAATGCGATTTAGTTTTGTTTTTTAAATTGTTGTTGTTGTTGTTGTTGTTGTTGTGTGTGTGTGTGTTTTTTTTTTTTTTTTTTTTTGGTTAAATGTTATCCTATTGCATTCTAAAGTATTAAATATAGCATATAAAAATATAATATTATTCTTATACATAGCATGATTTGAATAATTTGGTATTTATTTTGTTACATATCATGATTTTTTATATTGCTCAATTTAGATGTTAAACTATGAGATTTTACTAATTTTTGTTTACTTTTTAATCCTTTGTGGTGGACAAAGTACTCTTAATAGTTGTATTAGAAGTACTCTATAACGCCATTCATTTAAAGAAAAGCAAAGGTTAGCCAAATGAAAATAATCGGATATGTGACAAATTTTAACTTTTGCAATTTTATTTTAATTATTATTATTTTATAACAATGCATGTATAGAAATTTAATTATTAGATTTTGCTAATAATTTTTTATTTGATAATTTGTTTTGGGTGGCCGAAATTTTAATTTCTACAAAGAAAATAACCCTAATAGATTATCAAAAACAAAATTTTATCCTAATATTGGTTCAATTAATCATTGTTAAGTTTTATTATTTTTTTTTTGTTTACGTTTTTTGGTGTTTTGGACTGTTCCTATAATAAATAAAAATATAATTACAAAATAAATTACTCATTATTAGATTAGTTTAAATTATAAATTTTTTTTTTAATAAAACCACCATAAAAATAATTATCACGTACAACGCGCGGGTTCGCGACTAGTCTATATATTACTAAAAGCTGAAGCGTAGTGTTTAATGCTGCTGCTCTCATATTGCGCCACATCAGCTGCCACGTCATTTTTTTTTTTTTAAATATAATTTTCCTACAATTTTAAAATGGTTTTTACAATTTTCAGCCCTATAAATGCAGCCCACTACTTATTTATTTACTTCCACTATCACCTTATAATAAATCCAGCACACTACTTATTTATTTATTTCCACTATCACCCTATAATAAATCTGTATAATTAATCCAGCCCACCTCTTATTTATTTAGTTCCACTATCAAACCCAACCCAAAGCTTTTTCAATTCAGATTTAGGATTTTGTGTGAGCCTTTTCAACTTAAAAAAAAAATAAATAAATAAAAATAAAAACAACAACAACAACGTTGAAGCCTTTTAAGCTTTAAGGTTTTTTTTTTTTTTCTTTCCAATTTTCTTATAATTGTTTTTAACATTTATTTTTTTAATATTTACATTTCTCCAACCTTTCTCTCTCCCTTACCATTTCATATCCCTACTACTTCTTCAATCTTTCTCCCTCCCTTACCTTTTCATCTTCCCACTATCCTCTACATTAATGTCATTCTTCCCCTTTACCTTCATCTTTCTTTATTTTTGTCTCTTCTTATTCACACCCTCTTATTATAAATTTGTCACCATCTCTTCTATTCTATGCATAGTTTTCCCTCACAAAAAAAAAAAAAAAAAAAGGTTCCCTCTCTCTCCCTCTCTCTCTCTCTCTAAATTTTTTGGTGGATTTTTTTTTTTTTTCTTGCATCTCTACTTTAGGTTGATAATATTTTATATTCTTTAAAACTCTATTTTGGGTTAATGTGATTTAGTTTTGTTTTTTAAATTGTGATTTAGTTTTGTTTTTTAAATTGTGATTTAGTTTTGTTTTTTAAATTGTTGTTGTTGTTTTTTTTATTTTATTTTTTTATTCTCTTTGATTGTTAAATGTTATCATATTGCGTTCTAAAAAATTAAATATAACATATAAAAATATAATATTATTTCTATTACATAGCATGATTTGGATAATTTGGTATTTATTCTGTTATATAGCATGATTTTTTATAGTGCTCAATTTAGATGTTAAACTATGAGACTTTACTAATATTTGTTTATTTTCTAATCATTTGTGGTGGACAAAGTACTCTTAATAGTTGTATTAGAAGTACTTTATAATGCCATTTATTTAAAGAAAAGCAAGGTTAGCCAAACAAAAATAATCAGATAGGTGACAAATTTTAACTTTTGCAATTTTATTTTAATTATTATTATTTTATAACAATGCATGTATAGACATTTAATTCTTAGATTTTGCTAATAATTGCTGAAATTATAATTTCTACAAAGAAAATAACCTTAATAGATTATCAAAAACAAAATTTTATCCTAATTTTGGTTCAATTGATCATTGTCAAATTTTATTAATTTTTTTTAGTTTATATTTTTTTGGTATTTTGAATTGTTTTTATATTACATTTATAATTGTTCCTATAATAAATAAAAATATAATTATGAAATACATTACTCATTATTAGATTAGTTTAAATTGTAATTAAAATTTAATAAAACCACCATAAAAATAATTATCACGCTCAACGCACAGGTTCGCAGCTAGTCTATATATCTATATATTACTAAAACCTGAAGCGTAGCATTTAATGTTGTTACGCTCCAGTTGAGCCACGTCAGCGTCCACCTCATTATCATTTTCTTTTCAATTTCCTATAATTGTTTTTAATATTTACTTTTTATTTTATTTTAATATTTACATTTTTTCCAACTTTTTTCCCCCCATACCTTTTCATCTCCCCACTACCCTCTACATAAATACTATTCTTCTTCTTTTCATCTCCCCACTACCCTTTACATAAATATTATTCTTCCTCTTTCTCTTCACCTTCCTTTATTTCTCTCTTCTTATTCACACTCTCTTACTATAAATTTGTAACTATCTATTCCATTCTATGCATGGTTTTCTCTCACAAAAAAAGGTTCTCTCTCTCTCTCTCTCTCTCTCTCTCTCTCTCTCTCTCTCTCTCTCTCAATTTTTTTATGAATTTTTTATACATTCTTATATTTATGCCAAATTACTAATCTTTGGGAATCCTTTCTCTTATTTTTCTCACTTAATTTAATTGGGTAGTTTGCCGGAATTCAAAAAAAGGTTCCCTCTCTCTTTCTCTCTCAATTTTTTGATGAATTTTTTTATACATTCTTCTATTTATGCCAAATTACTAATCTTTGAGAATTCTTTATTTCTTTTTTCTTTTTCTTTTTTCTACACTAGAATCATTATGCTCATTTTCTCACTTAATTTAATCGGGTAGTTTGCCGGAATTCAAGTAATACTAGACAATAAGGAATTTTACGGCATTAAAGATCGCCTAAATATATACCAGCCAGAAGTTGAAAGTCAACAAATTAGTGGAGCTATAATTAAGCTTCAAACATGATTGATGGTATTGCCAATGTTCTTTAATTAGCATCATTATTTCTATTTCTCTATATATGTTTCCTAGAATTAGAATTAGTCCCATTTTTACACTTATTTTTAAAAATCTTTTTATCTCTACAAATATATCATTTTAATATATTTTTTTTGTGTATTTCATTAATATTTTTTAAGGTGAATCATATTCTTCTACCTTTGTTATAGTGTGTTACATTTGCTTAATATACAACTCATCTCTTAAGGAATAAGGAAATTATCATAATAATAAAAAATCGTCACAAAATTACAATGTTAACTTAACCAAAATTAAAATAAAACTAAAGAAATAAAAATAGATTTTATAATAATTTATTAGTCAACAAACTGGTAGGCATATTCAAATTCCTATTTCCAAAAACAACTAAGTATTAATCCAAACCAAAATTCAATCAAAATTATAAAAGGGAAAGAAAAGACTTTTTGATGGGAAATTAAAAAAAAACACAATACAAAAACATATTAAAAAAAAAAACCATCAATCTTAATTAGAGTTATAAGAAAAAACAAAAATCTTTTATGTGCAATTGTTCTCTTTATTGGTATTTATTGTTATATATTTTATTTTTACTTTTTTTTTCATCTCATCTTATGTTATTCAACATTTAAATTCAGTCACATCTTCCACATCATTAAATTATTTATATTTTCTCTCTCTCTCTCTCTCTCTCTCTCTCTCTCTCTCTCTCTCTCTCTCTTTTTAATAATTAAACATGGAATATTTTATTTAAATTCAAATCAATAAAATTATCCTTAAAAAATTGTACTTTTTTTTTTTTTTAACATTTACTCTTTGTCCAAGCTTTTTCCTTATCTTTATCTTTTCATCTCCCCACTACCTTAATATCACTATTCATCTCCCCATGTCTTCCATATCATTAAATTATTTATATTTTTCACTCCTTTTTATTTAAAAAAATTAAAATTTTAAAATTTTACTTAAATTCAATAAATAAAAGTGTCCTCATAAAGTGAAGTAATACTAGGGACACACTCATTCTCAAACTCAATATATCAAAGGAAAAATATAATACAAAACAAATGCCAATTGGGAAACACTAAATGAAAAAAAAAAAAAATAATAAGGATATCAAACCAAATATAATATAAAGAATAGTTATGGTTATACTAACTTAAGGGTAGCAAAATTAAATGAAAAAAAAAAAAAAAATAACTACAATGCATATTTAATGCAATAAAATCATCATCAAATTTTGGAAAACAGTAGGTTGCTCATGGAAAGAGAGAGAGAGAGAGATGGTAAAGAAAAAAAAATGTCAATTAGTAACTATTAATTGGAAAACAAAGAGGTTGTAAGAAGAAGTAAAAATAAAAAAAATAAATATGACCAATATGGAGAACATTAAAAACTTTATAGTGCAATAAAATCAATTGTTACATTCACTTAAAAAATTGAATCAATAATTAAACACAATCATAGCAATATATTTAAACTTAAAACTAATCAAACTCTAATTCATAACTAAAAGGAGATGTTCTCATGTAATAATAAAAATTACATAAGAAATAAAGTTAGAAAATTTTAAAATCCCTTTTTTGACATTTCATTTAACTTTATATGTGTGTGTGTGTGTTTGTGTGTGTGTGTGTGTGTGTGTGTGTGTAATCTTCATACACAATTACATTTAAAAATCTAATAAATTAAACGATGCTACATCTCATTCGACATCTCTGTTATGAAAATTATTAGCCAGTAAATATATGATAATAGTAAAAAACGTTATAAATGAAATTATGAAAAAAAAAGAAAAAAGAAAAAGAAAAAGAAGTGATAAAACTAATTAGCTACTATCATTATGAAGTAGTAGTCTATGATTTTACACATCTAAAGAAGTGGAATATATAAAGTTCACTTAAGGTATATGTAAAGATTCACATTAAAAGAAAGATATGTAAAGGTTAAAAAAATGTATATTCTATAAATAAATAAAAAGGTATATGTAAGGTTTTAATTAACTTAAAAGAAAATGAAAAATCAATTATTAACAACAACAACAACAACAACAAGAATAATAATAATAAGAATAATAATATAGGGGTAATTACATTCCCCTTCCTTGAGATTTGAGGAAATGACACTCTACCCCAAACTTGAAAGGAAAAAATATTTTCATCCTTTACATTTGTTTGACCAAACTTTGTGAAATTAATATTAAAATATTGTGTACTAACCTGCTTGTGCTTAAGGTAGGTTCCAGAATTATCCTTTATTTTAAAATTAAATTCTCTTATTTTAAAATTTTAAATTAAAGCGTTTTTCAAAATATTAAGTAATGGCTTTTGCATTTTTCCCCCCTTTTCTTTTCCCATTGAGTTATGGAGAGATTTGTCATTTCAAATGTTTTGGTATTTTATAAATTTGTATTTTAATTCTAAAGTTATGAGAAGTGTCTTTACTAACCATGGTTAAACATTTATAAATAGATTCTGTGGGGCCAAGAAATCCTACGACCCAGCCCACTTCGTTCCTGGGCCAAAGGCCCAAGCCAAGGAGGCACCTGAAATCCGAGGAGGAAAAGAAGAAGCCCTGGCGCAAACAGAACGGGCCGAGGACGACCCCATCATCGGGCGTCCGAGAACTTGAGGAACAGGCCCGTAACGAGCAGTCACCTCCACATTAAGTGTACCTGACAACCGCCCTGGCCGCATTAATGAGGAAAGGACTTCACACTAGCGTCGCCTTGGTTGCCGCGACTCTCCAAGAGACTGAGAGGGCGGCTGATGGGACAAGCACCTGAGCAAATGTCCTGATCGCTCAACAAGTGTAGGGCTAGGATTAGTTGGGTAAGGGATATATAATGTAAGGGAATCCCTCAGAAATGGGGTCCTCTGGAAAAAAGGGGAGAAGGAAAAGATGGAGGCTAAAGGGGAGAAAAGCCTCCTCGGCAACGGTCCGAGGAGCATCCCCCAACTGTAAATTGCTCTAAGCCATTCATTAAATAAAAAGAGAACGGAGCCCACGCCCCGTGAACGCCGGCCGACGCCTAGACCTTCGATCCACTCTCTACAAATTCATTGTTCGGGGTTCGTTGGGCCCTTGACCCAGATCCGTTGGGCCCGGGGCACCAAAAATGCAGTCCCTACAGATTCTTAAATAAATTTAAAATATTCTGTTATTAATATGAATGGAAGAGTATTATTACTTATTACCTCAAATATATTTAATAAGATCACCTTAAAAAAAAATTATCTCGCGCAATGCGCGGGTTTGCGACTAGTACTACTAAAAGCTGAAGCGTGACATTTATTACGGTTAAGCTACTATTGCGCCACCTCATCGCCACATCATTCACCATGTAATTATTATTTATTATTTATCCCTATTTAAATATATATATATATATATAAATATATTATTGACTTTATATATTCATCTTTGTCGGTTTTAACATCTATATATATATATATATATATTTCTTTTTTATTTCTAATTTTCCCATAATTTTTTTTTTACTTTCACTTATTTTTTAAAAATTTACACTTTTTTCAACATTTCTTCTGCCCTTACCTTTTCATCTCCCAACTACCCTCTACTTTAATATTGTTATTCATCTTTCCCTCATCTTCCTTTATTTATCTCTTCTTATCCCTTTTCTTTTACTATAAATTTGTCACTCTTTTCCATTCTTTGCATAATTTTCTCTCACAAAAAGGTTCTCTCTCTCTCTCTCTCTCTCTCTCTCTCTCTCTCTCTCTCTCTCTCTGTTTTGGTGGATTTTTATTTTTTTATTGCATCTCTGCTTTAGGTTGATAAATTTTTGTTTTTTTAAGAACTCTAATTTAGGTTAGTACGATTTAGTTTTTTGTTTTAAGTTATTATTATTATTATTTTGCCCTTTGATTTTTAAAATTTACCCAATTACATTATAAAAAAATGAAAGATAGTATATAAAAATAAAAATAGTATTTCATTACATAGCATAATTTGGATAATTTAGTGTTTATTGTTATATCTTTTAATTTTCTTTTTTTTGTTCTCTTCTATTTTACTCAATGTTAAAGTTCAACCACATCCTCCTTATCATTAAATTATTTATATTTTCTCTCTCTTTTTGTTTTAAAAATAAAAAATGTAATATTTTACTTAAATTCAAATAAAAGAAAATTGTGCTCATCAAATTGTACTTTTTTTTTTTTAATTTTAACATTTACACTTTCTCCAACTTTTTTCCTTCTCTTTACCTTTACATCTCCTGAAACATTCTACCTTGATATCACTCTTCCTCTTTCCTTTTATCTTCCTTTATTTTGTTTCTTTTTATTATCATCCTCTTAGTATAAATTTGTTATTCACTCTTCCATTCTTTACATAATTTTCTCTCACAAAAAAGTGGTTATTTCCCACTCTTTCTCTCTCAATTTTTTGGTGGATTTTATTTTTATTTTTCTTGCATCTCTATTTTAGCTTGATAAAGTTTTGTATTCTTTAGAACTCTATTTTGGTTGATGGGATTTGGCTTTGTGTTTTCAGTTTTTTTTTTTTAATTTTTTTTTTATGACTTTGATTGTTAAATATTATCATATTGCATTATAAATAATTAAAAATAGTATAGAAGAATGTATCATTATTATTGTGGGAGAGAGATTTGTCTCAAATCCCAACAAAAGAATTGTTTGCTTTGGGAATGGGCCAAGGAGACCGATGCCACCCTCACGAATTTGTTCAATCCCACATCGGGAAGAGACGACTCCCACACATGCCTTATAAGCCTGAGCCTAAGACATGTGTACCACTACTACACATTTATTGTGGGAGGGAGATTTGTCCCAAACCCCAACAAAGGAATTGTTCACTTTGGGAATGGGCCGAGTAGATTGATGCCACCCTCACGAATTTGTTCAATCCCACTACTACACGTGTGTGGAGCAAGTCACTGCTGCGCACATGCCTGTAGTAGTGCGCTTGGGATTTGTCTCAAGCCCCAACAAAGGAATTGTTCGCTTTGGGAATGGGCGGAGGAGACCGATGTCACCCTCACGAACAGAGAATTGACCAAGTGCTACCTGTTTTCCATTGGCCTTAGCTTCAGCTTCCAAGTCTCTAGCTATAGTGGCAATCTCATCCAGCAAATCATCAGCATTATAGGTAGCATCTTTGAGCTTATTGATCCGCACATGCCTGTAGTAGTGCGCTTGGGATTTGTCTCAAGCCCCAACAAAGGAATTGTTCGCTTTGGGAATGGGCGGAGGAGACCGATGTCACCCTCACGAACAGAGAATTGACCAAGTGCTACCTGTTTTCCATTGGCCTTAGCTTCAGCTTCCAAGTCTCTAGCTATAGTGGCAATCTCATCCAGCAAATCATCAGCATTATAGGTAGCATCTTTGAGCTTATTGATCCACTCTTTTACTGCCAGATTCGTGATCTGGTTCTCCTCTGCATGAATGGCCACTGCATTAACAGTCAGCAGAGCTGTCTTTAGCTTGTGAAAGAGTGTTTGATCAAAATCCCAGCCTCGGAAGAAGGCCATAACCTGGGGGAGAAGCCAGCCTATCAAACAGCACTTCAAAAAATGCAGAAAGTAATGCCCCTCCCACAAATTCGGGAAGCATTTTTTTTTGTTTTTATTTTTGTTTTTTGTTGCTTTGTCAAGGAAGGATTCAAGAACAACAATGAAAAAAAGGGCTTGTGAATGTGTCTGCAATCTGTAACAGTTGCTTCTTTTCTTATTCCTATATAACCTTGAATCTAATGGGAACCTTCTTCTCTTATTCCTATATTTTGATTTTTTGATTTTTTTTTATTTTGTGATTTGACTGGATCGCCTAATATGATTTTTAGTATGTGGTCTTTGAGAAATTATAAGATCTGAATGGTGGACCACATCACTTGTCCACCATGTTTAAAATGATAAGATCCTAATGTGAAATCAAAGATGAAAAAACAAAGAATTGTTTAAATCTTCGTACACAATAGATTTCCCGTGCATCGCAGGGGTTAGCGACTAGTAACATCGAGGATGGAATCAAATATACCCAAATATTTTTAGTTCTAAAAGTAAAGCATCCTCTGTCTCTTGCTAGGCAGGCTCACAAAACATTTAGTCAGCCAACATTTTTTCCTCTTTGTAAGTCCACCGGTTCCATATTTGCACAAGTCGTGAAATAATTTTCAAACTTCTAGCATGAGTCCTATATATATAAGAGATTTAATTAGATGAGTGGACAAAAACAATGACCAAGTTTAATACAGAAAAATTTAAATCAAGGTTTCAAAATCATACCTGAAATTGATTGATCATCAGACATCATAATAGCGTACTAATGTTCAGATATAGCCCAACATTGAGATCTGCAAATTAAAAAGAATATTCATGATGAAGATGTATGGAGAAATTTTATTGACGGTTGTCAGATGATAAATTGAAAATGGTGAAATAGATTTCTTATTACCGAAGCCTTAGCATACATGGAAAATAGTGCAAACCATTTAAAAAAAAAACCTGGTGTATGTAGTTTTCAGTGCTAGATTTTCACTCCTATGCTGCTGGAAGAAGATCAACATAGGCTTCACAATCCTTACTGATGTTGTGTTACCCTGTTCAAATTTCAGTAGATTCAAATCACTACTAATCCAAATAAGTTTAAATTATGAAGCAGAGATGCCTATATTGGATACCAGTATGTTCATTATGCAAATCCTAACAAATTAAGATGCTTTTGTGTGCCATTCCCACAAATAAAAATAGTAAATGCTTCTATTACCTCCCATTTCTACTAAGGATCAGAATCACCAAATGGAATTTGCCAAGATCTTGACTATTATTTATCTCTTATTCGCTTCCCCTTCATGCCTATTAGACGTCTCAACTGAAAACATTAAGTTGATATGAAATCTTTTATCCTTTCAGAATTGTGACGAAAGAGAAATGAATTATACAACCTTCCCCATAAAACCAAAAAAAAAAAAAATGTTTGATAAAATGAAAACAAAGTTAAATATTGATACAAGAATTTTTCATGACATGAGTTGGTTTAACCCACCTTTTGCACTTCAAATAGATGATCAATCAAAATAATCTGTGCAAAGTAAACACAGTATTAGATCCGGTTAAAGGTGAACAAAGCATAAGGACTGGACTTCCTCCGGTAATAGAGGGAACTGAGAACACTTGAAATTATGAAAATCTATTAGAAGAATAAGCTTTTTGAGTTTCATGGAGAAATAGTATAAGTTTAAGTAGAAGCGGTACATACCAAGTACCAAGAACTGCAAAGAGCAAAACTGAAACCATGATTCTGCAATTAAGTAGTCAGAGAAATAAAGGTATGTAAGACAGGCCATTCTATAACCGTTTTTGTGCAGCCTGAGGGCTGTTCATTCAACAGCATCTGCCGCAATATTCCAACTTCAGTCCACATAGCCAGAGCCTTCTTCTGATGTTAAGTCAAAAGCTGCATATATTCAATCAACATGTGTTGTTAGATGAAGACAGTTGGGATGGGTTTTGCCAAAAAAGAAAGACAAATGAAGTTTTTCAACTAGGTTCTTCACTAGGGTGTTACTTTTTGTATATATAGTTCAACATCCTGAAAAGGATTCACAAGAAATGTAGATATAAAATGAGAGAGGTTTCCACAGTACTATAAACCAAAACAGCATAATAATAGTACTAAACTAATGAGCTTCAACCTTACGGAAAAGAATTCATCGACTTTCTACTGACCAGACAAAGCACTAGCGCTGCTTCTCCTGGTGATTCAAAGATCACAAAAAAATCATTAGTTGAAGTAGATAGTTAAGGTCAACAAAAATAGAATCACCAGATCATAGTAAATTAAGTTAACAAATAGCACCATGTTTGACATATGGCAGAGTACCTACGAAGAAGTTGGATATATTGAAGAGCTGGGTTCCAGTAGAAATTAAGCTCATCATATTCAGATCATTTTTTCATCAATTTTTATGATGGGTATATGAGCTATCTTGGGCCAGTCTTCCCCTTTCTCCCTAAGGCACCGAGTTTTCAGCAATGGACATTTCTTGACACTTAGAAAAGATAACGATTTTGGCAGACCCTCTTCTGGCATGGACTGCAGATTTGGGCAGCAGCCAATTCCCAATTTTTTAAGTGTGGTAAAATGTTGAAGCTCATTGCCGTCCAGCGATTTCAAATGGGGAATATTCCAGATTTCAAGGGATGTAAGAGAAGAGGGCAGCAGCGCCCTCTCTGGAAAGGACTATACATTTACATATCTACCCCTGATACATAAGCTTCTAAGAGAAGACAGTCCTTGCAAACCCCACCCTGTGCAGTTGGAGATAAGTTTGTCACAAAAAAAGATTTCAAGTGCATTTAAACTGGTTGGCAACCCCCCAACTGGGAATGACTCAAGTTCTGGACAAACCCGTATACTCAAAGTCCGAAGGGATGGGAGCAAGGTATGCATCTGGTCAGGCAGTGCCTTCAAATTATTACAGTTATCAATTCTGAACCTGGTAAGGTTGGGTGCAGGCAGTCCCTCTTCGGGAAAGTATACAAAATTGGAACAGTTACTAATTTCTAAGCTTTTGGGAGATTTAAGATACTGAAGGGGCCCTTGATTTGAAACAGAAAGGGATCGAAGATTATGACATTCATGGATATCAAGATGTTTCATCTTTGGAAATAAATCTAATGGAAATGACACGAGAGAATCGCAACTACTTCTTATGCACACACTCTCAAGGGAAGCATAACAGTGGTGCATCGGAAACAGTAATTTCCCACAGTTCTTGACACCAAGTGATTTTAGTGTATCAGCAATACCACTACTGGGAAGCAACATGAGAGATGGACAATCAGAGATATCTAGCTCTTCATGGCAGTTGTTGTTGTCCATAGGTAAGGACTCCAAGTTGTCATATCCGATAATTTTGAGCTTCAACACTAGCGGTGGTAATTCATTCAGCACCACCTTCTGACAATATTGTAACTTCACTTGACGGATGGCTGGAGCACTTGGAAGTGTAGCAACAAGCTGCTGGCACTTATCAATCACAAGTGCTTTCAAAGAAAAAATGTCATTGGGAAGACCCATGTTCAGTTTAGGACAATTTTGTATACAAAGCTGTTGGAGACGAGGGAAAGCTATTGCACCTCCATTATCATCCATGAAAGGAAGCCACTCTTGGAGTTCTGACATATTTTTAAAGCGCAAATTTTCTAGCGATCCAAATGGCCTGCGCCCAGAAGCAGGAGTCCCATAAAACTCTGCACCAATAGAGAGGTTCTTCAGAGAGGGCAGTTTCCCAAATGGTGGCAATTTGTAGCAATACTTACAATTATGAATTTGGATTGATACAATATTGTAGGCTGCATGTCCTTTCCAGTCTGGAAAAACTGTGCCACCATAATTTTCAATGGTAAGCTTTGTCAGGTCTACATGAGGATGCAATTGGTCTAGTACATCTCTATTCTTTTTGTAGTCATTTGTATCCCCATCCCACTTTAACACCAATTCATTAAGTTGCAACTTATCCCTCAAATTAGCCTCTAAAGCATCTCTAGCATCAACAACATTTTCCAACTTCAAAATTGAAAGGCTTCCCTTAAGTTGCCGGAGCTCCCCCAACTCTTTGAGGCCAGAGCTAACTTTTTTTCCCAAAATAAAAGAAGTTAATGTTTGGAGACTTTTCAATTTATCCATTAGCAGTGGCATTTCTATCAAGTTTGTTCTTCTAATATCAAGATGACGCAAGTTAATTAGCCATCCCATGTTAGCAGGCAACTCAGTGAGAGAGTAACAACTTGTGAACAATAATGTTTGCAAATTGTATAAAGTACACTGAATTAGGTAATACTTTGATTGCAGTGCGAGAAATGTCCAAATATCATCTATGTTTTAAATTACCAATTGAATCTAGTAGAATTGTCAAATTCCAGTAGTCAGATAGAGATAGTATCCTTAAGCTTCTCAGTGCTAGTACTAAGTCAAGAATAACTTCTTTACTTAAGCATCCGGACCGCATTGACAAATCTAATGGTAGAAAGCTTCACAAACCCTTGGCTCCAAGACAGGCTTCAAATTTTTCATAGGCATCAAGCTTCAATCTAGAATATGAAAAATGCCGAGTCTTTTCTGACAGATCATATTTATTGTTTGTCTCCATTCTAACACAAAATTTTCCAGAGACAAATAAAGCTAAATCATTCAAAAGGTCATGCATAACATAGCATGAATTCTTACCACCTGACCTTTGAAAGAATGACCTGGATACTAGATCATAGAAGTACTCAATACCTACTTCTTCTAAATTCTCTCTTTTGGGCAAAAAATCTTCTGCCATCCATAAGAGCACTAATTCCTCCTTTTTAAATTTGTAATTTTAGGAAATATTGAACAATAAGCAAAGCATGGCTTTAGATGTGAAGGTAAATAATGGTAACTCAATATAAGAGCTGGAAGAATATTGTTTTTGCAGTTTGAGAAACTCCATATATTGCTCTCCAATATCCTAAGCCATTCCTTAGAATCCAACTTCAAGCATAAGAGACCACCAAGTGTTTTTGTAGCTAAAGGCAAGCCTTTGCACTTGTTTGCAATTTTCTTACCAATTAATTCCAACTCTGGATGTTCTTTAGATTCTTCATTGCCAAATGCATGTTTTGCAAATAATAACCAACAATCTTCATCCGTTAAATGCTTTAAATGGTAGGTTGGAATTGTGGGTGCAATTGATGCAACACTTTCATTACGTGTTGTTAAGATGAGCTTACTTCCATATGCCCCAGATTTGAAAGGGGTTCATAAGACCTCCCAATCCAGGTAATTCTCATTCCAAATATCATAAAACACAAATAGAAATTTCCTTCCCACAAGACTCTTGTTCAACCTAACTTGGAGTAGATCTAGGTCGTCAGTATCACCTGACGAGGAAGTCACTGCCTCAAGAATAGTTTTTGTGATCCTAAGCACATCAAATTCTTGTGAAACAGAAACCCATGCTCTGACATCGAAACTCTCCATCACCGACTTCTTGTTATATACAAGCTGCGCAAGTGTGGTCTTGCCTACACCACCCATGCCCACTATGGGAATCACCTTTATGTTATTACCACTGCCATCATTTTCTAGCAACAACTCTATTATGGCCTCCTTATCTCCATCCCTTCCATATACACTAGATTCTTCTACCAAAGACGTTGTCGGCCTTTTTTGTGAAAATTTCTACCAAAGAACTGCAAGAAATTCTAGTCTGCCTAAAATCTCTTTTAACTTAACTTCTATTCCATTGTAAGAACTATGAGAAATCAAGTTGAAGCTTCTTACCTTAGTTTTGCTAATTTCCATTTCGGCTTTTAACTTGTAGAGTGCAGCATCAGTAGCAATCTCGTCCAGCAAGTCCTGAGCATTATAGGCAGCATCTTTTAGCTCGTTAACCCACTCTTTGACAACTGGGCTTTTTATCTGCTTCTCTTCTGCATCATTGAGGACTGAATTGATCAATAATAGAGTTGTCTTTAACTTCCTCAGCGGTTCATTGTTAAGCTTCCATCGGCTGAAGAAGTCAAGTACCCCATTAGAAGCCATCCTGTCAAACAATACCTGGAGGAAAGCAGAGAGAAATGCTCCTCCAACTAGAGCGTCAGCCATGGTTTTTTTTTTTTTTTTTAATGGAAAGAATTGAAGGAAAAAATATGGACGTGATTGAGAACAATGGAGCACAAATGGATTGGTAAAGCTTTTGAGGTTTCTATAATTAGTTCTTGAGCCAGATTTCAAAAATGAACAGTTCTTTTACTATCAATGGGGGACAACCTACCAAGTCGTGTGGCAGACCTAGTACCCCATAGCACACTCAGCCTTCGTTTGGACAGTGCTGAAAAGCACGCGGCTGCGTTTCACGGTTTTTTTTTTTTTTTTTTTTTTTTTGTGTGAGAAGAGCTGTCAAACTTGCCGTGCACTGATTATGGGACCCACGAATCTCTTTTTCTAGCAAAACTTTTATTAAAATTGGATCAGTACTATTCACACATTTAAAAATTATTTTGCTACAGTATTTTCAGTTTTCAGCAAAATAAGTGGTATCTAAACACATCATCAGTGTGCATTTGCGTAGCGGCATTTCTGCGTTTGCATGCGTTGTAGAAAAACACATGAATAGTATTTTCAGTAATAAAAAATATTTTGGTATAGTATTTTCAGCAATAAGTTTTCAATTTTCAGCAAAATAAACAGTATTTAAACACACCCTCACAATTTGTTACTTACATGTTTAAAGTTGAATCCACATCAATTAGTTTTGTGAGCAAATTATGTCATTGAGCTACAAATCTTTTCATATCATTTAGTTGAATATCGACGGTTAAATGTCAATGATGTTGGGTGCACTGCACCATGAGTCCAGCCCACTTGTAATAGACATGCTCATTTAATGAGCTTGTCTTTCATGTTTCTTAACTTTTCTTCATCATGTACAAAAGTCAGCATGAGTTATTGGGGTTGGTTGGCTTAGAGAATCTCTAGCAATTTCTCCAAATTTTTGTACTATTTGGAAAGTGAACAGTTATATTTACCCTTTACCTACTTACTTTTTGAAGTGCACTTTCTAACAGATTTTTTATCATTTTCTCTATCTCATTTAAATATTATTTATTCATTCATTCATTATTATTTCTTTAATCTTTCTTTATTCTTTTTTTAATTTTTTTTATTCATTCTCAGCAACTATATATTTTAAAATTGTGGGTGGCCTTTTTTTTCAATGGATCTCGTGAAGCACTTGATATAACAATATTTCTTTATTCATTCCCAACTACTATACTTTTCTAATTCCCAATAACTATATTTTTAAATCTCCCAATAGTAACATTTTTAAAATTTTCAATACTCATACTTTCCAATGGTTTTTTTTTTTTTTAATGATCATATTTTTCATGCTTGCATTATTTTTCATTTATCAAATCTATATTAGTCTTGAAATTTATCAAATCTATGTAAATTGGAATGAATTTATTCACTAAAATTTTCATAACAAATCATTAATTGTTGCATAATTCTACTTATTTTTTAAATTATTATAATTATTTAATAACTTATAATTAATTAATCAATTATTCCTTTCTATTTTTTCTCAAAAAAAAAAAAAGAAAAAAAGAAAGAAAGAAAGAAACCTATTTAATATTAAATACCACATGTTTGAATCCAAAAAAAAAAACTAAGGGATAAAGACCACACATTTTTATACCCAATTTATTACTCAACCTCACATTTACTTCACATTTATCACATATTCACATCAGAGAAAAGAGAAGAGAAAGAGAGAGAGGGGAAAGATTGCTACACAGATAGAAGCTGGTGGAGATCGAGGTCCCCGAAAGGACGAAGCTGGTGGAGATCAACGTTCACCATGCAGCACTACCTCGTCCGCTGCCCCACTGCCACTCGTCCTCCTCCCCACCACTAGATTGGGTCAGATCGGCTTGTTCCTCTTCTTCTTCTTCTTCTTCTTCTTCTTCTTCATATTTGCTTGTTCTGATTCAACTTTATTGTAAGAATTGGATTTTGTTTTGTGTTTTGTGTTTGGATTATGTGAAATGTTTTTTTAGAGTGAAGCAAAGGGACTAAAACAAGAGATGAGAGGAGAGAGAAAGAATTGTTTTTTATTCAGTTGTTTAAATCTTTTATGGAGAAAAAATCATTTGAAGTCGCTACAGTGTTCTCTAGATTAAGAGAACAACTGTAGCAACTTCAAAAAAAAATTGGAAAATTTTTGCTTTAAAAGAAGTTGTAGGAGTGAGTTTTTGGTGTGTTTGTTCTCCAAAATTGGTTTTAGAGAACCTATTGGAGATGCTCTTAGGTGTGTTGGACATGCTGAGGAGAAAAAGAGAAAAGAAATGGGCTAATGCATTAAGGCTATTCGGCCTAAGGGAGAGCTGAAGAAAAAAGAAATTAGCTAAAGCAAAGTCAAAGGCAAGTGAGTTGCATTTATTGTAGGGGTGGCAAAGTATGCCCAAATTTATTTGCCCACCCAAACCCACCCACTCTAATTGAACCCAAACCCATCTAATTATTAGAGCAACTGTATTAGTTTGTGCAAAAGTTTTGTCTATTTTGCAAGAAAAAACATACTTTTTCTATTTTATACATCTACTTTTACAAAACATCAACATTAGTTTATCTATTCTATCATCTATTTTATTTAAATAATAATATTTCTTTAATTTTTTATTATATCAAACAAACAACTACCCACATGCCCTACCCACCTTTTTCTTGGTGGTGTTGGTGCTGTAGTGGTTGTGTGAGGTGGTGGAACTTCGATTGGTTTGTACTGGTGGCGGTGTGAGGTGTTGTTGCTCAATTTGCTTCTTCGTCTGACTCTCTCTCTCTCTCTCTCTCTCTCTCTCTCGACGTTACCACCATCGGCGCTAATGTCTCATGGATTGGAGATCAAATTGCGTTGAGATTGGTTCGGTGCTTGAATTGCAGTGGCAGATCAAATATCAGATTGTGTTTTGGCCCTTTTGGGTTGCATCTAGGTTAATGCTATGGGTGCTGCGATGGCAAATCAGTGGTTGATATGTGGGTTGGTAGATTGATTACTATGGTTGCATATGGGTTAAGGCTGTGATTTGTGGTTGTCTTGGTGGTTGATTGTGAGTTAGATTATGTTATGGTTAATTGGTGGTTGATTTGTGATTGGCAGATTGTTTGGGTGGTGGTGCGAACAGAGAGCATGGGTACTTGATGGAGATGGTGCTGCATTGAGAGGAAGAGAGAGAAAAAAAAGAATAAAAATAATAATTTGCACATGAACAGTATCTGTGCATATAGTAACTGTTTTGTATAGTTGCACATTTTTACAAGTACTGATGTGGGTGTTTTTTGAGTTAAAATGTGCAAAATTGAGCACTTTTTGTATTTTGCAAATTTTTGCAACCATTGATGTGGTTGCTGTTAGTTGGGTTAAATGGGCATCAACCCAATTAGATCCAGTGATTATTGGGTTTTAATTAAAAACCCACTGAGGCCCATTTAACCTAAAAACAATATGCCCAAATTCAACCCAGTCCTTCCCCCCCCCCCCCCCCCCCCAAAAAAAAAAAAAAAAAAAAAATCCCTCAGATGTTTCAGTGTTTCACGAGGGCTTTCATTTTCCTTCATTTTATCAGCCTCCAATCACATTTTAATCAAAAATAGAAATGCTTTAGTAACTTCAAAGCTTCGGAGATTCCTCAAATTTTCGTCATTTCTCTCAGATCTTCATCTCCTTAGAAAGCCCACTTGGTAATTTTCAAATTTCAGTCTTTTTTCTTTCTTTCTATTCACCACTTTGCACTATTTGGTCTCTGAGAAAGTGAGAGAAAAGAAAGGAAAAATGAAAATTTGAAACTTTTATCATAAAATGGAAGGTAATTTTTTTTTCTAGGTAAGTTTCTATCTTCCTTACATTTACACAACAACGAAATGGAGCACTGAATAGAAACAATAGAGGATTTTTTCCGCCCAAGTTTTTGAAAATTTTGGTTCATAAATATGTGATTTTTACATGAAAGTTTGAGATTTTCTGTAATTTGTGATCAGTGGCCAATGTATTGGTATTGAACCATATACTAGAAGTTGTGTCTGTGACTGTGAACCTGTGAGAGTGTGAGTCTGCTACCGATCATCAAGTAAGAATGTCATATTGTCGTGTTTGGAATTTGAATAGTTTGCAAGCATTGAATCCTGGTATATTTGTGATATTTCATGTGAACTTTTTATTACTGTAATCCCATATTGTCATAGTTTTCAAATTCATAGTTATTCCCATAATATCCAATTATTTGAGTGGTCAGGTTTTGGAATGGATGAGAATTTGCTAATTGGTAATGGATGAGAATTTAATTGTATATTGTGTTTAAATCGATGTCTGGGGTTGGTTTTTAAGTTTTTGAGTTTTGACCCTCTTTTTGTGCTTATTCATGCTTGAATTTTAATGGGGTTTTCCCTTTTTCTATGTGCTTGAATTTGTTTCTTCAAGTGTGTGTGAAAGTTGGAATTTTTGTATTAAGGGGGTTCTGTTAGAAGAGGAAAGTTTGTGTATTTAGCTGGTGTGGATATACCTTAGACTGACTAGGTTAGACTTTTTTGGTTTTCACTTCCACACAAATTTCTCCAAGTTTGGCTGATATTGGGATTGGCAATATTTTAGTGTTATATTGGTCACTACCCCTTCCAACATTCAAATAACATATTTTGGTATTTAATGAGTTTATTAAAATCACTAAATGTAAAGGAGAAAAAGTATGTTTCATGTACTCATAGTATGTTATGCTGATTGTATCTTGCAATATACTCTATTTTTACTAGGGTAATTTCCCCACATTAGTTTAATTTAAACAAATG
The DNA here is from genome assembly GCA_019022515.1 of Quercus aquifolioides. Classification (NCBI taxonomy): domain Eukaryota; kingdom Viridiplantae; phylum Streptophyta; class Magnoliopsida; order Fagales; family Fagaceae; genus Quercus; species Quercus aquifolioides. The sequence continues at coordinate 259,622 of JAFHAW010000292.1, forward strand.
GTGGTTGTTTGAGTGCTTTTCAGCAGACCATGTGTTTAAATAGATGTGCCTTAGTATATCTAAATTTAAGCTGTGGAATAACTTTATGTGAATAATGCATCAAAACATGTAGAATTTTTTATACTTCGTTGTGTGATTGTTTGTCTTTGTAGAGATCGATGATGCGGCAAGCAGGTGTGGGAGGGAAAACATCATCACCAAAGGATCGAGCTTTAAATCGGCAGAGAGAGCGGACAAGATTTGCATCTCCAAGCAAATAAGTTTTTAAGAGATTTCTTGTTGGCCCTTAAGAGTTGAGTTTTCCCATTAGGAGTTCAACACAACAGCTACAATTTTGGCAAGTGGTAAAATAATACTTGGCCTAGCCAGTTTGCAAGCTCTATGTGAATACAGCAATGATGCATCTTGCTCCCAATTTCCGTTGTTCATATTTTATGAATGCATCCTTGTATGATTTGAGGCCTAGTAGTGCATGTAAGTTGTGCTATATAAGCATTGTTTAGGGTGATCTCTAGAGATAATTTTTCCTCTGTATTCTTGGGTGCTTCTTGTGGGGATGAGGGAAATGGATACATTTTCTTGAAGTTCGTTTCAAATGCATAGAAATTGTATTAATGTAATATAATAGACATAATAGCCTATGAAAAGAATTTCATGACACTTTCTTTTGTAATACATGTGGACATACAAGTTTATTATTTGGACAACATAATGGTTTTTCCAACTTAAAATCTTTATGACGGTTTAACAAATTAGTAGGAAAAAATAACTACTTTTTAAAGACTATTTTTTATTTTTTAGAATACATTGGAAAGTCTGATGTTTTTCAAGCCTATGATTCACATGGCTTAAAAGGTGATTTGTCAATGTCAAATTATCGATCACTGGATTTAAAATTAAATGTTGTATGTGATTCTAGTCCCTAAATGCAGGTACATTGAAAACATTTATATTTATATTAGCACATGACATATCTAGAACATATATTAGTACTATTTAAATGTTCAAGTTCATGTACACCTTCTCAAAAAAAAAAAAAAAAAGGGTACATGTACACCTTACTTCAATAAAGGTGAAAATAATTAAGAACAAGGTTTATCCACTTCTCTAAAGATTTGGGTTTAATCAGTTGCTAATTTTGAGTCAAAAAAAAAACTTTAAAACTTGATCTGAAATGAAAAACTATTAAGTATATTTTGGTAGGAATGGAGTTTGTTTTTGTTTTTGTTTTTTTTTTTTTTTTATATAGGTTTAGGGGGTATTTAAGTTGTTTTTTAGGTTTTGGAGCCATTTTGGTCATTTTTTAGGTTTCGGGGGGTGTTTTGGTAAATTTTTGGGTTTAGGAGGTGTTTTGGTAATTTTTAGGTTTCGAGGGTATTTTGGTCATTTTAAGGTTTCGGGGGGTATTTTGGTCATTTTTTTAGGTTTAGGGATATTTTGGTCATTTTTTGGGTTTCAAGGGGTATTTTGGTCTTTTTCTTGGGGGTATTTAGGTTATTTTTTAAGTTTCGGGGGTATTTTGGTCATTTTATGGGTTTTGGAGGTATTTTGGTAATTTTTAGGTCTTAGGGATATTTTGGTCATTTTTTGGGTTTTTGGATATTTTAAGTAGATCTTCATATCACATTTTTGTTACTATGCTCCTGATGAGTTTTCTCATTTGTCACATCATTGGCCACATCATTATTCTTATTTTTTTTACTTTTAATTATTTGAAAATATTAAATATATAAATATATTGACTTTACAAATTCATCTTAGGCAATTTTAACTTTACATATTCGTTTACTTTAAATTTGAATTTATAACTGTGGGGCCAGAATAAGTCAACAGCCCCGGCCCACTCCAGGCCAAGCCCAAAGCCCATGCCGAGGACGCCTCCACGATCCGAGGTCCGAGGACCAAAGTTTAGAGCCCAGGACCCAAGGAGCATTGCCGAGGATGGTTGCATCCTCGGTAGTCCGAGAACAGAAAGTGGGCATACGGCACACCTTTAAGGGGAGTCTCCCCAAGCATCCAAGGAGCAAATAGCAAGAACCAATCACCGGACATTGAAGCATGGCGGAGAAGCAAGTCCCAGGCGAACTGTCACCTCCACATTAAATGCCCTCAACTAATGCTCTGGCCGCATTAATGAGGATAGGACCTCTGAACAGTGCCGTCTTGAGCGCTGCAACCCACTGGAGGTATGGGAATGCGGCTGATGGGACAGGCACTCGAGTAGAAACCGGATTGATCAACAAATGTAGGGCTAGGATCAACTGATTGGGAAGTATATAATGTAAAAACCCCTCTTGTGAAGGGGACGGATGAGAAACCAGAGAAAAAGAGATACTGTAGCAAAGCATTTCCTCTCAACTCTTGTAACCCTTCTGAAAAGAGATAACAGTAGTTTCCAGCTCCGTAAGGCACGTCCGAGGAGCCTCATTGTGTGTTTAAACCCACGTTCTAGTTATTAGCAACCACGTACAACCATGCATGGCCGTTGCCTTCTTCACTGAGGCCTAGCTCTTGAGCCCATACTCTACAAATTTATTGAAGGGTTAGTTGGGCTCGGGCCCACTCTCTCAATCCTTAGAGAGCGCTCGAATCCACCCCCTACAATAACTAAATAATAAATCAATGAAAAATAAAATAAAAATATTGTCTATACATATTCATCTTGGCCGGTTTAATTTTAATATTTTTTTTTTTTTTTTTTTTGAGGGGGTTTAATCTATATCTATATATATAATAATAGGTGAAGCTGAGAGAAACTCAAATTAGAATTCCAAAATTAGAGTTCCAATTTTGCATCATGCGTAATTATTTATTCTTATATAGTTTTATTTTTTTAATTTTAGAATCAAATGTGAGACCACATCATAAATATTCATTCAAGTGAGTCATTAAGTACAAAACCCAAAGAGTTTAGAATAAATAAATCGTTTAAAAAAAAAAGTTCTTAACAATAATTTTAAAAAATGGACAATTTACATTTTATATCTAATACTATCTGTACGGTCCCCGCACCATGACCCGTAGTGGGCCTTGAGACCTGGCCAGGGTATAAGGCCCGTAAGGCCGGTCTCCCTCTGCCTAGCGGCCCACCCCGAGCCCAGCGGGCTGCAGGCCCACGATCTGCTTTTACATCGTTTCTCGGCAGACCCTTCCCGAGCAGTGATGAACACACAGCCCGCGGAACATCCCGCCCTGTACCTACTCAGTTATACCTCGGAGAGGCACCGCTGCCGGGAGCCATCGTGGAAGTGGGAACCAAGTTCCAACGCCACCGTCACCGCTTCCCACTCCCACCTAACCACCCACTTACCATCGATAATACTGGACCGCCGGTTGCACCTACTGGCAAGTAATTATGACTCTCCACTAGACAATGAGCTATAAATACAAGAAGGTTTGAGAAGACAAGGGTTGGAGAATTGGGGGAAGGAAGAGTGTAAAAAGAGAGAGCATAGTAAGGAACTAGGTCAGGTCCCCGAGAAGAGGAAAGCGTTCCATTTGGGCCTTGGTGTTTGGAACGACCCATTGTGGGAAATCCAAACCCACTATACAAATAAGTTGTGAGTCCGAGTGAGGCCCAGCCCAACGGGTTTCAGTTTTTGGTGCGCACAATTGGCGCCGTCTGTGGGAAATCCTACTAAGCAGTGGTTCTGCCAAGGCTCGTATACAGGAAAGATGTCTGGAGGTAACGCGGAGAGTGGCTCGGCAGGGTCTTCTAGGGGCTCCACCTGGCGGGAACAGAGGCAGAAGAGACGCGAGGATCCGTTTCACGAGCAACTGGAAGAGCGGTCCGACCTTGGGGAAGGGTCGTATCAAACGGGGAGAACGGCATCCCATGCCTCCCGGCATAGGCAACACGACGTCAGGGATGAAGAGCTCGAGCGGCTACGGAGGCAAGTACAAGAACTGGAGTTGGAAGCCCGAAACGAGCGCCACCGAGCCGGTCAAGACGACCGAGAGAGAGGGCCAGGCGCCGAGGGAGAAAGACGCGGGGTGGGATCGCATCAATCAGGATCCCGCCACCACAGGGAGCGCTCGCACTCGAGGGAGTCCCGTCGCCGCCGAGACCGTTCCCATTCAGCAGAGTCTCACCGGCGGCGAAATCGCTCTCGGTCTCGGGAATATGGGAATCGGGGCTCGGAGTCTCCAGAGGGACGGCCGAGGAATGCGGCCATGGACGCTATGAGCCGCGCATTGTGCAGGGCTGCTCGGTCACCATTCTCAGAAGATATCGAGCGTGCACCGATGCCAGACAGATTTACGCGCCCGCCGTTCAATTCATATGGTGGGAAAACAGACCCCGTAGAGCATGTCAGCCACTATATCCAGATGATGTCTTTGCATACTCGCAATGACGCTCTGATGTGCAAGGTCTTTCCCTCCAGCCTTGGTCCCACGGCCTTAAGGTGGTTCAACGGGCTGCGCAAGGGCTCCATTCACAGTTTCGCCGAGCTAATACAGGAGTTCGGTTCCCGTTTCGTGACGTGCAGCCGGGAGCAACAACCGGTGGACGCGCTGTTGTCTATGAAGATGAGGGCAGGGGAAACCCTCCGGGATTACGCTAACCGATACTGGGAGCTCTACAACGAGATTGGCGGAGGGAACGAGAAGATTGCGGCGAGCACCTTCAGATTGGGGTTGCCCGACGACTCGGGGTTGAGAGAGTCGTTAACTAAGAAGCCTCCCGAGGACATGAGGCAGCTGATGAGGCGCATCGAGGAGTACAAGCGGTTGGAAGACGATAAGATACAGAGCAAAGGCAAAGCACAGGTAGCTGATCGTCCTCGGCTGAGCAGTTTTCAACAGAGGGCACGGGGAAATTTGAGGATTCAAGAGCCAGCAGCACCAGCAGGGGAGGTGAACGTGACGTTCAAGGAGCCCGTGCATAAAATCGTGGATAAGATCAAGCACGAACCGTACTTCAGATGGCCGAACCGGATGGCTGGCGACCCCTCTAGGAGAAATCAGAACCTGTACTGCACCTACCACAAAGACCGGGGGCATACTACCGAGCAGTGCCGAGTGCTAAAGGACCATCTCGGGCAGTTGGCTAAAGCAGGACACCTCAAGGACTTTGTGACGGACGCCGGGGATAGAGGAACGGGGCATGGCACCCCGCACAGAGGGAATCCCCTTCCGCCCCCTCTTGGGGTAATTGATGTCATCCACGTCGCCCCGAGGGGCATCTCAACGGCAAGGGGGAAGGAGGTGCTGACGATGATATCGGTAGAAGGGAGTACGGGCTCGCCGCCTGCCGCGAAGAGGATCAGACCTACCCGGGAGCCGATCTCTTTCGACGACAGTGATCTAGAAGGAACCATTCAGCCGCACGACGACGCATTGATAGTAGCGGCAAGGGTTGGCGGTTTCGTTGTGAAGAGGATAATGATAGACCAGGGAAGCGGAGCGGATGTTATGTACCCGGACCTATTCAGGGGGCTCGGGCTGAGGGATGAGGACCTGTCGAAGAACAACACCCCCCTGGTTGGGTTCGATGGGAAGATGGTGGCACCCGAGGGGCAAATCTCTCTGCCCGTGAACATGGGGGGCAAGGAAGTGATGGTAAGCTTCTTCGCAGTTACATCATACTCCCCCTACACGGCGATTCTAGGGAGGCCATGGATACATGCAATGGGGGCTGTCCCGTCCACTCTGCACATGAGGGTCAAGTTTCATACTGATTATGGTGTCACGGTGATACAAGGGAGTCAGCAGGCGGCCAGGCAATGTTTGATCGCCATGATCGATTGGAAGAAGGAGCAAACCGACCGGGAGGGTCAGGCTGACCCCAAGTGTTCGTCGTCAGGGACGCCTTTATAGCAGTTACAGGGTCCGCCAGAGGAGGTCGCCCGTGCCGAGAACATGCTGAGGGTGAAGGTGTTGCCGGACACGGACAAGTACTTCCAAGTAGGGGAGAGCATGGAGGACCGGGAAAGAGTAGAGATGTTGCTGCTTCTAATACAGAATGTGGACGTATTCGCTTGGAGTCCGTACGAGGTGCCCGGGGTGGATCCCGAATTCATCATGCATAGACTTGGAGTTGACTCCCCATTCACCCCTAAAAAGCAGAGGCCGAGGAGATCAGCCTGGGAACACTCCGAGGCAGTAAAAGTGGAAGTTCAGAGATTGAAGGAGGCGGGGGTGATTCGGGAGGTCATCTTCCCGGACTGGTTGGCGAACACCGTGGTAGTGAAGAAGAAGAACGGCAAGTGGAGGGTCTGCGTCGATTTTACCGATCTGAACAGAGCCTGCCCGAAAGACCCTTTTCCCGTGCCGAAGATTGATCAGCTGGTGGACGCCACGTGTGGGCACCCGAGGATGAGCTTTCTGGACGCTTTCCAAGGGTATCACCAGATCGCCCTAGCGCCCGAGGATCAAGAGAAAACGGCATTCATTTCCCCGGAGGCAAATTACCACTACACCAGGATGCCGTTCGGACTGAAGAACGCCGGGGCCACTTACCAACGAATGATGACGAGAATGTTCCGAGACAAGATAGGGCGCACGGTCGAGGTATACATCGACGACATGGTGGTTAAAAGCAAACAGAAAGCCTTGCATATAGGAGACCTCCTGGAGGTCTTCGAGGTTCTCCGACGGCACAAGTTGCGCCTTAATGCGGAGAAGTGCGCGTTTGGCGTAGGGGCCGGGAAGTTCTTGGGGTACCTGATCAGTACACGGGGCATTGAAGTCAACCCGGACCAGATAGAGGTTGTGAGAAGACTGAAGCCACCGAGCAACCCGAAGGAAGTGTAAATACTAACCGGGATGCTGGCCGCCCTTAACAGGTTCATCTCAAAATTCGCAGACCGATGCCGACCGTTCTACCAACTGCTGAAGAAATGGACGGGATTTCGGTGGACCGAGGAGTGCGAACAAGCCTTTGTGGATCTGAAGATTTATTTGGCACGAGCGCCCATGCTCGCGGCACCGGAGGCAGGTGAGGACCTATTCATGTATCTGGCGGTATCCGAGCACGCCGTGAGTGCCGTGCTGCTAAGGGACAAAGGGATCCAGCAGCCCGTATACTACATCAGCAAAACTCTCGTCGACGCCGAGACGAGGTACTTGCCTTTGGAGAAGCTCGTACTGGCCCTGATACACGCCACAAGGAAGTTGCCGCACTATTTCCAAGCTCACACCGTACACGTCTTGACCGAGTACCCATTACAGTCGTTATTAAAGAGGTCTGATTTCACGGGCCGCATAGCCAAATGGGGGACTCGACTCGGGTCCTTCGACATACGGTACAGGCCTCGGAGCTCGGTGAAAGGCCAGGTCCTTGCGGACTTTATCGCTGAGTTTTCACCCAGAGAAAAGGGAGAGATGGTTTGCCAATTGGAGGTTAGACCGTGGAAGATATTCGTGGACGGCGCCTCGAGCTCCACGGGGGCCGGTTCAGGAGTAGTCATGATTACCCCCGAAGGAATTCGGCTGGAACGCTCGTTTAGATTGAGTTTCAGGGCGTCCAACAACGAGGCGGAATACGAGGCTTTCTTGGCCGGACTGAGGGTAGCTTCGAACCTGGGGGCTCGGGATATTGAGCTATACTCGGATTCGCGTCTGGTGGTTAATCAGGTGCAGGGCAGTTTCGAGGCCCGAGATCCCCGGATGAAAGCATACCTAGAACAGGCAAGGCTAGTCATGACCAGCTTCAACACGGTGAAAGTTTTCCACGTAGCCCGAACACAGAACAGGCACGCTGACTCCCTAGCCACGCTGGCGTCCTCAGTGGCCGAGGATATACCACGGCAGATCAAAGTCGAGCTTATTTCGGAGCCGAGCATCAGTGTAACGAGAAACTCGGGAACTACAGGGATCAACGTCACGGCAATCGCGGCCCCTGCCAATTGCTGGATCGACCCCATCGTCGACTTTCTGGCCGACGACCGACTGCCGAGTGATGAGAAGGAGGGCATCAGGATCCGTAGGATGGCTCCTCGGTATTGGTTGGCAGGGGACCGGACTTTGTATCGAAGGTCTTTCGGAGGGCCGTACCTCTTGTGCTTACGCCCGGAGAAGGTGGGCGAGCTCTTGGCGGAGCTCCACTCTGGCGTATGCGGCGGCCATGTCGGGGGACGCTCATTGGCGCACCGAGCCATGACCCAGGGGTTCTGGTGGCCTCAAATGCAGAAGGATGCCGCCGAGTATGTGCTTAAGTGTGAGCAGTGTCAAAAGCACGCCCCTCTGATCCATCAGCCCGCGGGCCACCTGAACCCGATCAGCAGTCCTTGGCCTTTTGCGCAGTGGGGGCTGGACATCATCGGCCCGTTCCCGAGGGCGACTGGCGGCCGAAAGTTCGTTTTGGTGGCCGTCGACTATTTTACCAAGTGGGCAGAGGCGGAAGCGTTGGCCAACATACGGGATGTGGAAGTAAAGAAGTTCATATGGAAAAACGTCATCACCAGGTTCGGGGTGCCGAACACTATCATATCCGACAACGGGCTACAGTTTGACAGCCGGGCCTTCCGAGAATTTTGCTGCGGCCTCGGCATCAAGAACAGGTACTCAACTCCTGCTTACCCACAGGGCAACGGCCAGGCCGAGGCCGTGAATAAGGTGATTGTGAGTGGGCTGAAGAAAAGGCTGGAGGGAGCGAAGGGAAACTGGGCCGAGGAGCTTCCCAAAGTCTTATGGGCATACCGCACCACTCCTAGACGGTCCACCGGGGAGACCCCATTCTCTCTCACGTACGGAGCGGAGGCCGTGATCCCCACCGAGGTGAATCTGTGCAGTGCAAGAGTGGCGGGTTTCAACCAGGCCCAGAACGACGCTATGATGGTAGGATATTTGGACAAGGTGGAAGAGTACCGCGAATTGGTGACAATACGGCTCGCGGAGTATCAGCAGAAGCTCGCCCAGAGATACAACCGAGGTGTGAGGGCGAGGGAGTTTGTCTCCGGGGATTTGGTTCTCAGAAGAGCCGTGGGAAACATGCGAGACACTGGTGCCGGGAAATTGGCACAGACATGGGAGGGACCTTATAGGGTCACGGCAGTGGCCGGCACCGGGGCTTATTTCTTGGAAGACCTGGACGAGAGAGAACTTCCCCGACCATGGAACGTCCATAACCTGAAGAAGTACTATCATTGATGGGCGGTTCTCCGAGCAAAGAGTTAACCGCAACGTGTCGTATCTGTTTTGTTGGTAATGATTCATATGTTATGCTAGTTGTACTAATGATGTCTTTCATGCAGAATCGCACAGTTCTAACCAAAATTCTCGGTTCGATCCCTATCACCGAGCAGGTGGAAACCTTAGCCTTCTCGTCTCAAGGACAGAAACCTGACTCTCGGTTCGATCCCTATCACCGAGCAGGTGGAAACCTGAACGACTAACTACAAGGACAGAAACCTGACTCTCGGTTCGATCCCTATCACCGAGCAGGTGGAAACCTTAGCCTTCTCGTCTCAAGGACAGAAACCTGACTCTCGGTTCGATCCCTATCACCGAGCAGGTGGAAACCTGAACGACTAACTACAAGGACAGAAACCTGACTCTCGGTTCGATCCCTATCACCGAGCAGGTGGAAACCTTAGCCTTCTCGTCTCAAGGACAGAAACCTGACTCTCGGTTCGATCCCTATCACCGAGCAGGTGGAAACCTGAACGACTAACTACAAGGACAGAAACCTGACTCTCGGTTCGATCCCTATCACCGAGCAGGTGGACACCTGAACTATTAACTCCAAGGACAGGAAACTGACTCTCGGTTAGACCCTAACCTCCGAGCGTATGGAGACCTGACGATCAACTCTTAAGGTCGGGAGCCCGACCCTCGGCTCGTTCTTATCACCGAGCACTTTAAACTTAAATCAGCGTCTGGAGGCCTTAACATGGTCGGACACGTCACAATAAAAAGGCAGCCACAAAGAGTTCATTACTCGGTAAATACGTACAAGCAACGCGGTAAGGCATTCATATTACAAAATGAAACTTAAAATTAGTGTTTTGTTGCCAAAACCCGGCAACTCAAAGTAAAGAAAAGGCAACGTAAACAAATAATCCTGTCACCACATCCCGGTGACGTAGGCAATTCCGTTTATTCAAAATTCTCAAACAAGGGAAAAGTAAAGAAGGGCTGGCTGTCGGCTTCAGATGTCCGCGGCATGGGCGGAGGATGCGTCCTCTTGAGAGTGTTGGTCGGCGTGAGGAGTTGGCGGCTGGATGTCCTCCCCGGTTCGGTCCCCGGCCTGGGGATGGCTGGTCCCCTCCATGTCGGTCGGCACCGCATGAGAGTCAATGGCATTCACCAGTTCCCTCATGCTGGAGGTCTCTTCCTCGTCGATGACAAGAGGCGCAGGATTCTCGGTATTGGGGATGCTCGGGAAAGGAATCCTGCTGCGATCCCTCAACGGGGAATCCTCGGGAACCCCCATGGCTTGGAGAGCGGCGAACCAACCCTCCTCATACCCGAGCTTATGGGCCTGGCGAACGATCGGCTCCGCCGAATTCTCGGCATCCGCGAAACCCTCGTTATACCACTTGGATTCGCAAGCCTCCAGCGCCGCCTTCGAGTCGGTCAGCTGCCCCTCCAGCATTGTATTCAAGCTCTGAGCCTCGGCCAACTTAAGCTCGGTGCCCCCCAACTGGAGTTCCAGTTCCTCGCGCTTCGTTTCGGCAAGCGCCTGGGCCTTCACGGCTGTAGCAATCTTATCCGTTGCCTCCTCGGCAATTTTCGATTGCTCCTTCGCCGTGGCCTCGGCAACTTCCTTCAGAGCCTTTTCCCGCTCGACGTCCTCGGCCAGCTCCTTCATCCTCCCGTCCACCACGTACGACATTTGCGCAGCCTGACCACACAATATCCGCTTCGTAAGATAAGATGAAAAAAAAAAACATATACACAATCAAAAGGGAAACCGAGAGTCATAGAGAGATGTGGAACAATTACCGCTATGGTGTGCCATTGCAAACGTCTCCCCAGGGACTCATCCGTCGATTCCGTAAAGGCGTGTAAGTCCTCGGGCAAAAGGATGCCGCGCGCCAGACTCTGCGCCACACAGCCTCCAAGCCCCTTATCCCACACTCGGGCACTGGCCGTTGACGGGAGAGGATCGCCGCCAAGTTTGAAGAAGGGTCGCCATGCCGCCGGGGCCCGGGAAGTAGACGCCAGGTCTATCCCGGTTTGCGCTACAGGTTCCCGGATGACGATTCCGGCCGAGGGTCGGATGGGCACATTGCCCGAGCCCGTCTGCGTTTGGTCGGTAGTGCGCGGCCTCTTTCGAACTCGGGTCGGTGGGGGAGCGGGAGGGGAAGCATCTCGGGCGGGTGCTTGTTGTTGTTGCCCGGTTGGCCGGGCACTCGGGACGAAGCGATCTATTGTCATCTTCCTCCTGGCCACCATTGCGTTTCCCGGATCCGATCCTGTTTCCGAAGAGTCAGTCGTTTCTGCGGCTACAACCTCACCTTCCCGAACAGGTGCACCGGACTCTACGATTCTCTCGGGCTGAGCAGGAGCTTGCTGGATTTGCTCGTGAGCTCGCCTCCTACGCTCGGCAGATACGCGCTCGGCTGACTCGTCACGGACGGGCGGTCGCTCGTCCGAACAAATGTACCGAGGACCGTGCTCACGAGCCTCGCCTACTGTCAACCTTGGGGGGAGGAAGTTTGCGTGCCGGACGTCGATGTATGAGATGAGGGGACTGTCTACTAGCAAAGCTTGGCCGAACGACTGCCAAGTTGAGTAGACGGGACTGACGCCGAGGATGAGGTGGGACGCTCGGAGTTGTCCGTCCGTGTGCACAAAGATTTCCGACCGGAGTACGAAGTTCAAGTCCCGAACGTGTACCACTCTGACGTCGGGCTTGAATCTTTTGCTCTCTGCACAAAGGAAACAATGGTTAGAGATTACGTGGCCGGACCAAAATAGAAATGCATCAAAGTAAATGGAAGCTTGTCACCGACCAACGTCACGCGGCGAAAGCGCGCAGGGGTACTCCTCGACAAACCAATTGCCGCTCACCCGAACGAAGTCTTTGGCCGAGTTACGGTTCGAGTCCGGCAGGCATGAAATAAGCCGTACCCTCGCGTCCCTAGTCTTAAGGTAGTAGTCGGACTCAATCTTGCCGCACAAACTGTACATGTGATTAATGTCGTGGTGGTTAAGTTCCAACCCGTACAACCGGTTCAGTGTACTCACGCAACTCACTACCCGGTAAAAGTTGGGTGGAAGTTGGTCGGGACAAAGGCCATAAAACCTAAGGGTGCTGAGAATTAGGGGGTCTACCGGGAACCTAAGCCCGCCCTCTAAAATGGCCATCAAGGGAAAGAACACCGTGTTCTCCCCTCGGCGCCTCTGAATGTCGATATCGCCCATATTGCAGTAGGCGATATCTACGTCACTCGGAACCTTATATGCTTCCCTAAAACTAGCCAAAGCATGCTCGGTGGTAAGGAGGTAAGAATAACTCATGCTTTCTTTTTTCGAAACAATTTCTTAACAAAAGGGAAAAGAAGCGCTACGATTATCGAAGAATGTACTGAAATGGCTGAACTAAAAAAGCAAAAAGAGGGAAAGGAACTTACTGTGGGCTCTAAGGAGTAGGTGTGTTCTGGGCCAGAAGATGAACCGCGGGAGGGATGCTCGGCAGAGGAGAAAACTGAAAGGTGAGGAATGCAAAAGTGGGATTCAGTAACAAGAGGGACTATTTATAGGCATGAGGAAGCAGAATGAGGGGCAATTAATGATCCGCTGGAAGGAAACCACGCGGACCGCCGCTTCAACTGCCACACGCGCGACGCCTCGGTTCACGAACCGTCAGGCAATGATGGCGGGTAGGCCGTCAGTCAACTTCGAGCGCGTCTTTTGAGACGCGCGTTAATGCGCCCATTGATGGTCGGGCACTGACCCTTCGACTCCCCCAAACATGCATTTGCCCCTCGTGATCCTTGATTCACCCCCGGGAATGGGGAGCGAATCAAGGGGGGGCTATTGTACGGTCCCCGCACCATGACCCGTAGTGGGCCTTGAGACCTGGCCAGGGTATAAGGCCCGTAAGGCCGGTCTCCCTCTGCCTAGCGGCCCACCCCGAGCCCAGCGGGCTGCAGGCCCACGATCTGCTTTTACATCGTTTCTCGGCAGACCCTTCCCGAGCAGTGATGAACACACAGCCCGCGGAACATCCCGCCCTGTACCTACTCGGTTATACCTCGGAGAGGCACCGCTGCCGGGAGCCATCGTGGAAGTGGGAACCAAGTTCCAACGCCACCGTCACCGCTTCCCACTCCCACCTAACCACCCACTTACCATCGATAATACTGGACCGCCGGTTGCACCTACTGGCAAGTAATTATGACTCTCCACTAGACAATGAGCTATAAATACAAGAAGGTTTGAGAAGACAAGGGTTGGAGAATTGGGGGAAGGAAGAGTGTAAAAAGAGAGAGCATAGTAAGGAACTAGGTCAGGTCCCCGAGAAGAGGAAAGCGTTCCATTTGGGCCTTGGTGTTTGGAACGACCCATTGTGGGAAATCCAAACCCACTATACAAATAAGTTGTGAGTCCGAGTGAGGCCCAGCCCAACGGGTTTCAGTTTTTGGTGCGCACACTATCCTTACAATTTTTTTTTTAAAGAGTTAACAAAATATAAAAATGACTATCAATAGTATTTAAATTATATATATAAGAATTGCATTATGTATTTTATTGTATATCTTTTAGTGTATCCATGTGTGGGGGCATTTTTTGCTTCAAGGAAACTCATGTACTCCTAGGCAATTTTTGCTTGTCCCACATTGGAAAGATCTCCTCTCTCTTTCTACCTTATAAGGGATGAACCAATGGCTTAAGCGTACCATTAGTTTGGTAACCAAACTAATGGTACTCTTAAGCCATTAGTTCATCCCTTATATGGTAGAAAGAGAGAGAAGATCTTTTACCAAACTAATGGTACTCTTAAGCTATTGGTTCATCCCTTATAAGGTAGAAAGAGAGAGGAGATCTTTCCAATGTTGGACAAGCAAAAATTGCCTAGGAGTACATGAGTTTCCTTGAAGCAAAAAATGCCCCCACACCATGCATATGCATAAGGTTACAAGCTAATATATTATAATAAGTAAAGCTGAGAGAAACTTAAATTAGAATTCTAAATTAGAATTCCAATTTTGCACCATGTGTCCTAAATTTTTTATTCTTAAAGAGTTTTATTTCTTAATTTTAAAATTAAATGTGAGACCATATCATAAATATTCATCCAAGTGAGTTATTAAGTAAAAAAACAAAAAATCTAGAATAAATGAATTGTAAAAAAAAAAAAAAAAGTGTTTCACAATAATTTTTAAAAAGATGGACAATTTACATTTTATATCTAATAATATCCTTACAAATTTTTTTAAAGGCTGTTGATGCCCATTTTTTGCAAATTTGTACCCAAAGGCCCATAAAGAAGAAAGCCTAGTGAGAAGCAAGGCCCAGAGACCCACCAAGAAGACCGAAGAGCAAAAAATTTCCAAAGAAAGAAGTGCAAGTGAACGCAAATCTGTCGCAGAATACAAGTTTGCCGTAGAATGCAAATCTACCGCAGAATACAGTTCTCTGGCAGGATGGCTTTGGCAGATGAAAATAAATTGGGCCCAAGACCCTTTTGATCCAATCAACATCATTTTGCCCACAAATGCTCAAATCCTTTTGTATAAAAAAGATAGGCGTGAAAGCTGAGAAGAAAAACACACAGCAGGCCCAAAAGGGCTAGGATTGAGATAAGCAGCAGGAATAACAATCCGGTGTAGCAGGAGATGCTAAGCCATGAAGCAAACACCCAAACTAAAGGGAGGCCCAATGATCTAACAAGGCCCAACTCTTCAAAGAAAGGGACAAGTCATAAACGTTGGCCTGCCGGAGATGCAATTCACGCCAGAAAAGGCCAAAAAGCACACGGTAGGATATGCGCACCCATTTTCAGACCTCGGCAAACGTATGAAACATCAAGAAGGTAAAGCATGCGTACGACCCAGGCATCACCAGCCTATACCCAGCCACTATGGGAAAAGGTGAGGTCATGGGAGAGGGCACGGTCTGGCGGTGGGGAGAGGAGTGGAAACCTATTCTTGTGTTTCTTGCCCAGGCTCTTTCGGTGGGCACAGTCCTGCTGGGATGACATGCCACCCAAAAGAGGCAAGGCTGGGTAAGAACCACTGGGTGCATGCCATGAGAGACCGAGAGGGAGAGGGTACACACTGGACGAGTAGAAAAGGAACCGTCGTTGTCTGAAAGCCACAGGTCAATGGTGGTAGTTAGAACCATTGACTCGGTAAGTGGTCGGCAAAAGGTTCCCATATCAGACAAGGGCCATGAAAGGGCTAGAACAGTAAAATCGGTCACGGCAGGCTCTATATAAGAGACCCGTAGCTGTGTACAGGAAGGAGGAAGGAATTCAAAGAAAAAACAGGAGGAAAGAATTCGAAGAAAAAACATAGAGAGGAGGAATGGAAAAAGAGAAAACAAAGAGGAGAAAACAAAAGAAAAGAAAGAAAGAAAGGAAAAAAGAAAAGAAAGGCAAGAATTCTAAGAAAGAAAATATAGAGAAAAGATAAAACAAAAGAACAGAGCAGGAAGAAGGAAAAACAGAGTGTTTTATGGCAGGCATGCACCTAAATGGGTTAACCCCCTCTCTCCCTCAATAGCCTTGCTCTCTATTGGAGGAAAAAACGACTCATACCCGGGCACATACCATTTGGGGCTGGCCTCTCAAAGCAATTAATTTCTCCTTTGAAGTTACTTGCGTTGAGGGAGCAGTTTTCCCTTCCCTGGTTAGAGTCCTGCGGTGACAGTTAGTGCGGCAGACTCATTCTTTTTACTCTACTAATCCCGCTCTAATCCTTTGTTCAAGTGTTATTCTTTAAAAGCGAGGCCTTTTAAGTTATTTATCTTGTTTATTGCGGCAGAAATAGTGACTGCATTTTCTTTACGTTTTCTATATTATGTATGCCTGCCATAACCTCTTAACAATGACTCTGCCTGCTGTGAGCTTATAAACAGACTTTAGCAAACGTGGTGTGGCTTGCGCACAAGCTAGGCCAAGGAAGTGGAGAAATATTTCTGCAGTAAAAATGAAGAGTAGTCATTCACATGGCAGAAATCTTTAAAGCACAGTAAAAAGCTTTAATGTACAGCAGACAGCTCTATTGCAAAGCAGGAGGCTTTACGGCAGGAAGCTTTACTACAAAACAGAAAGCTTTATCGCACAGCAGATAGCTTCATTGCATGGTAGAAAGTATTGCTGCATAGCAGAAAAGTTCCTTCTGCGGCAGAAATCAGAAAAAAGTTCCTTCTGAGGCAGAAACATCAATCCTGCGGCAGAAACTAGAGAAAAGTCTTCTACGGCAAAAAACAGAGGATAAACCCACTTCGCAGCGTCTTCCCTTGGACTTGGACTCAATATTTGCGCACAAGCCGGGCCAAGGTGTGCTCCAATTGGGCCGGTCCCGACTCCTCACCCAGAAACAACTCGGGCCTAGTGCGGCAAGAATTTGCCCAATACCCCAATCCAGGCCCACCCCCTTACAAAGGGTTAACAAAATATAACAATGACTATCAATAGTATTTAAATTATATATATATATATATATATATATGAATTAAATTATGTATCTTATTGTATATCTTTAAGTGTATTCATGCATATGTATGAAATTACATGCTAGTTTTAAAAGTTGATAGACACATTCAAGTACATAGTCAACAGTATTTTGATATAAATTCAAAATACCACTTCCAAAATAACTAATTAAGTATTATGTCAAAAAAAAAAAAAAATCAAACAAAAGCTAAAAGAGGGAGAGAGAAGACTTGTGAGTTGTGACGGAAAACTTAAAAATCAAACACACTGTCAAATTGTATTAACCCAAAATAGTATTATATAAAAAATACAATGATTCATCAACCTAAAGTAAAGTTGCAAAAAAGAATATATATATATATATATATATATATATAGAGGAGAGAGAGAGAGAGAGTAATCACTTTTTTGAGAGGGAAATAGAAAATAAAATGAGAAAAAGAAGTATCAAATAAAAAATATAGTCATAAGTCAAATACCAAATTATTCAAGCCATGGTATATAATAGAATAACACTATTTTCTTGTAAACTATATTTATATGCAATAAAATAACATTTAACAATTATATGAAAGAAAAAAAAAGGATAAAATTAAATAACACAAAACCAAATTGCAACTCAAAGTAAAATTCTAAAGAACACATAAATCTATCAATCTAAAGTAAAGATACAAAAAATAAAAAATTCACACAAAAATAAAACATGAGAGAGAGAGAGAGTAATAATTTTTTTTTTTTTTTTTTATGTGAGAAAATATGTATAGAATGGAATAGAGAATGCCATATTTATAGTAATAGAATGAGGATAAAAAGAGTCAAAATAAAAGGAAGAGGAAGAGATAGATGAAGAGTGACATTAAGGTTGAAAGTAATAGAGATATGAAAAGGTAAAAGAAAAGTTATGGTTGGAAGTAGTGGAGAGAAGTGATAATAGGTAGATGATATGACCATTAATGTGGCTCAATAGAAGCGTAGCAACAATAAATGTTACGCTTTAACTTTTAGATATATAAAGATAAAGATAAGGGCTTGATTTTTTTATGTAATAATTTATTATTATTTTTAAATAAAAAGGTAGTGTATTGTAATAAAATATGGAAATAATAAAATATTTATAATTTCATTTTTTTATACAAAATAGAACTTCTACTCTAGCCTAATCTAAGTGTACATGTGTATGAATCTTCTTCCTAAAAATTTGAACCCCGACCCCTACTTCCCACACCCTATAAGCATTTATACTTGTAGAGTGACCACCATACCAAAGGTGCGCGGTGGTAATTTCATATTGATTTCATGTTAAACTATAAGGTTTTAGGTGCACAATTAAATGATATATAATTGTTATAATTATAATTAATTTATGAGTTAAATAAAAGCTGATACAAGTTGTAATTAACATTTATTTAATTCTTTAAAAAAAAAAATCATTACTTGAGATATATAGATCGAATTTTGACAATAAAAATATTACACGGCTTCTCAGTATATATATAATCCCAATAAATAAACTCAATGTAATGGGTATGTTATTTTTTATGAGTTATTTAAAATTCAAATACAAATTGCATAGGGTATCGTTTTTTCAATGTACACATTCAAATATGTTTGATAGTTTGAAATAAAAAGAATTAAAAAAAGAAAAAGAAGAAGAAGGAGAATGTGACAATTGCATCCTTTCATTTTGGTTTTATGATTTAAGAAAGAAGGGCAAAATGAAATTTTACATCTTTTAATGAAGGAAATTAATCATCTTGCCTATATTCTTTTGGAAAAAATTTTAGAAGTGAATGAATTAATGAAACATTTCTTTCCTTTAGAAGTATCTCCCAAATAATATGCCTCTCCCTTCGTTTCCCTTCCAACCACTCCAATTCTATCCATCCGCGCAGGTTGTAATGCCATGGCTTATAAAAAAAGCAATGAGAAGAGGAAAAAAAAAACAATTAAAAGTAGAATGGATAGAATAAAAATGATTGTCGATACAAGAAAGTAGACTAGATTATTTCACTTATTGTTTATGAGACACCTTGAAACTCTCATGAACCGATAACATAGTAGATTGAAATTGAGACTTTCAAATTTACGTCACATTTTTTAATAAATTCACCATAGCATTCCACACCATTTTACCTCAACTTTCCCTCGTTTAACATGAACCATAAATGGCTAAAAAAATACTAATGGACACTGCTTGTGTCCAGTGCAGTGAGTGCACTAGCTTAATCAGCATTCTCGAAACAAAATCATTTCATTTTGTCCGTTATCAAAACCAAAATGATTGGAAGTCAGATTTTTTATTTTTTTTTTCTTCTTCCTGTTTTAGAAATTGTGAACGAAAATGACTTCAGAGACCAAAATGAAAGCACGATCTATGGTAATCAAATTCAAAGATACAAAAAGATTTTGTTGACTTTAATGTAATGGACCATTTGTTTCCGCAATAGGGAAGCTTCTAACAAGGTTACAAGAGGGGCATAAGGATTAAACACGTTTGGAACAGTGATTCAAAGGACTAAACGTTACAAACGGGTGTGGTTGATGGGGATCGAGTTTGGTTTTGAACCAGCCAGGTCGAGTCGGATTGAGTTTGGGCCAAATACTTTACTCGGTCTTTGAGGGATCAGGTCAACCCATCAGACCGAAATTCCACCAAATCAACACATCTATATCTATATATTACTAAAAGCTAAAGCGTAGCGTTTAATACTGCTACTCTCACGTTGCACCACATCAGCTGCCACATCATTCTTTTTTAAAATATAATTTTCCTACAATTTTAAAATGATTTTTACAATTTTCAGCCCTATAAATGCAGCCCACTACTTATTTATTGACTTCCACTACTTATTTACACTTCTCCAACATTTCTCTCTTCCTTATCATTTCATCTCCCCACTACTTCTTCAATCTTTCTCCCTCCTTTAACTTTTCATCTCTCTACTACCCTCTACATTAATATCATTTTTCATCTTTCCTTTCATCTTCCTTTATTTTTGTCTCTTCTTATTCACACATTCTTACTATAAATTTGTCACTATCTCTTCTATTCTATGCATAGTTTTCCCTCACAAAAAAATAAGTTCCCTCTCTCTCCCTCTCTCCCTCTCTCTCTCTCTCTCTCTCTCTAAATTTTTTGGTGGATTTTTATTTTTTAATTTTCTTGCATCTCTACTTTAGGTTGATAATTTTTTATATTCTTTAAAACTCTATTTTGGGTTAATGCGATTTAGTTTAGTTTTTTAAATTGTGATTTAGTTTAGTTTTTTAAATTGTTGTTGTTTTATTTATTTATTTTTTATTCTCTTTGAATGTTAAATGTTATCCTATTGCGTTGTAAAGAATTAAATATAGCATATAAAAAATATAATATTATTCTATTACATAGCATGATTTGGATAATTTGGTATTTATTCTGTTACATAGCATGATTTTTTATAGTGCTCAATTTAGATGTTAAACTATGAGACTTTACTAATTTTTGTTTATTTTCTAATCCTTTGTGGCGGACAAAGTACTCTTAATAGTTGTACTAGAAGTACTTTATAATGCCATTTATTTAAAGAAAAGCAAAAGTTAGCCAAACGAAAGAAAAGCAAAGGTTAGCCAAACAAAAATAATCGGATAGGTGACAAATTTTAACTTTTGCAATTTTATTTTAATTATTATTATTTTATAACAATGCATGTATAGAAATTTAATTCTTAGATTTTGCTAATAATTGTTTATTTGATAATTTGTTTTGAGCGGCTGAAATTATAATTTCTACAAAGAAAATAACCTTAATAGATTATCAAAAACAAAATTTTATCCTAATATTGGTTCAATTAATCATTGTTAAGTTTTATTATTATTTTTTAGTTTAAGTTTTTTTGGTGTTTTGGATTGATCCTATATTACATTTATGATTGTTCTTATAATAAATAAAAATATAATTACGAAATACATTACTCATTATTAGATTAGTTTAAATTGTAAATTTTTTTTTTTAATAAAACCACCATAAAAATAATTATCACGCGCAACGCGCGGGTTCGCGGCTAGTGAGACATAAAAGGCACAACTCCTTCATTTGAAGGTAATTTTAAATTTTCAGCTGTATTTGACATGGGCTGAATTGTTAGAATGACCATGCTCTTAGATGGTGGTTATAACATGATAAAATGATGCATGAGACTGTTAATGTGATGAGACTAGAAGATGAGAACATGCATGGTGAAATTAACAATTATGTTCAATGTGATAATCCATGATTTTAGTATGAAAAGAGTGTTCGATACGAATATGTCAACTTGAATATGATTTGTGCTCATGAATGTCACGATTTCTTTAATAATGTTCTATCGATTGTAGGCTTGCGTGATGATGACATGAAATTGATTGTTTAATCATAACATGATACCTTCATTAGTTCCTAGAAGACCGACTTTCGAGTCAAGCAAGATGGATTCCTAACATTTTTCCATCTCATAACCTGGCCTTGAACCTTATATCTTGGGTTTAAGATTAGTGACTTTTTCAGTGTAATTTTGAGCCCGTAGAATGCAATTAGGAAAACAAGTCATGTCATTACAAAAGTAGCATTCCTTAAAATGTTATACCAAAATATTTCATTTCCAGAAGTAAAATATCATTAATGTTTCTAGTATCCTAGTACCAAGAATACCAGTAAAGAAACTTTTTGCAGTAGAATTGTAGAACGGAGTTCCCCAAGAAGCACCAGGGGTCTTTAATTTTCTCTGGCTCTTGCTAGGGTGGCACAAAAACCTTAAGTGGGCATGACTTGCTGGCATATGTGATTTCTAAACATTAGGTCCACCAGTTCCATATTTGCACAAGTTATGAAATTGTTCTCAAACTTCCACCATATGAGCCCTAATATATAGGAGAGATTCAATAAAAGTGCACAACAACAGAAAGATTAATCTACCAAAAATTTAAATCCAAGTTTTAAAATCAAACCTGAAAATGACTGATAGTCAGAACAGCATACTAATTTTCAGACCAACATCGAGATCTGCAAATTAAAAGCAAACGCATGATCAAGATTTTATCACTTTTAAAATTGTACTTGCAGCAATCAGTTAACAGAATGAATAACGAAATGAAAATTTTAGGGAAAAAAAAAAAACCAAGGGCTTTGTTTTCATTTGGTTAGTCCAACTATATCCGCTAGCTCATAATTATACAATGCAGTTGCCACCTTATACCCTCTTATTATTATGTCTCAGCTCCACTAAATATTTCTAAAACTCATGTTTAAACAAATTTCATTGACTGCAGTCAGATAATGGATTGAAATTGGTAAGATAGATTCCTCATACCCAAAGCCTTAGGATATATATAAAATAGTGCAAACCATTTAAAATCACCAAACGCAGGAAATTTTCAGTTCTAGGTTTTCACTGATATGCTGCTGGAGAAAGATCAACATGGGTTTCACATTCCTTATTGATCTGTTGTAAAGTTGCTCTGTTCAATTTTCAGTTGGTACAAGTCACTAATAATTTAAAAATCATCAAAAGCCGAATAATTTTATACAATGAAGCACAGATGCGTATATTGGATGCAGTGTGTTGATAATGCAAATCCTAACAAATTAAGATATTTGTCTGAGTGTTTACACACACAAATAGGAAACCATTCCCACAAAATAAAAATAGTAAATGCTTCTATTACCTGCCATATCTACTAAAGATCAGAATCACCCAATGGAATTTTCCCTTCATGCCTATCCCAAGTCTCAACTGAAAATAAAAAGTAATATCAAACAGAATTAGTTAGGGGCTTGGCAGAGTAGTTTAGGTATAAGAGTGGGATTGCAAGGTGTATTAGTTAGTATTTGATGATTTTGTGATTGTAAACATTCCATGTGATCCTCTCTTGAAGACTTGTTTTTCATTGTATTTTCAGTTCAATTCAGATTATCAATTTCAGTTCTTCATTTGTTCTTGAATTAGTTTCCTTCATCACTGATACTATGAAACCTAAGTTAATTATTGATTCAAGAATTGTTCTTGATGTGACTTGGTTCACTCCACCTTTAGCACTCCAACTAGATGATCAAAGAAGAGAACCTGTGCAAAGTGAACAGAGTATGAAATCCAGTTAACAGTAAACAAAGCATACGGTTTAAAAGACCACCAGTAAAATTGAGATCTCAGACCACTAGAAAATATAAAAATCTGTTATGGTGATGAGCTTTTAGAGTTTCTTGGGAAATAGAATGAGTTTAGGTATATGGATGCAAAAATGAGGTTTAATTGGTAGGAAGCAGTCACTTTGGAATTGACACAAATTAAATAAATCATGTAATCGACAATCAGAATTGTGGGCTATATTGACAACTAAAACCTAGTCAAAAGCATCAAATTGGGAGAGCAGTATGTGATTGGAACACTGAAGAAATAGTTAAGAATTATTTAAAAATTTAGGAGGTAGAAGTGGTACATACCAAGTACCAAGAACACAACTCTATTGAATATTTAGCAGAACTGCAAAGTGTCTTTGCATTAAAAGCTTATCAAAAAGGCAAGAGGAATTCTGCAAGTATTAGTTGAGGAATAAAGGTGCAAGCATTTTCCTTCTTCCATTTAATCATAAGGAATATAAGGCATGGAATTCTATAACTGCAATTTTGCACAGCCTGAGGACCGTTCAATTAACAGTGCTTTCCACTATATTCCAACTGCACTCCACATAGCCAGAGCCTTCTTCTGCTATTAAGTCAAAAGCTGCACACATTCAATCATGACAAGTGTTGTTAGAAGCAGACAGTTGGGATGGCTTTAGGAAAAAAGAGAACAAATGAAGTGTTTATTTGCTAGTTCATACATTAGGGTGGTACTTTTTGTATACCTTTGGACACTGGGGATCACTGCAACTATGTTGGAGCCTCAAACAAGTAAAGAGAATATAGATCAACATCCTGAGAGAGATTTACAAGAAATGTAGGAATAAAATGAGAGAGGTGTCCACAGTACTATACACCAAAACCAATAATAAACTAAAGAGCTTCAAGCTTAAAGAAAACAATTCATTGACTTTCTTTAGACCAGCAAAGCACTGGCACTGCTTCTCCTGGTTACGCAAAGACCACTGAAAAAGCATTGGTTGAAGTAGATAATTAAGGTCAATAAAAAAAGAATCACTGGATCATAGTAAACTAAGTTGAACAAATAGCACCATGTATGACGTATGACGTAGAATGAGTACCTGAGAAGAAGTTGGATATATTGAAGAGCTGGGGTTCCAGTAGAAATTAAGCTCATCATATTCAGATCACTTTTTCATCAATTTTTATGATGGGTACATGAGCTATCTTGGGCCAGTCTTCCCCTTTCTCCCTAAGGCACCGAGTTTTCAGCAATGGACATTTCTTGACACTTAGAAAAGATAACGATTTTGGCAGACCCTCTTCAGGCATGGACTGCAGATTTGGGCAGCAGCTAATTCCCAATTTTTTAAGTGTGGTAAAATGTTGAAGTTCGTACAGCAATTTCAAATGGGGAATATTCCAGATTTCAAGGGATGTAAGAGAAGAGGGCAGCAGCGCCCTCTCTGGAAAGGACTCTACATTTACAGATCTAAGAGAAAGAAGTCCTTGCAAACCCCACTACGTGTGGCTGGAGAAAAGTTTATCACAAAAAAAGATTTCAAGTGCATTTAAACTGGTTGGCAACCCCCCATCTGGAAATGACTCAAGTTCTGTACAAAGCCGAATACTCAAAGTCCGAAGGGATGGGAGCAAGGTATGCATCTGGTCAGGCAGTGCCTTCAAATTATTACAGTTATCAATACTGAACCTGGTAAGGTTGGGTGCAGGTAGTCCTTCAGGAAAGGATACAAAATTGGAACAGTTACTGATTTCTAAGCTTCTGAGAGATTCAAGATACTGAAGCGGCCCTTGATTTGAAACAGAAAGGGACCGAAGATTATGACATCCATGGATATCAAGATGATTCATCTTTGGAAATAAATCTAATGGAAAGGACACGAGAATCGCAACTACTTCTTATGCACACACTCTCAAGGGAAGCATAACAGTGGTGCATCGGAAACAGTAATTTCCCACAGTTCTTGACACCAAGTGATTTTAGTGTATCAGCAATACCACTAGTAGGAAGCAACATGAGAGATGGACAATCAGAGATATCTAGCTCTTCTAGACAGTTGTTGTTGTCCTTAGGTAAGGACTCCAAGTTGTCATATCCACTAATTTTGAGCTTTAGCACTTGAGGTGGTAATCCATTCAACACCACCTTTAAACAATATTGTAACCTCAATTGACGGATGGCTGGAGCACTTGAAAGTGAAGCGACCAGCTGCTGGCACTTATCAATCACAAGTGCTTTCAAAGAAAAAATGTCATTGGGAAGACCCATGTTCAGTTTAGGACAATTTTGTATACAAAGCTGTTGGAGACGAGGGAAAGCTATTGCACCTCCATTATCATCCATGAAAGGAAGCCACTCTTGGAGTTCTGACATATTTTTAAAGCGCAAATTTTCTAGCGATCCAAAAGGCCTGCTCCCAGAAGCACCAGTCCCATAAAACTCTCTACCAATATTCACTACTCCATCTAATCCCACAATAGAGAGGTTCTTCAGAGAGGGCAGTTTACCAAATGGTGGCAAGGAGAGGCAATACTTAAAATTATGAATTTGGATTGACACTATATTGTAGGCTGCATGTCCTAACCATTCTGAAAATACAGTGCCACCATAATTTTCAATGGTAAGCTTTGTCAGGTCTACATGAGGGTGCAATTGGTCTAGTACATCTCTGTCCTTTTTGGAGTCATTTGTATCCCCGCCCCACTTTAACACAAGTTGCAATTTATCCCTCAAATTGGCCTCTAAAGCATCTCTAGCATCAACAACATTTTCCAACTTCAAAATAGAAAGGCTTCCCTTAAGTTTCTGGAGTTCCCTCAACTCTTTGAGACTAGAGCCACCCTTATTTCCCAAAATAAAAGAAGCTAATGTTTGGAGACTTTTCAATCTATCCATTAGCAGTGGCATTTCTATCAAGTTTGTTCCACTAATGTCAAGATGACGCAAGTTAATTAGCCATCCCATGTGGGCAGGCAATTCAGTGAGGAAACAACAACATGACAATGGCAAAGTTTGCAAATTGTATAGAGTACACACTGAATCAGGTAATACTTTGATTACAGTGTGAGAAATGTCCAAATATCTTAACTGTTTCAAATTGCAAATCGAGTCTGGCAATACTGTCAAATTCCAGTAGTGAGATAGAGATAGTACCCTTAAGCTTCTCAGTTCTGGTAATAAGTGGAGTATAACTTTAGCACTTAAGCATCCAGACCACACTGACACATTTGATGGTAGAAAGCTTCGCAAACCCTTGGCTCCATGAAAGGCTTCGAATTTCTCATAGGCTCCAATAGAACATATGAATTGTTTGTCTCCATTCTAGAACAAAATTCTCCAGAGACAAACTGAGCTAAATCATTCAAAAGGTCATGCATAACATAGCAAGAATTCTTACCACCTGACCTCTGAAAGAATGACCTAGATACTAGATCATAGAAGTACTCAATACCTACTTCTTCCAAATTCTCTCTTTTAGGGTGCAGCAAAAAATCTTCAGCCATCCATAAGAGCACTAATTCCTCCTTTTTAAATTTGAAATTTTTAAGAAATATTGAACAATAACCAAAGCATGGCTTTAGGTGTGAAGGCAAGAAATGGTAACTCAATAAAAGAGCCAGTAGAATATTACTTTCACGGTCCGAGAAATTCCATATATTGCTCTCTAATATCTTTACACATTCCATAGGATCGAACTTCAAGCGCAAGAGACCGCCAAGTGTTTTTGCAGCTAAAGGCAAGCCATTACACTTTCTCACTATTTTCTTACCAATTAGTTCCAACTCTGGATATCATCCAAATTCTCTATTTCCAAATGCATGTTTTGCAAATAACATCCAGCAATCTTCATCTGTCAAATGCTTTAGATGATAAGTTGGAACTGTGCATGTAATTGATACTACTTTTTTGTTACGTGTTGTTAAGATTAGCCTACTTCTGTCTGCCCCAGATTGCAAAAGAGTTCGTAATATATCCCAATCCAAGTAGTTTTCATTCCAAACATCATCTAATACAATCAGAAATTTCCTTCCCACAAGACTCTTGTTCAAACTAACTTGGAGTAGATCTAGGTCGTCAGTATCACCAGTCGAGGAAGTCACTGCCTAAAGAATAGTTTTAGTGATCCTAAGTATATCAAATTCTTGTGAAACACAAATCCATGCTCTGACATCAAAATGCTCCATTACCAATTTGTTGTTGTATACAAGCTGAGCAAGTGTGGTCTTGCCTACACCACCCATGCCCACTATGGGAATCACACTTATGTTATCACCACTGACATCATCTGCCAGCAACAACTCGATTATGGCCTCCTTATCACCATCCCTGCCGTATATACCAGATTCTTCTACCAAAGACGTCATCGGAAATTTTTGGAAGGAGGTCTCGTTGCTTTGCAAGAAATTCTAGTCTCTCTAGAATATCTTTTAATTTTTGTTCTATCCCATTGTAAGAACTAAGAGAAGTCAAAGTAAAGACTTGTACCTTACTTGTGCTTATTTTCTGTTCGGCTTTTAACTTGCTGAGAGAGGCATCAGTAGTAATCTCATCTAGCAAGTCCTGAACGTGATAGGCAGCATCTTTTAGCTCATTAACCCACTCTTTGACAGCTGAGTTTTTTATTTGCTTCTCTTCAGCATCATTGAGCACTGAATTAATTAACAGTAAAGTCATCCTTATCTTCCTTAGTAGCTCATTAATATCCTTCCGTTGGGTAAAGAAATCTAGGAACTCATGAGAAGCAATCCTGTCAAACAAAACTTGGGAGGGAAGCAGAGAGAAATGCTCCTCCCACCAATGCCTCGGCCATTCTTTTTAACAAGTTGTTTAACCTAATATTAAGCCAAGTTGATTAACAAGTTCATTAATAAGATCTACGTTAAACACATTCAAATCATATTATGTGAATAGCGTGGAAAAGTAAATAACACATCAGTATGATAACCCAAGAAAACTAAACCGGTAAAAAACCTGGGGAGGATTTAATCTAGTTATCCTCAAGGTAAAACAGATCCACTATGAAAGAATTGAAGTTTTACAATAAGACTTAGACCACTAACATCCTATTGCTACCTCGAATAGAAAAATTATTACAACGATCACATGACAGCTCCGAGTCCACGGACTACTTCTTTCCTCAATTCACAGCAATCACAAGTTTTCCTACTTGTGTTTTTCTTTAAGCTCTTGAAACAGCAACTGAAGAGATTACCAAACTCTTGACATTAATCTTGATCTTGATAACTCTAAGTGTATATGAAGGTAAAAACCTCTAGATCTCACAAGAGATTCACACACACAGCATATCAACAGCCTCTAAAACATGGTTAGGGTTTTTCCTTTTATACTTGAAGCAATACATAAAGCCTTACACGTCATATGGGCTTGGGCTTAGTTAGAAAATTCTGTAGAAAAAAAAAAATCTGCACGAGTTTCGATCGATCGAGTCTAATTTTCGATCGATCAAGCCTTGCAGAAATTGAATAATAATTTTCTACAATTATTCGATTCCAACTTTACACATAACCACACTTTGAGCAACCTAAATCTAGACTAAATGTTTTGATAATGGTTTGCCAACATTACACATTGAAGTTTTAATACATTTAGATTCTAAAGTCTTAGAACCTAACATATCTGATGCCATTCGTACTAAAATGGATTTAGTTGGAGAGAGAGAAAGAGAGTAACCATCTTGAAGGAGTTGGTATTTTGAGCAACATCGTTGTCGAGGAAGAGAGTGGAGTGGAGACTAAGGACTCACTACTTTGTCCTTGACTGGGAGGCCAAATAAAGCTGAGCATAACTTCAGTTTCTTAATGGTGATTGACTTGGTTCACACGTATTCTAGATTTTGATTCCAATGGATCTTCTCAAGTGACAACAATCTATCAACCATAAGAGTATGATTTAATAGGTAACTGTATATGTTTCAGACTAGCATGAAGCACTGAGTTCTTTGCAAGGTGAATGGCACTCTATCACAATGTAGACACTATTCTCTTGCTTCTTACCCAATTCATCGAAAACATTGTTCATGACTTGAGTTGGTTTAATCCACCTTTTGTACTCAAATAGATGATCAAACAAGAGAACCTATGCAAAGTGCACAGAGCATGAGATCCAGTTAAAAGTGAACAAAGCATATGGGCTGGACATCCACCAGTAATACTGGGAATGGAAAACACTTGAAAATATGAACATCTATTATAGGGATGTGTTTTCAAGTTTCTTGGAGAAATAGTATAAGTTTAGGTCTACAAATGCAAAATGAGGTTTTATTTGGTAGACAATCACTTTGAAATCAACACAAAGTAAATAAATCATGTAAACATTCAGAACTTTGGGCACTATTCACAACTAAAACCTAGTCAAAAGCATCAAATTTGGTAAGCAATATGTGACTGGAATCATGGAGAATTATTTGATGAATTAAAATTTCAGGAGGTAGGAGTGGTACATACCAAGAGCCAGGAACAAAAATCTTGTTAATAATCTTGCACAATTGCAAACCGTCCTTCCATTGAAAGCTTAACAGAAATGCAACCATAATTCTGTAAGTAGTTGAAGAAATAAAAGTGTCAGTATTTTCTTTCTTCAATTTGACAATAAGGAATATAAGACATACATTCTATAACCATGACTTTGTGTAGCCTAAGGGCCGTTCAATCAACAGCGTTTTCCACAATAATCTTGCACTTCACATATCCAGACCCTTTTGTCTGATGTTAAGTCAAAGTCTGCACACACCCAGTATATACGTGTTGTTAGATGGTTTTAGCCTAAAAAGAAAAACAAATGAAGTTTGTTTGTTAGGACCTACATTAGCCTGGGACTTTTAGTATATAGAGCTTTCAGGATCACTGCAACAAAGGATTGAGAAGAAATGCTGGCATAGAATGAGACAGGTCAAAGCTCAAGCATTGCTTCTCCCAGTATGCAATGATCACTCATTGACTTCTTTTTAACTGACAAAGCTCTAGCATTGCTGCTACCAGTTATGCAATGATTACTGAAAGACATAAGTAAAAGTCGATAATTAAGGTCTGTTTTCTTTTACTTGATAGATGCATGAGGTCAAGAAGATAAAATGTACCAATGCATATGTAAACGATTACCTGAACAGAAATATGATGCATAAATGAGTACCTGAGCAGAAGTTCAATTAGATGAAGAGCTGAGACTACCGCAGACTATCACCTTGTGAGATCACTTCTTTGTCAACTTTTATAAGGGATATTCCCTTTATCTTGTGGCACAGGTTTTTCAGCATTGGACATTTCTTGACGTTTAGAAAAGATAGGGAACTTGGCAGACCATCTTCTGGCATGCACTGCAGATTTGGGCAGCAGCCAATACCCAATTTCTTAAGTGCAGTAAGATGCTGAAGCTCATCACCAATCAGAGATTTCAAATGTTGAAGATTCCAGATTACAAGGGATGTAAGAGAAGAGGGCAGAAACCCCCTCTCTGGAAAGGAATTCCAATTTTCATATTCACCCCTGATGCAGAAGCTTCTAAGAGAGGGCAGTCCCTGCAAACCCCACGTCGTGCGACCAGCAGCGAGTTTGTCACAAAAACAGATATCAAGTGAATTTAAACTGGATGGCAAACCCCCTTCTGGAAGTGAATTGAGTTCTGGGCAATGCCACAAACTCAAAGTTGCAAGTGATGGGAGCAGGGTTTGCATCTTTTTAGGCAGTGCCTTCAATTTGTTACATTTATAAATGCGAAACATGGTTAGGTTGGGGGAAGGCAGTCCCTCTTCGGGAAAAGATACAAAACTTGAACAGTTACTGATTTGTAAAGATTTGAGATTTTGAAGCAGTCCTTGATTTGAAACTGCAAGGGACAGAAGACTCTGACATTCCTGGATATCAAGATGATTCAGCTTTGGGAATAAGTCTAATGAAAATAACTCTAGAGAATCACAACAACATATTATGCACAAACTCTCAAGGGATGCATAGCACTGGTGCATTGGAAACAGCAATT
This sequence comes from Quercus aquifolioides, assembly GCA_019022515.1. Classification (NCBI taxonomy): domain Eukaryota; kingdom Viridiplantae; phylum Streptophyta; class Magnoliopsida; order Fagales; family Fagaceae; genus Quercus; species Quercus aquifolioides. The sequence goes on from JAFHAW010000292.1 coordinate 290,288, forward strand.
TCCCACAATGCTCGAGATGAAGAGACTTTAATGTATCAGCTATACCACTGCTAAGAAGAAACATGATAGGTGCTAAGGACACCAAGCTCTCATATCCACCAATTGTGAGCTTTAGCACTTGAGGTGGTAATTCATTGAACGACACCTTATGACAGTCTCGTAACTTCAATTCACGGATGTCTGGAGCACTTGGAAGTGAAGCCCTAAGCTGCTGACACTGATCAATCACAAGTGTTTTTAAAGAAAAAAGACCATCAGGAAGACCCTCGGTCAGGTTAGGACAATTTTGAATATAAAGATGTTGGAGATGAGCAGTGGCATTATTATCTCTAAAATGATGCCATTCCCGCAATTGCAACATCTTCCTCAAGTGCAAAGTTTCTAGTGATCCAAATGGCTTGCTAGTAGATGCAGCACTCCCATAAAACTCAGAATCAATAAACTCTACATTATTTAATTCCGTAATATAGAGGTACTTGAGAGAGGGAAAATTTCCAAATGGTAGCAAGGAGAGGCAATATTTACATTTCTGAAGGTTTATAGATACTAAATTGTAGGATACATGTCCTAACCAACAAGGAAATGCTGTGCCACCATAATTTTCAATGGTAAGCTTTTTCAGGTCTGCATGTGGTTGCAGTTGGTCTAATATTTCTCTATCTTTTCCGGAGTCATTGGTATCGACGGTATGCCCACCCCATTTCAACAATAATTCATTAAGTTGCAATTTATCATTCAAATTGGCCTCCAAATCATCTCCATAGTGGGCAGCATTTTCCAACTTCAAAACAGAAAGGCTTCCCTTAAGTTGTCGGAGTTTCCTCAACTCATTGATACCAGAGTCACCATTCTTGCCCAAAATAAAAGCACTTAATGTTTGGAGACTTCTCAATTTACCAATATGCGGTGGCATCTCTATCAAGTTTGTTCAACTTATATCAAGATGACGCAAGTTGACTAGCTGTCCCATCTTGGCTGGCAACTTAGTGAGAGAATGACAACATGACAATAGTAATGTTTGCAAATTGAATAGATCACACATAGAGTTTGGTAATACTTTGATTGCAGTGTGAGAGAGGTTTAAATATCTTAAATGTTTCAAATTGCGAATTGAGTTTGGCAATACTGTCAAATTCCAGTAGTGAGATAGAGATAATACCCTTAAGCTTCTCATTTCTAGCAGTGAATCAAGTGGAACTTCATTACCTAACCATCCTGATTCTAATGACAAATGTACTAGTAGAAAGGTTCGCAAACCCTTGGCTCTATGAAAGCCTTCAAATTTCCTGTTAGCATCAAAATGAGTTCTATAATAAGACAAATAACGAGTCTTTTCTGACATGTTGTATGAATTATCATCCTCCATTCTAAAAGAAAATTCTCCAGAGACAAATTTGGCTAAATCATTCAAAAGCTCATGCATAACATAGCGTGAACTCTTGCCATGGGAACGCTGAAAAAATGAACTTGACACTAGAGCATCAAAGTACTCTGTACCTGCTTCTTCCAGATTCTGATCTCCTTCAGGGTGCAGCAACAAATCTTCTGCCATCCAAAGGTGCACTAATTCCTCTTTTTGAAATTTGAAGTTTTTAGGAAATATTGAACAATAAGCAAAACATCGCTTTAGATGTGAGGGAAGATAATGGTAACTCGGTAGAAGAGAAGGGAGAATTCTGCTCTCATGGTTTGAAAAGTTCCATATATTGCTCTGCAATATCTTAACCCATTCCTTAGGATCCAACTTCAAGCGCAAGAGACCCCCAAATGTTTTTGCAGCTAAAGGCAAGCCATTGCACTTTTTCTTGACTATATTCCTTCCAATTATTTCCAACTCTGGGCATGCGATAGACTCTTTGTTTCCAAATGCATGCTTTGCAAATAACCACCAGCAATCCCCATCTGTCAATTTCTTTAAATGATACGATGTGACTGTTCGTAGAATTGAAGCAACACTTTCGTTTCGTGTTGTTACAAGAAGCCTACTTCCATCTGCCCCTGATTTAAAACAAATCCGTAAGGCATCCCAATCCAAGTAATTTTCATTCCATACATCATCCAACACAATCAGAAATTTCCTTCCCTTAAGATTTTTGGTCAACTGAAGTTGGAGTTGATCTAGGTTGTTAGTATCAACAGTCGAGGAAGTGATTGCCTCAAGAATCTCTCTCATAATCCTACGTACGTCAAATTCTTGTGATATGAAAATCCATGCTTTGACATCAAAACACTGTCACTAACTTCTTGTTGTATACAAGCTGAGCAAGGGTGGTTTTGCCAATACCACCCATTCCCACAATGGGAATCACACGTATGTTATCACTGCAGGGACGGACCCAGGTGCAGGGCAAAGGGGGCCCGGGGCCCCCCTGGGTCCAAAAAAAAAAATTTTTAGTATGTAAAATTTAAAAAAAACAGGTTTGGGCCCCTTGGTTTTTAGCTTGGGCCCCCTTGGTTTTTAGCTCAGGCTCCCCAGCCAGCCAACCCAAGAGTTTTCAAAAACCCATGAAAACCTTAAAAAATATATATATATTGTATAAATCTATCTATAATAATAATAATATAATATATAATAATGTGGTTTATATTAAAATATTAGATTATCTATTTATATCTGATAATAGTAAGAGGACAAATAATTTTTTAATTGTTTGATTTGATCTAATTGCACTTAAATAGTAATTTGCACTTCATTGTTCACACTTTTTTTTAACAAAAATTATTGTATAAATCTTCAAAATTTCATACCTATTAATCAATTTTTTATCCTAAATGCTGAAACATTAGATGTAACTCCTTAGAAAAGCTCTAAAATGTAAAAAAGGTAAGTTCAAATCTATTAACCTAAGTAAAAATAATTTAGTACAGTGAAAAAAATGTAGGCACAAGTTTACTTAAAGTTAGTTTGTGAAATAAAGTAATTTAATTTTGGCCATAATTTGGGCCAAATTAACTTGAGTTTTTTGCATTTTGAGCCAACGTAGGCTTAACCTATTAACACAATGTAGGCATAACTAACTTGCTCCTCCTAAGAAAATTTCCTGGCTCCGCCAATAACTATATAGATGTGCGTTTGTAACTTACTCCTCCTAAGAAAATTTCCTGGCTCCGCCAATGACTATATAGATGTGCGTTTGAATTTTTTTTTTTTTTTTCGCTTATCTCCGGCCCCCCTAGCTTGAAATCTTGCGTCCGTCCCTGGTTATCAGCATTGGCATCATCATCTAGCAACATATTGATTATCGACTCCTTGGCACCATCCCTACTGTATATTTCAGATTCGTCTACCAAAGACGTCGTTGGCAATTTCTGTGAAGATTTCTCACCACCACCTTCTTTCAACCCTAGGAGGTCTCTCTGCTTTGCAAGAGACTCTAGTCTGCCTAGAATCTTTTTTATCTATTAGAATAATGATAAATGATTAAATTCATTATTTTCTAATAGCTTAAAAATTTTGGGATAAGTGATTGATAATGGTTAAACAGAAAACTCCCATTAAGTTTGCTGACTGTACGACCAGTGATGCAGTGTTAGAAGCTAAACAATGGCACAAAATAAACCACTAATTTTGAGGAAATAGCAACCAGGTATGCAGTTACTGAAGCTTTTGTTAACTAAACTTCCTATTTAGATTCCTATAGTGCATCTCCCTATTGATTACTGGAACTCCACTTGCTTTAGCCATGTAGCAAGTGGGGTTAGGAGGTAGATGTAGGAGGAGGAAAGTCATTTGTAGTCCGGGTTGAGTATCCATGTATCCCTTCAAATGTGAGAAACGTTGGGTGTTTGGAAATGCAAGTTTTGCATGTCAAAGAAAAGTTACAAAGACATGGATTCCTAGGAAGGATAAGGGGTTCCAAAGGTGAATAAATATACTATTAGGGTGCTGGAGTGTGTAGAGAGAGAGATGCAGCACCATGAGTGTTTAGAAAGGCTATGCAGAAGTATAATAATGAAAGGCAGGTTTCTAATGGTAACCGTGTAGTAAGAAAGATGACTAAGCTTCATCCTTGTCAGAATTCTTTAAAATTTTGGCTAGCAACGATGCTAAGGGATAATCAGGAGGATGGAGAGATATCTGACATAGATGAGCAGTGGACTAACAGATCTCCAAGTGTCACTATACAGAAAATCATCAAACAAGCTCTGTGCCATGGATTTGGAAGGATGTGGAGAAAGATCAAACAAAAGATGGGGGTTGACAGGAGGAGCCCTGAGATGCAGGGCTCATTAGAGGTGCCCTGAGGGTTTTTGTACAACTTCAAAATTTTCAATGAATTTGGTTGGGTGGAATATAAGGGTCTAAATGATCCCTTAAAAAGGTGGTGAAGGCATTGGTGGGCAGATGAAAAATTAATGTGGTATGCCTTACGGAAACCAGAGTTAAGGAAGAACATGTTAAAAGGGTTAAGGATTGTATTGTACCAGATTGGGGTTTCATACATAATTGTGTGTCTCATGGATTAGGGAGAATCTGCGTATGTTGAAAATTTGGAACATACATAATCTGTGTCTCGTGGCTTAGGCTATACGCAAAGCTTAAGGCAGTCAAATGCATCCTAAGGAAAGTTAATATAGAACTGTTTGGTGGAATTCCTTAAAGGTTTAAACTAGGTAGATTGAAGTTGGAGCATAACAAAAGATGCTTGATGCAATACCAAGGCAGGACAAATTTTTTGGTTTAGGAGAAAGATTGCATGCATGAGTATGTTTCAATTTGCACATAGAAAGCTTTTTAAAACAAAAATCTAGAAAATATTGGCTTAATCTTGGTGACCAGAATGTGGCCTACTTCTATAGGTTTGTAAAAATTAGAAATTCCAAGTATACTATAAGATGTTTGTGGGATGGAGGGAACAAAGTGGAAGAACTGGGGCAAATTAAGGATCTGGCAGTAAGTTTATATCAAAGGCTACTCAGGTTTTCTCCACACTCATTTGGTAAAAAAGAGGCAGCTATAATAATTAAAGTGATGACTAATCAAAACTTGCTGAAATGTCAAGGATTATTGCAGCAAGATGATTAAATAGATGAAGCTTGGTAGGTCATGTTTTCCATTGATGGAGGCACAGCTTCTGGCACTAGCAGTTTCTCCTCTAATTTTTCTAAGGCTTGGCCTATTATTTTATACTAATTGAAAACCCACGATGCATGGGAGAATTTGTAAGAATATGATGTAAAATTTGTAGGTTAAATGGTGCAAGGGCGGAGCCAGAAATTTTGGTTTGGGGGGGCCAAGTTGTGATACTAATATATTAGTTAAGACAAACCTTTGCACACACATACATATAAACTAATTTACTAAGAGAATTTATCATTTTCTAAATTTTAATGAGTATATAAAAGTCATGTATTTCTTCTATTAGACATGTACAAAAATGTATCATTTTCTACATAGCTTAATTTGTTAAACCTCTTAAATTATATGATTTTAATATAATTTATCTTTCTTTTAAGAGCACCATTGAAATGACTCAAAATTTGGAGGGGTCAACTTCAATTTTTACATGTTACATTTTTTAAAATGTAAATAATATACATACTATAAATTAATTTTTTTAAAATTAGGCTCCCCCCACCCTTGTGTGTGGCTCCGCCACTAAAATGGTGCATGCATTATTTTAAAGTATTTTCTTTTTCTTTTTTTAAAATGTTTTATGTAATTGAACACATGATGTACTTAGCATTCAACCACAATACATAGTGATTGATGTGAATGCGTGTGTGTGCGTGTGTATACACACACACACACGTAAATAAAAAGATTTAAACTACATAATTATAATATTGTTTTAAATAAATGGAGAAAATGATATTAAAATGGAATTTTTAAAAATATATTGTAATAATTAAGAAGTAGATTAATTTGAACATATACAAGAATATTTATAAAAAAAAAATGTACACCCTCATTCAATAGAATACATGTAACATGTTACAATAAGTTTAAATTACTATATAAGTTTAGAATTGTAACATTTATTTTTCCTTTTCCAAATATAAGAATAATGCATATATTATTGAAACTTGAATTTTAGGTAATTTTGTGAATATTTATCATTTTTATTGTTTTTTTAGAGCTCATATCTCTAATTTCTAATGTCTATTTTGTTTGTATTTTTTATCCCAAAACTAAAGAATTTGGTTCAAACATAATTAAATTTAATATTTTTCAACCTAAAAATTGAGGAAAAAAAAAAAAGAAAAAAGAATTTTTGAGCCCAAAACCGTAAAGGCAACCTATAAAGGAATCAATTAATTTAAGGACCAAAATGGCCCAGAATGGACCAAATTGACATAAGTAGACCGAATGGACCGAATTAGACTGAATGGACGAAGCTAGGCTGAAATGAACTGAAATACTATGCTAATGTGGCTTAATAAAAGTATAATAACAATAAATGTTATGCTTCAATTTTTAGATATTATATTGATTATTTATTAATTGTTAGAAAAATATTATGGAGTGAATAAGAAATTGACTTTTAATATGTCTGCTTGAACATAGTATTAAAGTAGTGAAAATCCTTGAGTCACACATAGAAAAGGAAAGAGATAACATATGAATTTATATGCTTAGAGGCTGGACATTAGGTTGGATGTGGGTCCAAGAGTGCATCACTACAAGATTCTTTGTGGCTATAAATGGAAGTTGAGCAGTTTGGCTAGGCTTTTCAAGGGTGAAAATGGATTGAGGCAAGGTCATCCCTTATCTCCAATAGATTTCTTATGACAATTTGGGTACATTTGGAAAACTGTAATAGACCCCATAATGGAACGGATATTCCTTAAGGGCCTGATTAGTTTGAAGAGTGAAAAAGTAAGAGGATAGAAAAGTGAAAGAATATAAAATATTTTAATTTTCCTTTAGTTTAAGGTGGAAATGTGGAGGCATAGAAAATGTAATTTGTATAAATTTACTTTTATAACCCTACTAGATTATTACCAAAAAAAAAAGTAGCAGTTGAGTAGCACAAAACGGAAAAAGAAAACCAAAGGAAAAATTAAATAAAATAAAAAGTGCCAAAGAAGAAACCAAGAAAACACGGTTTGTTTTAAAAAAAAAATAAAAAAGAAAAAGAAAAAGCAAAACCCAATTAATGTTGGAGGCTTGGAGCAACAACATAAGGATGGTTTAGTCCAGATTTTTTTTGATTTTGTCTCCATTTTTCTCCCCAATTTGGGGGGAAACCATTTCGGTGGCTCAAAGGAAAAAAAACCCAAGCCCCACCAGTTTTCCTTCCTAAAATTACTCCTACCAAACAACCCAGAAAATTCCTTAGCTTATAAAAATTTAAGTTCCAAAAAAAACCCTATCCTTACCTACAAGGTTCTCTCTCTCCCTATGCGAATAAGAATATATTTTTGTAAATCACTTATTCTCTAGAGTCTTTCCTAGATTTTTTGTAAATCACTTATTAAAGAGCGATTATTAGGAGTAGTTGTCATAATTTGAAACTCTCTCAAAAAAAATTTGAAAACTAATTCAAAACATAATCTAAGATGTGTAAATATATAATTTTGCAAAAAGAGTGTTTTGGGAATTATCATTCCGCTCCATCTTCTTTTATTTCTTGTAATAATTATTCTTATTACACAGTAATCATCATTATAGTGTACCAAATATGTCGCATAAGGCAAGGTCAGCAGCTTAGGATTTCAAATTTCATACTTGGTGCTCTAAACTTCATCTTATTTGTTTGGGCTTCTGATGATTTATTGATGTTTTTCCATGGTTGATAAGACTTCTTCTTGCTTATTTAGTAAAGTATTTGAGGAGTTACAACAACTTTCTAGATTAGAAGCCAATCCTACGAAAAGTGAGGAACATTGTGCTGAAGTTTTACTGATTTAAAGAAGAAACTAGTGGTTGAAAAGAGCGAGGGGGGGCGCAATTGTTAATCAATCCTCCCTCACCCTACACAACTTAAACTTTGATTTTATCTTTTTAATTCTTATAGAGTTTCTTCTTCTTCTTCTTCTTCTTCTTCTTTTGGAAACAAAAGCATATCATTTATTTAATCAACAAAATTAGCATCTTGGTACAAAACTTCTCTAGCTATTGGAGAAACATCTTCCATCCAATACATATTCTCAGTAATATTTCTAGCAAATTGAGCTAATAACTAATAATTAATATACTTATAGAGTTTCTTTAAGTATTTCTTTTTTGATGTATATCATAATAACTAATAATTAATATACTTATATTTCTTTTACATCTCAAATTTTATTTAGAATAAAAAATTCTTTTTATTTTATCAATATCTTTTAAATGTTCAAAACCTATAAAAAGAAAAAAAAAAGTTGAAAAATAAATAATAAAAAAAGCAAGAGTTTTAATCGAAAACTAAAAGACAAGAAATAACGAAATTATTAACTTTCAATAATGGTTTAGGGTTGAGATTGCTTTGCTGACTTGAATATTCAGAACTGTTCTTGTTCTCCAAGTGGTTGCTAGGCATTTTGTGTTTCTCTAGGCCTTTTGTAATTTTATTTGTGGTGATCTACAATAGTTTAGGCTAGAATTGAGTTGTGTCTTTCTATGTACGACGAGGCTGCATGCTGTTTGTATAGCTGTGTGTGACTTTGTACTAAATAATATCCTTCTCATTCGTTAAAGAAAAAAAAAAATCAAAACATACTCCTGGGCGTCACGCATGAGAGGCCAAAAAGGTGTGGGGAACGACACTAGCGCGTGGCCGACTGATAAAAGTTCCGGAGGCGCATGGTAAGCATATGCAACTTCCATTAGAGCCCGGGTTTCGGATTTCTGCAGTTCGAGTGATGCCAAAATGGATGGCTTAGCACATGGGGCAAGGAAAGCAGCGGACCCTGAGATCACTGAGAAGGGTCTGGAATATTGCCAGGAGTTGAGGCTCTGTGTGGCAGCGCGTGTAGCAAATATATGGGATCGGCTTTTCAAGTTTTACTCGTGCAATGTTGGTGAGGTGGCCAGTGTGGTTGATTTCTTCCAAAGGAGGTTGGAACATCACAAATTATTGTGTAGGTGTTGTAGTTTAATGGGTTTAGATCTCAATCTCTAACTGCGGGGGCGAGGGATGTAGACAGCGTGTGGCGGTGTAGTTTGGCTGACAAGGCCTGTGGAGGTCTTGTGGCGGTGTTAAATGTGCCAGTGGGTTCAGAGATAGTAAACGATGCCACAGTGATAGACCTAGTGCATTGGAGAATCTGTGTTGTCCACTAGGGAATCTTATTTGCTGGATAGATATGAATTTCGCTGGATGCTAAGAATAATGTTTATCTTTGATAGCATGTTAAATAGCAGTATTAATGCATGTCCTATTGAATATATTAGAATAGATGTGGAATAGGCAGTCTAGAATAGCAACATAAGAACACAAAAGTTACGTACTTCAGTCTTGTCAACCTACATCCAAGGAGAAAACCTTTAAAGGTTACATCTTTAATATATGAGAATATAATACAAATCATATATTACATTGAACCCTAACATAAGTATATGTAATAGGCTAAATCCTAAACTTCTAGTACACATACAAGACTTGTGTTGCACACATACGAGACTTGTCTTACACACAAAGTAAGATGGGCTTAGGCCTATGGTATTGAGCTAATATCTCTCATATATATTTAACAACCTTCTCAAACTGAAGGTAAAAGCTTGATCAAAACTTGAGAATAAGTTCGAGAAGATCCCTTAAAAGATGCCTGGAAGAAACTACGTAAATATATTTATAAATTGAGTGATTTTTTATCTTCAATTGAAGAAATAGAGCCCAAAATCAAAATCTCTGTGAAAACCGAGCAAGATAGCTCTTTCAGAAATTTTGACTTTTGGTCGTCGGTCAACGCAAAAATTCTTAATCAACTGCTAGTCAACGGGTTAACGTGGGACAGTTAAACTTGCAAAAGTTTGAGTCATATCTGGGTGTTACGGGTTGGGTCAATGAGCCCGATGACATGGCAATAGCTGACGTGGGACGACTGAGGATGCACATGGCTATCTTGCATGGCTGATGACATCATGGAAGGCATCATCTAAATGGCCTGAGCGTGGAAGACGCGTGAGAAGCCAAAAGGCGTGTGGAATGACAGTGTCGCATGGGTGACTGTCAGAAGTTTCAAAGGCATCTGGCGGCATGTGTAGCTTTCATTGGAGGTAGGATTCTGGGGTTCTGCAGATCGGATGACACCGAAAGAGGATGGCCTGGGGCAAGGGAAGCGGCAGTGCATGAGATCACTGAGAAGATCGTGGAATATCGGCTTCTCAAGTTTTTCTCGCGCATTGCTGGTGAGGTGGCCTGTGTGGTTTATTTTTTCCAAAGAAGGCTAGACTGTCACAGATTAGTGTGCATGTGTCGCGGCTTAACGGGTTTAGATTTGAATCTTTGACAACGATGGCGAAGGACAAAGACAGCGTGTGGAGGTCTGGTTTAGCCAACAAGGCACTGTGGAGGTCCTATGGCGACGTTGAAGGCGCTAGTAGGTTCGGCGACAGTAAATGATGCCACAGTGATAAACCTTATGCGTTGGAGGATTTGTATGTCCACTTGGGAATATTCTTTGCTAGATAGAGATGAATATGCCAAGAATGAAGATTGGCTATGAGATACCATATTAAATATTGACATTGATGTATACCATGGTGAATATGCTAAAGTTGATGCAAAAAAGGAAACTTAGAATAGAAATAGAAGAACATGAGGGTTACATGATGTAGCCTATGTCCACAGAGAAAACCCTATTCTACATCTTTAATATATGAAAGTATAATATAAATTATATTTTACAATGAACCCTAATATGAATATATATAGTAGATTAAAGTTGAACTCTAGACTTCTAGTATAAGTAGGAAACTTGTCTTATACATCAAGTAAAATAGACTTGGACATATACTATTGGGCTAATATGTCTAATATATCTCTAATAAAACTCATTAGTAAAAGTTTAAGGACCAACAATATCCCCCCCCCCCCCCCCCTCCACCAAAAAGAACAAAAAAAAAAAAGATTTAATGAATAAATGATTATTCACTTTTTCCTATGAACGAAGTTGTGTATAAACTTAGTCGCAACCAATGGCTACAACTTCTATTAAAAAATTTAACATAGCTATAGATCAAAAATTTAATTGTTAAATTACGTGTTTTTTATGTTCTTAACATGCATGTCAAATTTCGTGTTACTCATATATTATTTACTATTTTATCTATAACCTTTTGTATGGATAATTTTATACCAACAAAACTTGAAGTTTAAACGTTTGATTAATGACATACCTATAATGGATTAATCAAAATTTACATCCAATAAAAAGATTTTAGGTTGAGTTATAGCTACAACTAATTTTGTAGCTAAATTTTGCATTTATCTAATAGTTTAAGCAGGGATCAACACAATATAAGACCTAAGGCAACAACTTTGATAAGACATATTCTTATATTTAATTATTTATCAATTAATATTTAACTTTCTATATAATACTTTTTAATTTAGATTACATTCATCTTGTTGTTTTGAGATGTGGAATACTAATTAAGTTTTTATATTCAAGTTTTACTACTTGTTTTTAAATGATAATTAATGTGTTTAATCCACTTGTGGCATAGTCAATCTTAGGTTGGATTTTATCTACTTTATTTATTTTAATTCTTTCTTAAAAAAAAAAAAAAAAAAAAAAAAGAAGGAATAATAAAAACCATAATAGGTATTCTCATTAACTTTTTCTTTTATTTGTATAACTTCTTTAAAAAAAAATTTGTATTGAAAATAAATCTAAACCATCAATATCAAATATAAATATCGCATTTGAATAAACAATCAAGATTAAGAGCATATTTTTGATAACTATCATCATCTAGTGATTTTAAGTTTTTCAGCGCAGTTTGTATTATCTCTTTATTTGATTATTTTTATCAAGCTATTTCTTTCTAAGTTCTTCACGAAATGCAAGTTCTTATTGCAGTTCAACTTTAATCTCTATGTAAATAGAACATATACAATTTCATTTTCTATGTAACCAGAACATAACAATCTTCATTCATCAAGTAAAAAAGTTAGATCCAGTATTGATATAATGACGCTTTTCTAGACTCTATCTTGTGCTTCTTCAAAAGTCTTTGCATTGTTGAAGAAGACCTAGATTGAGACTTGGCATCCAAGGCGTCTTTCCACCCACTACCATGGAGATCTTTTTATATTTTACAAATAGTATAAAAATAAAAATGGTAGAAGAAGTTCTTTCATTTTGCTTTGATGAATAAAAGAACTTTTAATTAATTAACTCTTATAATTTTCCTTCTTTTTCAACTTTTTGCAATTAGGTCCTACTTAAAAAGACCTAAAGATAAGGGTCAATGGTGATTTTCAAATTGCGTACCATCTATTACTAATTTCTTGGAACATGCTATAATTGATGTCTAGCCCATACTAATGGTATTAGGAGCTTTGGTGCTTTCCTAATCCCTATCTTGCACCTTCTTAGAAGATGTTTCATAATGATGACTAACTCAAAAATTCTAATAATATTATGAGCTTTGCATTATTTAAATGACCTTGATTCAACAAGGGCCAAAGACTTGGTGCCATTTTTGTGCTTTCTCAACTTGTAAGTGCTTTCTTGGAAAGTGCTTCATAGTGAACAATGAACACTAGTCCATATCACTGTCATTATGAACTTTGCATTATTTAAGAACACCTAGACCACAACAGTCAAAACTTCACATCCATGTGTCTTTCTCTCCACTCACCACCATCAGAACATACTAATATTTTTGTATAAAAAGTTTGAAGAAGATAATTCCTTTTTTTTTTTTTTTTTTTTTGGATATGATAATTCCTTTTGTTTCAATCAATAAAGAATTTCATTAAGCAATGAATAAAGATTCAAAGTCCTAGCCTATATGCTTTCACCAAAGTGATAAAAGTGCTATGAATATATGAGATAGGGGCAGGCCTCCGAAGTGGATTGTGTAAAAATGATGTGGGATCTGTATATTTTAAAACCATTGGCCCATAATTTATACCTCATACTCAAAATGCATCAAAAAATATATATAAAAGGTTAGAAAAAAATCCAAAAATATATAGACTAATATATTGTCATATTGACCAATAAACATAAATTTCAAAATAATTAATTTCATTCTAATTATATGTTTGAATCTGATTGAAAATTTTTATTATAGTTTTTAATGCACTAGACTTCTGTATGGCCTTGGTTAAGTTGTTGTGGGCTCCTGTGGTTGGCAATTGTTATTCTTGTAATTCAATTGTGAATTTCTCAACATTCACACCTAATAAAAAAAATATTAATTGAAATTGTAGTTTCACAAAAAGATATAATTTTTTTTTTTTTATGTAATTTCCAAATCATTTAGGATGAATATTTTAAGGTGGTGAGGACGTGTAGGCTGCGAAGAGTATGTTTCCCTCTGACATCTTGTTGTCGACTTGAGATAAAATTAAAACTCAGAATGCTATTGTCACAAACTAATAAATTTCTCATGTTTATTACTTTGATTCTTTGACTATTGTAAGAAAGAAGCATATCGGTTTAGCAGCTTAGTAGTTTACCAACATTAAATAAGTGAATCCATCAATTTAAAAATAGTCAAAGCATATCGGTTTAGCTGCTTAGTAACAAAGGTAAACATAAAAGAAAGAAAAAAGATTTCTATTAAATCACTTCAATTAATCCATATTATTAAAAATATGGTAATCTTTATAAAAATAATCCAACATGTATAAATACCCATGTCCTACGTAGAGGCAAATTAAAACACTGAATATAGAGACTTTCATATGTAAGGAATTTTTTTTTATTCCATCTCTATTTCTTATCTCAAATTATGTTAGAAAACTACTTCCATAGCTCACAATAGTACAGTTTTAGAGACACGACACGCTAGCAATATAACAGGAAAGAATGTACCCGGCTGCCACCATGGTGGTCACAGCCAATCTCTGCCTTCAATGTCACAAATCCAACCCTTTGAAGTCTACCACATGAAAAATGAAGTGCTTAGCAATTAGACATTAGAGGTAGAGATAACGCAACAAAACAATTGCAAGTTAAAGCCACACAAACTAGAAGCATTACCATTAAAATTAGCACTACAAGCCTCCGGCGTTTTTCAAAAAAAAATGGATGGTGAACTACAACAGATACTGTTCATTTAGTTACTTCATTGGACAGAAAACAAAACATCCAGTAAACTAAACAAAGCAAGATGAGAAGTCCTATTCCACCACCAATATTAGAGATTTTCTCCATTGTTCCAATGCTTACAATGCTCGTAGTAGTCACCAAAAAAAGTAATTATGGGATAATCATCAGGTGGAATGTTATAAAGGCCTCAAATTTGTGAGAACTAGAAGCCTACATGGTCCACAATAAGAACCAATAAATCATCTGTAAGTTTGTGGAATATACTCAGTCAAGTATACCAAACAATAAGCAATGAGAACGAACCTGCAGATTTACATGAAACTCTGCTTTAAGAAATTTGATAACTTTAGCAGACCTAACAAAGCTCTGTGCTGATCTTGGTACTTCAAAAGAACATCTAAGTGAAGCTCTTGTAGACGAGGGAAAGCTATAAATTCATCTTCAACTCTGATAGAACACCATTCCTCCCATGCAGACATCCAACTACACTAATATTTCAAGAGATAGAAACCGCTGAGCCGCAATAGAATTGTTCCCATAAAACTCAGGACCAACAGCCACTAGTTCATCAAAACCTTCAATGGAAAAGTGTTTCAGGGAAGGTAGTTTCCCAAGGGGTAGCAAGGTACATAAATTTTCACAATTTTGAAGGCTTACAGATACAATATTGCAGATAGAATCATCTCCTAACCAACCTTGAAATCTTGTGCCACCATAATTATGGATCTGTAGCTTATTCAAGTTTGTATGAGGCACAAGCTTCTCAAGCACATCCTTTGTGCAGCCCAAGGGCCATCCATTCAACAGTGCTTTCCGCAATATTCCAACTGCACTTCTAAGAATTATAAATGAAGTTTGTTCTTTAGGCCCTACATTAACCCGGGACTTTTTGTATACAGAGCTTTCAATATCACCGCCCCAAGAATCATCATTGGGGCTTCAAACTTGTACAGAGGATATGAGTTAGTTTCCTGCGAAGTGTTGACAAGAAATGTAGGCATGACATGAGACAAGGAAAAGCTCAAGCACTTCCAGTATACAATGATCACTCATTGACCTCCATGAACAGACAAAGCTCTAGCATTGCTGCTACCAGTTATGCAATGATCACTAAAAGACATAAGTTGAAGTTGATAATTTATAATTTATCAGAGAGTTAACATCAGTAAAGAACAGATACAATCAAAACCAGAGCAAAGAAGAGAAGAAGAATAAGAAGCATAAAGAAGGAAAGAATAAACAGTCTTAAGCTACTAGTCATTCTATACTAGAACTACAAACTACAGGTCATTTTGTAGCTTCATTAATTCTGTATCAGTCACACATGCTCTTTTGTAACTAACTAGGCTGTTAGTGTTAGTTAGGATTAGTTAGTTGATTTCCCTCTCTACACTGTTTTAGATTAGCCTATATATATGGCTATCCATGTAAATCTTGATTTATTCAATACAATCATTTTTCACCAAAATCTGTTAAGATGTGATGCGTAAAATGAGTATCTGAGGATTCTGAGCAGAACTCCAATTGGAAGAGATCACTTCTTTGTCAATTTTTATGAGTGGTATATGCTCTATCTTGTGCCAGTCTTCTCCTTTCTCCATTAAGCACCGCTCTTTCAGCACGGGACAGTTCTTCATTATTAGTGAAGAGAGGGAAGTTGGCAGACCCTTTTCTGGCATGGACTGGAGAGTTTGGCAGTAGCCAATAGCCAATTTTCTAAGTGCAGTAAGATGTTGAAGCTCATCGCCATTGAGAGATTTCAAATGTTTAAGACCCCAAATTTCAAGGGATGTAAGAGAAGATGGAAGGAACCCTCTCTCTGGAAAGGACTCCCAATTTTCACATTTACCACTGATATAGAAGCTCCTAAGAGAATGTAGTCCCTTCAAACCCCATCCCATGCGGCCAACAATGAGTTTGTCACAAGAACGGATTTCAAGTGAGTTTAAACTGGATGGCAACCCCCCGTCTGGAAATAACTCAAGTTCTGGACAGAGATGTGTACTCAAAGTCTGAAGAGATGGGAGTAGGGTGTGCATCTGGCCAGGCAGCACCTTCAAATTATTACAGTTATCAACAAAGAACCACGTCAGGTTGGGGGCAGGCAGTCCCTCTTCAGGCAAGGATACAAAACTGGAACAGTTATTAATTTGTAAGCTTCTGAGAGATGAGAGATCCTGGAGCAGTCCTTGATTTGAAAATGAAAATGAATGAAGATTCTGACATCCGTGGATATCAAGATGATTCAGCTTTGGAAATAATTCTAATGGAAAGGACACGAGAATCGAAACTGCTTCTTATGCACAAACTCTCAAGGGATTGATAGCATTGGTGCATCGGAAACACTAATTTCCCACAGTTGTTGACACTAAGTGACTTTAGTGTCAACAGTGGATATGAAATTTCTCATAGGCATCAAACTTCATTCTAGAATATGAAAAATAACGAGCCTTTCCTGACAAGTCATATGAATTGTCAGCCTCCATTCTAAAACAAAATTCTCCAGAGACAGAGAGCTAAATCATTCAAAAGATCATGCGTAACATAGCATTGACTCCTACCACTTGACCGCTGAAAGAATGACCTAGATGCTAGATCATTGAGGTACTCAACACCTACTTCTTCCAAATTCTCTCTTTTAAGATGCTGCAAAAAATCTTCTGCCATCCATAAGAGCACCAATTGCTCCTCTTTAAATTTGAAATTTTTAGGAAATATTGAACAATATACAAAGCATGGCTTTAGATGCGAAGGTAAATAATGGTAACTCAATCTAAGAGCTGGAAATATTGCTTTCACAATCTGAGAAATTCCATATATTGCTCTCCAATATCTTAACCCATTCCTGAATTAAGATTATTAACAAATACTAACAATAATATATTACACCATACGGTTACCTGGTAGATGATATCGAAATTGGGGAGCACTACCTACTCCATTTCTTCCTCATTGCAGCTTCCCTCCATTTTTCTATTCCCTCAGTTGTGAGAGTGAGAGAGAGAGAGAGAGAGAGAGAGAGAGAGGGAGAGGGAGGACCGTCAAAGTGAAAGGAACAGGAAGCTTCAAGCTTAAAGACAAAAAATCATCAACTTTCTACTGACCAGACAAAGCACTAGCGCTGCTTCTCCTGGTTATTCAAAGATCACAAAAAAGCATTAGTTAAGGTCAATAAAAAAAAGAATCACTGCATCATAGTAAATTAAGTTTACAAATAGTGGAGTACCTGAGAAGAAGTTGGATATATTTAGATCACTTTTTCATCAATTTTTATGACTGGTATGTGAGCTATCTTGGACCAGTCTTCCCCTTTCTCCCTTATGCACCGATTTTTCTGCAATGGACATTTCTTGACATTCAGGAAAGATAGAGATGTTGGCAAACCCTCTTCTGGCATGGAATGAAGATTTGGGCAGCAGCCAATCCCCAATTTTTTTAGTGCAATAAGATAAAGCTCATCACCATTCAGAGATTTCAAAAGAGGATTATTCCAAATTTCAAGGGATGTAAGAGACGAGGGCAGCAGCTCCCTCTCTGGAAAGGATTCTGAAATTTCAAATTTACCCCTGATACAGAAGCTTCTCAAAGAAGGCAGTCTTTGCAAGCCCCAACCCAAGCGGCTGGTGATAAGTTTTTCACAATGATAGATTTCAAGTGAATTTAAACTGGATGGCAGCCCTCCGTCTGGAAATGACTCAAGTTCTGGGCAAAAACGTATACTCAAAATCTGAAGAGATGGGAGCAGGGTGTGCATCTGGCCAGGCAGCGCCTTCAAATTAATACAGCTATCAACACGGAACCAGGCCAGGTTGGGGGCAGGCAGTCCCTCTTCGGGAAAGGATACAAAATTAGAACAGTTATTGATTTGTAAGCTTCTGAGACATAAGAGCTGTGGCAGCGGTCCTTGATTTGAAAATGAAAAAGAATGAAAATTCTGACATCTGTGGATATCAAGATGATTCAGCTTTGGAAATAATTCTAATGGAAAGGACACAAGAGAATCGAAACTGCTTCTTATGCACAAACTCTCAAGGGATGGATAGCATTGGTGCATCGGAAACACTAATTTCCCACAGTTGTTGACACTAAGTGATTTTAGTGTGCCAGCTTTGCCAATACTAGGAAGCAACCTGAGAGATGGACAATCAGAGACATCTAACTCTTTAAGACAGTGGTTGTTACCCATAGGTAAGGACACCAAGGCATCATATCCACTAATTGTGAACTTTAGCACTTGAGGTGGTAATTCACTGAACGACACCTTATTGCAATACTGTAACTTCAATTCATGTATGGCTGGAACACGTGGAACTGAAGCAACCAGCTGCTGACACTTTTCAATCACAAGTGTCTTTAAAGAAGAGAGGCTGTCAGGAAGACCCTT
Source organism: Quercus aquifolioides (assembly GCA_019022515.1). Lineage (NCBI taxonomy): Eukaryota > Viridiplantae > Streptophyta > Magnoliopsida > Fagales > Fagaceae > Quercus > Quercus aquifolioides. The sequence continues at coordinate 308,829 of JAFHAW010000292.1, forward strand.
AGTCAGGTTACAACAATTTTGTATATAAAGCTGTTGAAGACCTGAGAGAGCTACTACACCTTCATCATCATCTCTGAAAGGAAGCCATTCCTGCAATTGCAACATGTTCTTGAAGCGCAAAGTTTGTAGCGATGCAAACGGCTTGCTTTTAGAACCAACAGTCCCATAAAACTCTGTACCAATAGTCACTACTCCATCTAATACCACAATAGAGAGGAACTTCAGAGAGGGAAGTTTACCAAACGGTGGCAAGAAGAGGCAATACTTACAATTAAGAATTTGGACTGATACCATATTGCAGAATGCGTGTCCTAACCAGTCTGAAAATATAGTGCCACCATAATTTTCAATGGTAAGCTTTCTCAGGTTTGCATGAGGTTGCAATTGGTCTAGTACATCTCTATCTTTTTTGGAGTCATTTGTATCCCCACCCCACTTTAACACCAATTCATTAAGTTGCAACTTGTCCCTCAAATTGGCCTCTAAAGCTTCTCTAGCATCAACAACATTTTCCAGCTTCAAAACAGAAAGGCTTTCCTTAAGTTGCTGAAACTCCCTCAACTCTTTGACGTCTGAACCGCCATTTTTTCCCAAAATAAAAGAAGTTAATGTTTGGAGACTTTTCAATCTATCCATTAGCAGTGGCATTTCTATCAAGTTTGTTCCACTAATATCAAGATGACGCAAGTTAATTAGCCATCCCATGTTGGCAGGCAACTCAGTGAGAGAACGACAACGGGACAACAGCAAAGTTTGCAAATTGTATAGAGTACACACAGAATCCGGTAATACTTTGATTGCAGTGTGAGAAATGTCCAAATATCTTAACTGTTTCAAATTACAAATCGAGTCTGGCAATACTATCAAATTCCAATAGTGAGATAGAGATAGTACCCTTAAGCTTCTCAGTTCGGGTAATAAGTGGAGTATAACTTTAGTACTTAAGCATCCAGACCGCACTGACACATTTGATGGTAGAAAGCTTCGCAAACCCTTGGCTCCATGAAAGGCTTCAAATTTCTCATAGGCATCAAAATTCATTCTAGAATATGAAAAATAACGTGTCTTTCCTGACAAGCCATCTGAATTGTCAGCCTCCATTCTGAAACAAAATTCTCCCGAAACAAACAGAGCTAAATCATTCAAAAGATCATGCATAACATAGCATTGACTCCTACCACTTGACCTTCGAAAGAATGACCTAGATACTAGCTCATTGAAATACCCACTACCTACTTCTTCCAAATTCTCTGTTTTAGTGGACAGCAAAAAATCTTCCGCCATCCATAAGAGCACTAACTCCTCCTTTTTAAATTTGAAGTTTTTAGGAAATATTGAACAATAAGCAAAGCACGGTTTTAGATATGAAGGTAGATAATGGTAACTCATTCTAAGAGCTGGGAGAATACTGCTTTCACTGTCTGAGAAACTCCATATATTGCTCTCCAATATTTTAACCCATTCCTTAGGATCCAACTTCATCCGCAAGAGACCGCCAAGAGTTTTTGCTGCTAAAGGCAAGCCATTACACTTTTTCACTATATCCTTCCCAATTAGTTTTAAGTTCAGATACGCCGTAGATTCTCTGTTTCCAAATGCATGTTTTGCAAATAATAACCAACAATCTTCATCCGTTAAAGGCTTTAGATGATAAGTTGGAACTGTGCGTGCAATTGACGCAACAGTTTCATTACGTGTTGTCAATATTACCTTACTTCCATTAGCCCCAGATTTGAGAGGGGTTTTTAAGACCTCCCAATCCAAGTAATTCTCATTCCAAATATCATCTAACACAATCAGAAATTTCTTTCCCACAAGACTCTTGTTCAATCTAACTTGGAGTAGATCTAGGTCGTCAGTATCACCTATCGATGAAGTCACTGCCTCAAGAATAGTTTTAGTGATCCTAAGCATATCAAATTCTTGTGAAACACAAACCCATGCTCTGACATCAAATCGCTCCTTCACCAACTCCTTGTTGTATACTAGCTGAGCAAGGGTGGTCTTGCCTACACCACCCATTCCCACTATGGGAATCACACTTATGTTATCACCTCTGCCATCATCTGCTAGCAACAATTTAGTTATGGCCTCCGAATCTCCATCTCTACCGTATACAGCAGATTCTTCTACCAAAGACGTCGTCCGCCTTTTTTGTGATGGTTTCTCACAACCACCACCTTCTTCGAGACCAAGGAAGTCTCTTTGTTTTGCAAGATATTCTAGTCTACCTAGAGTCTCTTCTATCTTAAGTTCTATTCCCTTGTAAGAAGAAATATGGGAAGTCAAGTTGAAGAGTTGTACCTTACTCTTCAGTTCAGCTTTTAACTTGTAGAGTGCAGCATCAGTAGCAATCTCATCCAGCAAGTCCTGAGCATCATAGGCAGCATCTTTTAGCTTGTTAACCCACTGTTTGACAACTGGGTTTTTTATCTGCTTCTCTTCTGCTTCATTGAGGACTGCATTGATAACTGATAGAGTTGTCTTCAACTTCCTCAGCGGTTCACTATTAAGATTCCATCGGCTGAAGAACTCTAGTACCTCATGAGAAACCATCCCGTCAAACAAAACCTGGAGGAAAGCAGAGAGAAATGCTCCTCCAACTAGAGCCTCGGTTTTTTTTTTTTTTTTTTTTTTTTTTTGCAGTGGAAAGAATTGAAGGAAAAAATAGGAAGTGATTGAGAACAATTCAGAACAATAGGAAGTGGCTGAGATCAATCTTTGAGAAGAAAAGGAACGAGAAAGGAAGAGATAGTTTTTCCTCTGTTTGGTTCCTTTGATAGAAAGTAAATGATATAAAGTGAAAGGAAATTAAATCATCCAGCCCCACATTTTTCCATCCGTCCAAATTGGGATGAAATGGAGAGAAGACTTTAAATGCCAATTTAGACTTTCAATAGTTTCCAAAATGTCAGTTTTGCCATTAACTTTTTATTCCTCCCTTCCTACTTCATAAGGGTATAAAGGTAAAAACAATATTATTCTTGACTTTCCATTTATATTCCCTTCCCTTTCTCTATCCTTTCCTTTCTTTTATTTTTTTCTTTTCTTTTCCCTCTTCCCAGGTGCAACCAAACACAATGTAAAACCTTGAGAAATGCCCATGTTAATATTTATTTTATCATTACATTTATGCAATAGACGGTTTAATAAATAAATAAATAATTTAGTTGGGTGGGCATCATGCCTTTCTAATCTTCCTTGTGAAGTATGGGAGAATGGGCAAACTAAGCATGTGATGAGTAAGTATGTAGTAAGTTAGGCAACGTTTGAAAGAAAAATGGAAAGTAGCATCTCGAGTTTCTAAAACTCGAGATTTACATTAAAAATCGAGTCTCAAAAACTCGCTTTCTGCCTGCTTTGTACTGCTGAGTTGGACAAAATGACACACCTGGATCTCGAGTTTTAAAAACTCGTTTTCTGAATATCGAGTATTTAAAACTCGAGGTTCTTAGAAAAAAACGTGTTCCAACTTAAGGCCGTATTTGATGAAAGATTTCAAGGAACTCGAGTCTATAAAACTCGAGTTCCACTAGGCAAACTAATAAAAACATCACATGCTTAACACCCAGCCTCACTAACTCTCACCCTGAAGCCCGTATAACACAAGTGCTCACAGATAGCTCCTCTACACAGCCTTCTCACCTAAAAATAGAGCATCCTCACTAAGTCTCTCAGCCTCACTAACTCTCACCCTCACTAAATCTGACTCACCCATAACTCTCACACCACATTGCCTCTCACTCTCACTCACCACACTACCTCTCTCACTGCTCTTCCTTCTCATCAAATTCATATCTCAGGTAAGGGTTTGCATAATTTGATTGTCATTGTAGTTGGGTAATAGTCTATGGGTGTGGGTTAAAGAGTTTGAGTATTTATTTTGTAGATAGTTGACATAACTTAGTTAATTTTCCATATTGTGAATTATAGAACTTTGTTTTGTTAGTCTTAATTTTTTGAGTATTTATTTGCCCATAAAAAGAAAAGGTAAAAATATCATTTAGCTCTACATAACATAATATGTAAATTCTTCAAATAACATACTAAATAATCTGTTGGAGCTAAAAACAACATAAAAAAGAAGAATTGAGAAAGAAATCTTATAAAACATAATATGTACGAATGGGGAGAGAATATATGGAACCTTATGAATTTTTTATCATATGAGGAGGATCCTTTTCATCATAAATCTAGCCTAATAGATTAGTTTTGAAACTAACTAAATAAAATGGTTTAGATTGTGAAATAATACTGTATAAAATAACCTGTCTTTAGGTCTGTAACAGGAATAGTCTATTGGAATTCTTGGTTACCTGTTAGGATACCAGCTGTTATGTACTGAAGCTACCATGTGTTGTATTGTATGCTAGTATTGTTAGCACAATAATACAGTTAGTTACAGTAATGCAACTAGTTAGTTAAGCTATTAAGCTGAAATGCAGTTAGTTAGTTAGTTATCTTTTGGGTGGGAATTGGTTAAGCAAAGATTGCATTGTATATAAGCTGCTAAGATGATCAATTAAAGGTTATCCAGAGAATTAACCCAAGTTTGTGCCTATCTTCTTCTTTCTTTGCTTAGGAGGTTGGTTACCCTCAAAGTAACTGTGATTTTCTTCCTCAAACCTCGTTCCTTCCTTCTCAAATTTCTGAACTACCAAGAACTTAACATTGCCCTTATACCGAAGAACCAATCACCAACTACTCCTATAATGGTCTAGCAGACCAGCATAGATAAGTGCAGATTATACTAACAATGGAAATAGCAGAAATTGGTATATGACACATACTGTGTTCACTTTTAAATTGAACAAAGTATGATAACATAGCATCAAATTAGAAACGAAAAGCATGACAAAATTTAGATTTATAAGTCAATAAGGCTGAGTTTATAGTTGTTTTTTATGCAATCATGGTTCAGATTATGTGATTTAACTAACACAGTAACTTGACTTGAACAGGTTCACAATGCCTGAAATTGATATAATCCTATACCACGGTGGTCCGCTTAAGAATGCCAATGCGAACAAGGAATTTCCATTTGAAGGGCTAGGTATAAAGACCTATTATACTCAAATTGATCGTAGGTTGAAGACCCTTGACGAATTGAAGAAGATTGTCATGGAAGAGTTGTGTGAGAATCCTGCTGTGCACAACATACAAATTACTTATCGTATGCCAAATGAAATCTTGAAGCATCGGATTAATTACAAGTATATGGCGATAGAAACAGACAAACATGTAAAGATCATGTTTGACAAGTTGGAGAGAATAGCTGAAGTAATTAACATTGAGTCGTACATACAGTTGGAGCCGCGTGCAGTCTGGCAAGAGGATATCCAACAAACAACCACAAGCTTACAGGTTACGGTTCCGGATGCTCAATATGAGTATTCTACACATGTAGAGGATAATGATGTTCATGCTGATGGTGATGTTCATGCCGATGGTGATGATGATGATGATGACGACGACGACTATGATGATGACGACGACGACTATGTTGATGAGAATATTGCCATTAACGATGAAGATTTTGCCGAAATAGATGAGTATGAAGACATGATTGGTAGAGGGGACTTTGAGAGGGACATTGATGATGATGAGACATTGGATGGTAGTGAACCTTATGCAGACAATGTTATTAGTGTCCAAAACATTACGAACACAATCCCTGCCTACGCACCTCCTGCATTGTCATTCTCTGCAAATACTTGGGAAAATATCGTTGATTCTTCACATATTGAGATGCCATTTGTGTCTACTTGGAGAGAGGGGATGAATTTGTGCAAAGGGTTAACTTTTGCCAATAAAAACGAGGTGAAGTGCGTATTAACAAATTGTGTCCTCAAGGAAAACAAACATTTTACAATCACTAGGTCGACGATGAAAAAAATTTGTGCAAAATGCGCGCATGAGTCATGCAAGTGGTATGTCTGCGCAGTTATGAAGCCCAATCTCCACCAACTATGGATGCTCACCGTGTATGTGGGTCCTCACACGTGTGTATCGATTGGGGTGCGAAATGATGGTAGAATGATGAGTTGTAATTTTATTGCATCAAACATCCATCAGAAGTTATGTGAGGATCACACTACCCCAGTTAAGCATCTCAGATCTATGATAGAGACGAAATATAATGGCCATAAGCCTTCTTACTACAAGGTATGGGATGCGAAACAAAAGGCGATTGCGAAGATGTTTGGGAATTGGGAAGAGTCTTACCAAAGGTTGCAAAAGTTGCTAATGGCATATATTGATCAGGACCCGACTACCCAAGTGTTCTATCGTATCACACCCACCGATGAAGATGACACTGTATTGTTGCATTATGTGTTTTGGTCTTTCGGTCCATGCATATCAGGATTCAAATACTGCAAGCCGGTTATCAGTATTGATGGGACCCATCTGTATGGTAAATATTAGGGAAAGTTGTTGGTCGTAATGGCAACCGACGCTAACAACAAGGTATTCCCTCTCGCCTTTGCTGTTGTGGATTGTGAGTCAGGGTCCAGTTGGAGGTGGTTTTTACAGTGCCTCAGAGAAACGATTGGCCACGTGATACCTGACGAAGGCATTTGCATAATTTCTTACCGACATCTTAGTATCAAAAACGCCATTGCAATTTGGCCTAGAAGGGATGATGGAAAAACACAGGTATTTCATAGATATTGCCTTCAACATGTTGCTAGCAACTTCAACACACATTTTCAGAACTCAACTCTAAAGTCAGCAACGTTGAAAGCGGGATATGCTACTCAGGTAGTTAAATTTGATACCATAATGGAGTCCATTAAGCAGGTGGAAATTGAGGCCATTAGGAATAAGAAGAAGGTGACGGGGAAGGATGCTAGGAAAATAATCAAGATTATCTTCCATACACATTCCTAATGAGTGAGTCTGTAGATATATGGACCCAGTCACATGATGGTGGGAGACGTTTTGAGGCAATGACAACCAATATATCAGAGTGCTTTAATGGTGTGTTGAAAGGTGCACGGGGCCTTCCTATTGCCGCGTTGGTTGAGTTCACTTGGAACAAACTTGTTCAATATTTCCACGACCGGCGCAAAGAATACCATTTTGAGTTCTCAAAGGGTAAGAAATGGAGTGCACATGTCTTATCCACGTGGGAAGGAAATAAGCGTAAATCTGAGAAACACTATCTCAAGCCATTTAACAATGAAGAGCTGATATTTCAAGTAGTTACTCAACTCAACATGTGTAGCGCAGGAGGGGGAAACCACAGTTATGAAGTTCGGTTATGGGAAAGAACATGCAGTTATGGGAAATGGCAAAACATAGGGATCCCGTGTTCACATGCAATTAGAGTATGTGACTATTTGCATATTGATTCGACCACATATATTCACCCATGTTATGGTTTGAACAATGCCCTTAACACTTATGAGCATGCATTTGTGGTTCCTAAGTCACAGTCATTGTGGAGGGATCCCATTAGGCCAAAGTGGTTGCCTAATCCAGCATTGTTGCGGGCCAAAGGTCGACCAGTGAAGTCAAGAATAAGGAATGAGATGGATGGAGTGAGGAATAAGGATCGAGAACCGGGATGGTGGAGGGAGGACGCAGATTTGATAGAGAGTCAACCCAAGCAGACATGTGGACTGTGTCATGCTTCCGAGCATAACTGCAGAAAATGTCCGTAGTCTCGTGGCGCTTCCACAAGCGGTCATGTTCCACACTAGGTAGGTAGATGGCAAAAAGTTATGCATCGGTTAAATAATTGTTGTTCATTCGATGTTTACCTAATGTTTACTATCTTGTCTCCTAACGTGATTACTCTACGTTTTTCAGGCATGCTTCCATGGATGACATTTTTGTCGTGCGGACCGCTGATCTTAGGAAAAGTGACTACATTGTATTGGCTCTATGTGAACTTTTTGGTTTTTGTTGAATGTACTTGTAATTCTCTATCCAATGTACCTCTATGAAGATTGTGATTTGAGTAGTATGGTTAGAACTGCAAATTAAGTGTGGTTGGGCAAGTTTAGAATGTTGATATATTGAGCAGCAACTTTTGCTACGATGTAAGTGCATTTGCATTGTAAAACTACGTTTATGCAGAGAGCGTAACAGTTTCTATAGTTTGGTGCCTATTGAGAATGCATTTTGATGTAATTTAATTTAAGTGCATTTACAGTTTCTGGTTTGCCTGCATGTCCAGGGGGGAAAAAAAAAATTTCCCAGTTTCTAGTTTGCCTATTAAGCAGTTTTGCACGTCCAAAGGGGGAAAAAAATTTCCCAGGGGAACTCGAGTTCCACTGGGAAAAACAGAGCAAAACAGAGCACCCCTCTCGGCCTAAACAGAGCATTCAGAACATTCAGAGGAAAAAAAAATTTCCCAGTGGAACTCGAGTCTATGAAACTCGAGTTCCACTGGGAAAAACAGGGCAAAACAGAGCACCCCTCTCGGCCTAAACAGAGCATCCAGAACATTTGAGGTCGAGTTCTTCAGTAGAACTTGAGTTTTATAGACTCAAGTCCTACATCTCGAGTTTTATAGACTCGAGTTTTACATCTCGAGTTTTATAGAATCGAGTTCTACATCTCGAGTTTCAAAAACTCGCGTTCTTCTAATTATTTTTTGCGGTTTTTTTTTTTTTAAATCTCACATTTTTTTTTCTTTTGTACAAATGCGATTTTTTTTTGGTAAGTATTGTGAACATCAAGGATTAAATCACATCTGGCTGAAGTTATTTATCTTGTTATTTGTAAAAAAATTGTTCAAGAACAATCTTATTTTTTTCACTAAAAAAAAAAAAAAAAAAAAAAAAAAAAAAAAAAAAAAAAAGAAAAGAAAAGAAAAGAGAAGAAAATAAGAAGCTTATCTAGCCTTTCAAATTTAGGCACGTACAAAAAGTTAATCTGATTTCCCATATTAAATTATAATTATAGTATATGTATGTGCTATAGAGTATAGAGAGAAAAAGACATAACATAATTATATAATATTTTTGAAAAATTAGAAAAAGCTTATTCTTAAAATCATGAAAAACCTTATTTTTATAATTCTATAGATCCATTTATTTTAAATTATTTGTTATTCTTCTATTGATCCAATTTTACTATCAACTTTCATATTCTAATATTATATTGTTTCTCCATTTATTGTAAGGCAAAAGAAATATGGTTTGAAAGAAAAATCGATTTTGAGAGTATATTGAAGAGCTAAATAGTCGTTTCGTATTCTTATTTACAATCCAAAAAATACATCCCAAATAAAAACCCTTATGGTCTCTCTTCCCAAAAGGGTAGAGACAATGTCCAAAATAGTACATTATGTAGACAAGGTCCAAAATAGTAAAATGATTCAAGGTCCACAACTTACTCACTGGGGATTTCTTTTTTATATTTTCACAAAATTTTGAACCATTCTATTAAAAAGCGAAAAACATATTCTTAAAAAGAGTACTTGATAATAAGTATCCATATTATTACTTTTCTTCTAATAATGGTATCAATTAAAATTTACCATGAATTCACAATCAATAGACCCTTCATGTCTAAACAAAGTCAACTGGATTTTCTCGTTGGGCTTTTTCTTTTTTCTTTTTCTTTTTCTTTTCTTCTTTGGTTTATCAAAAGGATTAGAATGAATCTTCTATCCACTAAAAAGGAATCACAAGAAATAAGAATTTACTCGCTTATCACCTTACTAAAATTAGGGGTGGCAAAGTAAGCCCAAACCCATTTTCCACCCAAACCCACCTACTCTAATTGAACCCAAACCTACCCAATAATTAGTTGGGTTAAATGGACATCTACCCAATTAGACCCAGTGATTATTGAGTTTTAACTAAAAACCCATTGAGACCCATTTAACCCAAAAACAATTCAACCCATCCCTCCTAAAAAAATAAAATAAAAGCCCTCAAACGTTTCAGTGTTTCAGGGTTTTCATTTTCCTTCATTTTCTCGGCCTTCAAACACTTCTCTCTCTCTCTCTCTCTCTCTCTCTCTCTCTCTCTCTCTCTCTCTCTCTCTCTCTCTCTTGCTTGCTCTCTATCTTTCTCTCTCTAGCTCTCACTTAGAACAATGAGGCACAACCCAGCTTTATCATCCCTCCTTCTGAGGCAACAATATCATCACCACCAACCATCACTCTCTCTCTCTCTCTCTCTCTCTCTCTTGGCTTAGAATTGAAATATGGCGGTTCAGGTCTGAGCGAGAATCGAAGTTGCAATGCTCAATTTCCTTAGGATCTTGAACTCTCCAGCTCCTGCAATCTTTGATATTCCTCTAGTATTAGTTATCGCTTTCACGCCAATTATTTTATACAAATTAGAAACTTGTTAATGTCATTTTGCTCATTACTTAGCCTAGTCTTTGTTTGGCTATAAAAGTTCAGTTTTCATTATTTTGTGCATTTCCTAAGAAATTAAACTGACATTAACATCAATTAACGGTGTGTAAATGATTTGAGCGTCTTTGGAATCGGTGAAACGAATAGAGCAATAGGAGATCGAGCAATAGCCGAGTAATACAAGTTGTTCAGTCTTTGATTTCATTGTGCTCATTAATTCGCATAATCTTTGTTTGGCTATTGAGAAAAAAAGAGAGGAAATTCGACTATGAAATTAATTATTTCATTTCTAGGATGAGATTATCAAATCATATGGTTCGTGTGGAGTATCGGCGCCACTTCAAAGCTTCAAGCCCATCCATACCCACCCATATGACACCCCTAACTAAAATATAAGTATTAAAATCTGAAATCCGAGCATTGACTAATGAGCAGGAATATATGAATCAAAAACGTCACCCTTAATGAGGTGCAAATATATCTATTTCCACAGACCTCTAATTGGTCCAGAGAAGAGATTATGATGACAACAGGCAATAACAATTAACTTAAACCCATTTAGATTGAATAAGAAATATATCCAGCAAGATATGGCACATGAACCATCATGAAATATAAAATGATTAAAATCTCGTTCCTGTTTGGAAAACAGATGTAGCAGGCCAAAGAGAAATAACTAAAGTGAGGCTAGAGGCATATCAACATTATGATTCCTCCACTTCATATGTTCATTGGCTCAGGACTAGTTGAGTTCAGTATGTCCAACAGTGAGTTATGTGGCTCCAATTCGTCATGCCACAGTGGAAGTTTGTCACCAGGGTAGAAGTTTCTTGTCACTCCCTCAGAATTTACCTGCAAGAACATCAAAGACCAAGGGGTTTCAGTCAATTTGTGAGCATGTGAACGGTGAAAAAGAATCTACTTGGAAATGCTTAGCACAAATCTTACAATGACAGTACGAACAACGCCACCACTAGCTCCATCACATGCAATGGCAAGGGAAACAGCCTTAACCACTAATTGCTGCAGTAAAACACCAAAAAATAATGAAGAGCCTAAAAAGCACAGCAAAAAATAACAGTTTTATACTTATATATACTAGCCGCAAACCTGCGCGTTGCGCATGATAATTATTTTTATGGTGGTTTTATTAAATTTTTTTTATACAATTTAAACTAATTTAATAAAGAGTAATGTATTTTCTAATTATATTTTATTTATTATAAGAATAATCATAAATGTAATATAGGAACCATCATAAATCATAAATTTAATAATTTTTGTCGTACTAAAATGAAAAAAATATATACAATTTTTCTCAAAAATTCAAAAGGCAAGTTAACGAAAATACTTATTTTTTAATAAAAGTTATTTATAACTGTGGGGGGTGAAATGCCCAACTTAACGTATTGGCCCAAGGCCCTATATGAGGAACACTGTTCGTCCGAGGAGGTGAAGACATTCAGTCAGAGGCCCATGTCAAAGGAGAATGCCTGGAGATGAACACGTGTACTATCCGAGGAGTCCAATATCCTCGGATCCGAAGAAGTTTGACCCGACAGGTGTATGGGAGGTTCAAGTGATCTTTCTGACAAATGATAAGAGGGAAATGAGCCTCGGACACGCATGAAGATAACAGGAACAGAGAAATATCAAGGAGACAGACTTCAACCACCGCATTGAATGCACTGCACCTACCTTCCTGGCCGCATTTATGTGGAGAAGACCCCTGAACAGTGCATTCTCAGCTACCGCCACTCACACAAGGCTAAAGGGGGAGTATGATGGGACATGCACTCAAGTGAGCGTCTAGATGATGAACAAGTGGACGGTGAAGATGTAGGAATGAAGTACTATATAAGAGAAGGGTGCCTCTGATAGAGGGGGATCGAAAAACAGAGGTAGAAAAAAGGGTATTCCATTACTGTAGCTCCAAGAACTGTTACCCTAGTTTATGAATGAAAAACACCTCTTCGGACATTGCATTTACATCTGTCCGAGCACATACTAATACAAATTCACCCACAAACATTGCTGTTTAATACTGTTATTTCATTATTTGCCCAGCTTTTTCACCCACTCTCTACAAATTTATTGTATTGGGTTCAGTGGGCTCAAAATCCATACCTTCTTGGGCTTGGGCTGCAAAAACAGACCCAACAATTGGCGCCGTCTGTGGGGAGAGCTTGTGCGAGAGTGAAAACAACAGTTGATGATGGCAGGACAAGGTGAACAACAAGCAGAATCCAGGGCATCCTAACACGTGGACCATTTTGTCAACTTAGAGAGGAGACAAAATCGTGAGGGCAGTGTACATACTGTGCGCCTTAGCCAAAGCCAATCACAGGGCGGAAGTCACATGTCCCATGCAGAGAAGAATCGTGACTTACAGCTGGAAGTAGAAAAACTAAAAAGGGAGTTACGCTATGCAAAAAGGAAACGGGCTTCCTCATACTCTGAGGATGATCTTGATGACGAGCAGGATGTCTCTTATCAGCACAAATCTAGGACACCAGCCAGCGAGTCCTACACCTATGAAGAGGAGTCCCATCGTAAGAGGCAACGTAGAAGCCCATCACGCGAGGACATGGAGAATGATGCCATGAACAGGGCTCTGAATCAGATATCTAAGTCACCCTTCACGCGCAGGATAGAGGAGGCCAGACTCCCACGGCGCTTTAACCAGCCAACGTTCACCATCTACAATGGTAAAACTGACCCCGTGGAGCACGTGAGTCATTTTAACCAGAGGATGGCTGTCTACTCCAGAGACGAAGCTCTGATGTGCAAGGTTTTCCCTTCCAGTCTTGGGCCTGTTGCCATGAGGTGGTTTGACGGTTTGAAGGCAGCCTCCATCAACTCCTTCAAAGAGCTCACTCAGGCATTCGGCTCCCGTTTTGTCACATGCCGAAGAGTGGCCAGACCCTTCTCTTCACTGCTGTCCTTGTCCATGCAGGAAGGCGAGTCCTTGAAGGCATATTCAGACCGATACTGGGAGATGTTCAATGATGTGGAGGGTAACAATGATGCGATGGCTCTCAGCACGTTCAAGCTCGGCCTCCCCACTGACCACGGTTTGAGGGCATCTCTATCTGGCAAACCGGTCACAAACGTGCGTTAACTAATGGACCGCGTAGAGAAGTATAAGAGGGTTGAAGAAGATCAGCTGCAGGGCAAGGGAAAGGACAAGGTTATCCCTCAGGAGAGGAGGGATTCGAGGTCGGACCGTTACAATTACAATAAACCGCGGAGGGATTTTGCCGGGCAATCAGGATCGACGAATCCTCAATCGGTCAACACCGTGTTCAAAGAGCCAGTACACCAAGTCCTGGAAAAAATCAAGAACGAATCATTCTTCAGATGGCCGAACAAGATGATAGGAAACCCCGATAAACGCAACCATAATCTCTACTGCCAGTACCATCAAGACCATGGGCATACCACGGAGGATTGTAGGAGCCTGTGGGATCACCTGGACCAACTGGTTCGCGATGGTAAACTGAAACACCTCCTGCACCCCTCCAGCGGCCGAGGGCAGACGGGCTCGGGGCCACGCAGAGATGACCCCTCAAAGCCGCCGCTAGGGACTATAAACGTCGTCTTCGCTGCGCCGGGGAGAACAGGGTACTGGCCATTAAAAGTTATGTCGGTGGGCCGACCATCCGCAGGAGAGTCAAGCCGAGGACCAAAGAGAGCTAAGTTTGGTGCCCCACTGGTTATGGGATTCTCGGACGAAGACATGATTGGCACCATCCAACCCCATGATGATGCACTAGTCATCACCCTCAGAATAGGAGGGTACGATGTAAAGAGGGTGATGGTGGACCAGGGCAGTGCTGTGGAGATAATGTACCCAGATCTCTACAAGGGGCTAGGCCTAAAACCCCAAGACCTGACGCCATACGATTCCCCCCTCTTGAGCTTTGAAGGAAGGCCTGTCATCCCGAAAGGCCGGATACGCTTACCTGTGCAGTCCGGCTCCGAGGTGGTGGAGTTGGACTTTATAGTTGTGGACGCATATTCACCCTACACGGCACTCGTAGGCAGACCTTGGATTCACGCACTTGGGGCTGTTCCCTCTACTTTGCACCAAAAGGTCAAATATCCATCAGAAGGGCAGATACATGAGATCCGAGGAGACCAGTCTGTTGCTCGACAGTGCCTGGTAGTTGCCATTCAATATAAGACCTCAGCCGAGTCCTCGGACGTAGCCGGAAGGGATTTATAGCAACTACTGTCTCGGGGATTGCCCGTCGGAGAACCAGATGAAGGCACTCGATGTGAGGATCTAACGAAAGTGGTCATTGGAGATGATCCTGATAGGTTCTTTCAAGTCGGATCTCAGCTGCCTCTTCAAGAGAGGGAAGAGCTAATAGAGTTCCTCAAGCGAAATCTCGATGTGTTTGCCTGAAGTGCTTACGAAGCCCCAGGGGTGGACCCAGAGTTTATATGCCACCACTTGAAGGTGAATCCACTGGTCATCCCCAAGAAACAGCCTCTTCGGCGCCCGTCCAAGGAACATGCTGATGCAGTGAGAGAGGAGGTAGCGAAACTCAAAGAAGCTGGGGCTATCAAAGAAGTTTTTTATCCCGAATGGCTAGCAAATACCATGGTGGTAAAGAAGAAGAGTGGGAAGTGGCGAGTATGCGTAGACTTCACGGATTTGAATAGGGCATGCCCCAAAGATCCGTTCCCTATGCCGAAAATTGATCAACTGGTAGATGCCACTGTCGGTCACCCTCGAATGAGCTTCCTAGACGCCTTCCAAGGCTACCACCAGATACCATTAGCCCCGGAGGACCAGAAGAAAACTGCTTTTGTCACCCCTATTGGTAACTACCACTATAAAGTGATGCTGTTTGGCTTGAAGAACGCGGCAGCTACCTACCAGAGGATGATGACGAGGATGTTCGAGCCACAGCTGGGCAAAAATATCGAGGTTTACATAGATGACATGGTGGTGAAGAGCAAGGTTATAGCTGAGCATGTGAAGGACCTTGAAAGTACCTTTGAGATTCTTCGAAGGTACAAGCTACGACTAAATGCTTCTAAGTGCTCATTTGGGGTAGGGTCCGGAAAGTTTTTAGGATATATGGTCACCCATAGAGGAATTGAGGTCAACCCCGACTAGATAAAGGCCATTAACAATCTCCGAGCTCCTCGGAATCCCAAGGAGGTTCAGAAACTAACCGGAATGACTGCTGCCCTCAATCGGTTCATCTCTAGATCAGCAGACAGGTGTCGGCCCTTTTTCTCTCTGCTCAACAGGTGGAAGGGATTCGAATGGACTGAGGAATGTGCTTTGGCATTCCAGCAACTCAAGGATTATCTAGCTCGGCCACCAATTATGTCCAGTCCTGAGCCTGATGAGGTACTGTTCGCCTACATTGCTGTAGCTCCCTATGCGGTGAGCCTGGTGTTGATACGATCAGACTCTGGTGTGCAAAGCCCCGTTTACTACGTAAGCAAGTCGCTGCATGAGGCTGAGATTCGTTACTTGCCTCTGGAGAAGGCTATCCTAGCAGTAGTGCTTGGCACACGGAAGCTACCTCACTACTTCCAAGCCCACACGGTCATCGTCCTCACACAACTCTCACTCAAAGCTATACTCCGAAGTGCTGATTACACTAGTCGGATTGCCAAGTGGGGTACAATCTTAGGGGCTTTCGATATAAGATATATGCCTCGCACATCGGTCAAGGGACAGGTCCTCGCGGATTTGGTGGCTGAGTTCACGGAGCCCCAGTTAGAAGAAGTAAAGCCCCCGTCAGGCATGGATGAAAAATCAGTTGGCATGATCTCCCAACAGAATCCCTCCCATTGGGAAGTGTACGTTGATGGCGCGGCAAACCAAAGAGGTTCTGGAGTTGGGCTGGTATTGATATCCCCCGAGAAAATCATTATCGAGAAATCGTTAAGGCTGGACTTCTCGGCAACGAATAATGAGGCGGAGTATGAGGCCCTACTGATGGGAATGACTATGGTCCGTAGAATGGGTGGGAAGTCCGTGGAGTTGTTCTCGGACTCAAGATTGGTAGTAGGTCAAGTACAAGGCGAGTTTGAGGCAAAAGACGAAAGAATGCAGGGGTACTTGGGTCGTGTTAAACATCTGCAATCAGAGTTCGACTCTTTCAGTTTGCTGCACATCCCCAGAAGTGGCAACTCACATGCTGACTCCTTGGCCACGCTTGCCACCTCTTCGGCGCAAGACCTGCCGAGGATCATCCTCGTCGAGGACTTGCACAGGCCTACAGAGGTGAAGGCAGAGGTAGTCCAGGTTCACCAGGTCAGGGCCGGGCCGTGCTGGATGGATCCTTTAATCAAATTTCTCAAAGAAGATATATTGCCTGAAGAGAAGGGAGAAGCTGATAAAGTTCGGAGGAAGGCGACTAAATTCTGGTTATCCGAGGACCAGAAACTATACAGACGCTCCTACTCGGGACCATACTTGTTATGCATGCATCCCGAGGCAACTGAGCCATTGCTAGAAGAGCTGCACGAAGGAATCTGTGGGAGCCACACTGGAGGTAGGTCCTTGGCTCACCGAGCCCTCACCCAAGGCTATTGGTGGCCTAACATGCAAAAGGAGGCACACGAATATGTCAAAAGGTGTGATCAATGTCAGCGCTTCGCTCCAAACATTCACCAGCCAGGGGGAAATCTTAATCCGCTATCTAGCCCATGGCCCTTCGCCCAATGGGGCTTGGATATTGTGGGACCCTTCCCCAAAGCTGCAGGAAACAAGAAGTACCTCATGGTCGGCACAGACTATTTCACCAAGTGGGTTGAAGCCGAGCCACTAGCCAATATCAGAGACGTTGATGTGCAAAAGTTCGTGTGGAACAATATTGTCACTCGATTTAGAGTTCCTCACACTCTCATCTCGGACAACGGCTTACAGTTCGATAGCAAGGCATTCAGGAATTATTGCAGTGAGCTGGGAATTATGAACAGATACTCCACTCCAGCCTATCCCCAGGGTAATGGACAAGCAGAAGCTGTCAACAAGGTTATACTGAATGGCTTAAAGAAGAGGCTGGATGATGCAAAGGGCAAATGGGTAGAAGAACTGCCACACGTACTTTGGGCCTACAGGACTACGCCTCGTAGGTCTACTGGAGAGACCCCCTTCTCAATGACCTATGGGGCTGAAGCTGTCATTCCTTTGGAGACCGGGTTCCCAACGTTGAAAACTAGCTCGTTCAGTCCGGCCGACAACGATGAGCAACTGCAGAAGAGTTTAGATTTAATTGAGGAAAGGAGGGAGAATGCAATGGTTCGCCTGGCACATTACCAACAGAAACTCAGGTAAGGCTATGATGCTAACGTAAAGCTAAGGCCTCTAGAGCCTGGTGATCTAGTGCTGAGGAAAGTTGTGGGCACCGCAAAGAATCTAGCTTGGGGAAAACTAGGACCCAATTGGGAAGGGCCATATCGCATCACTTCAGGAGCAGGCATTGGGGCATATTTCTTGGAAGACCTAGATAGCCATGTAATACCACGTCCATGGAATGTAAATAACCTCAAGAGGTACTATTATTAATCGAATCTTTTCTTCAACCGATGTGCCAATTCACTGCGTAAAGTCTTCTCTCAAGTGTTTAAACTTAAATCCAGTCATGCCTGTAGTCCTCGGACCAGATGATTAGGGTTAGTTAACACTCCGTTACAGTTCTATAGTGTTTAAACTTAAATCCAATCATGCCTGTAGTCCTCGGACCAGATGATTAGGGTTAGTTAACACTCTGTTACAGTTATATAGTGTTTAAACTTAAATCCAATCATTCCTGTAGTCCTCGGACCAGATGATTAGGGTTAGTTAACACTCCGTTACAGTTCTATAGTGTTTAAACTTAAATCCAATCATGCCTGTAGTCTTCGGACCAGATGATTAGGGTTAGTTAACACTCCGTTACAGTTCTATAGTGTTTAAACTTAAATCCAATCATGTCTGTAGTCATCGGACCAGATGATTAGGGTTAGTTAACACTCCGTTACAGTTCTATAGTGTTTAAACTTATATCCAATCATGCCTGTAGTCTTCGGACCAGATGATTAGGGTTAGTTAACACTCCGTTACAGTTCTATAGTGTTTAAACTTAAATCCAATCATGCCTGTAGTCCTCGGACCAGATGATTAGGGTTAGTTAACACTCCGTTACAGTTCTATAGTGTTTAAACTTAAATCCAATCATTCCTGTAGTCCTCGGACCAGATGATTAGGGTTAGTTAACACTCCGTTACAGTTCTATAGTGTTTAAACTTAAATCCAATCATGCCTGTAGTCCTCGGACCAGATGATTAGGGTTAGTTAACACTCCGGTGCAGTTCTCTAAGTGTTTAAACTTAAATCCAATCATGCCTGTAGTCCTCGGACCAGATGATTAGGGTTAGTTAACACTCGAATACGTTCATCCCCCGTGGTCCTTGAATCAAATGACACAGGTTAGTCAATACCCCCACACAGCTATTGTCCCTGGGGCTTAGTGCTAAAATTCCTGACCGCGTTTAAATTAATTCCCACTTATGACTGTCTTCCTTAGTTATACTTGTGACTGTCTCACTTATACAACTACTCGCTGCAATCATTACCTGTTAGTAACTTTTATTCGGATTATTCTCTTCAATATCAATTTTAATTACTCACACCATCAGTATGATATATCGATCAAGATTATTTGCATTATTTCGTTATAAGTGCAATGTGCAATTATATGCGATGGTAATAAGTAGTAAGACAGGTATTAAAAACATTAGAGACAAATGGGAAGCCATTCTATAAATGAAAGAAGAGTTTACATTTCATTGAATAAAAACAAAAGAAAGTATAGGTGCAAAAACAGACCCTACAATAACATTTTGTGAATCATTAAAAAGAATATAAAATTTGGAAATTATTCTTTTAGTTTTAAACAAACTTTCTCAAACTTATTTTTTCTGCCTACAATCCAAAACATTGAAAAAAGTAACTAAAAAAATTAATAAAAGTTAACTATGATTAATTGGACCAATTAGGAAAACAATTTGTTGTTTATAATCTACTAAGGTTATTTTCTTTGCAGAAATTGTAATTTCGTCCACCCAAAACATATTATCAAATAAACAATTATTAGCAAAATCTAAGAATTAAATTTCTATATATGCATTGTTATAAAATAATAATAATAATAATTGAAGTAAAATTGCAAAAGATAAAATTTGTCTCTCATCCAATAATTTTTGTTTAGCCAACCTTTGATTTTCTCTAAATAAATGGCATTATAGAGTACTTCTTGATGATGTCGAGATTTCACCAGTGAGCCACACGATACCTACGCGCTCGAACGTGAACCTGCACAACACAAAGAAGGAAAACCTCACAGAGAGCACCGGTGTGGTGTCGGCCAAATACCCTCCGAAGGTTAGGTCAGAAAATATTCTCACAACTCTAGAGTGCTAGAGAGGGTAAATTACGCGTACCTTGATTTGCGAGGGTATTGGGGCTTTTATAGTAGTAGATGGTGGACTTCTCTTTCTTGGAGTAGAAGTCTTTTCCTTATAAGAATCCTCTTGAACGTAGATTGCAGAATCCTTTCCTTATAGGACTCTTACATCAAACGTGGAATGCAAGTATCTCATACCAAGGGTCTTTATGGCCTTTGGGCCTGCCGATATTTCACATTGGATCCATCTTTAGAGATTTGGCAGGTAATGGGCCCGTCCACTATCGGCCCACAATAAATGACCGTCAGGCCCATCTCTAGCCCAAATTCTTCCTCTTCAGTTGCCCCCTTCACCCCATGGGTCCGTCGTACTTTAGTGGACGGAAGCATGGGGTGACGGTAAACATTATTGGGGATGACGGTTGAGAGGACTGTGGGTCGTCGGTCCCAGTCACTAATGGTTGACGGTACCAGGGTTTACACCGTTCAGCAATTTGGCAGCCAACAAGATCTAGAATGCATTAAATGGCTCATGACACGCGTCACTTTTCTACAGGCCATTGTGTGGGATCGAAGCGTCGCTTCGTCTTCCGTGCACTTCCCTTATAAATATCAAACCTTCGACTCTCATTTTTACACTTTCAACCAAAATTCAATTGTCAGAGAGCGATCCGTCACCTTTGTCAGAGACTTGACCGTCATACTCGCTAGAGACTTGACCGTCCAGTTACTTCATCCGTCGTTTGCAATTTGGTAAGTAATTTCTATCCGTCTTCTTTTTTGCTTATATTTACCTTTGGGCTTCATTATATATATTTTTTCTTCTCGACTCTATGCCTTTGTCGTTCTTTTCAAACCGTCAAAGTCTTAGGTTTTGTCATTATATGTAGGCCATGTCTAGTGCGTCAAGTAATCAGTCGGTCGTCCGTGACGGGGCGGGCTATGAAGAGGTATACCCGTCAGGTCACAAAGACCTAGATGATGTAAGCGAGAGGAGTTCTTCTTCATCTTCCCCGTCTTCAACAAATGAGGATATGGAGATGATCGAGATAGAGGAGAGTTCTGCTGGGCCAATTATCAAATCCCAGACTACATCCCCATCCGTCTACCCTGTTCATCAGAGAAATGTTATTACGAAGGGGTAAACGATGTAGGAGTGTACGAGCAGATGCTCAAGGCAGGTCTTAGATTTCCTTTGAGCTCCCTGCACCGCGAACTCCTACAATACTTAGGCCTATCCGTCAACCAGTTATCCCCCAATGCCTGGAGGGTCTTCATAGCAATGGAAGTCCTGTACGGGGCTATGTCCGACGGTGGAAGAAGGCTGACAATAAGGGAATTCCTCCACTGCTACCGTCCAGATGAGATAGATAAATCAAGAGGGATGTATACTTTTGTTCCTAGGAGCCATGTCTTGAAAGTAATTTACGAAACCCCGGACTCGAATAGAGATTGGAAGAGCCGCTATTTTTTCATTGAGGGAGACGGTTGGATGTGTCATCCAGGGGAGACGGATTTCTTGCCCGTCGACAAGGTTTGGGGCGTAATAAATCAGTCTGGTATGATCCCGTCGTATGACAACTACTAGAGCTTGTTTAATAGTTTATTCCTTTTTAACGTCCGTCCACTTTTGTGCAGTTCGACGGCGACCTCAAGTTACACTAGAGGAGTTCAGTTTTCTCGAGAAAATTTTCAACAAGTCCAAACTAGAAGAACGGACCTAGGCAAAACTCGTCAACCTCAACACCATCAATTGGTACTGTGACGGACCTGAGCCAACTCCAGCAGCGCTTAAGTACGAAGAACGCACCCGTCAGCGTAAGTCCGTCTTTCTTCTTTGTTCAAATTTTGTCTTAGCCTTTAACACCCGTCTACTTTATAAGTAGGGCGTTCCGGGGAGCGGAAGAAAGGTATCCTCAAATGGAGAAGTTGGCCTTCGCGCTAGTAACTGCGGCAAGGAAGCTCAAACCATACTTCCAAGCACACACAATAGTGGTCCTAACGGACCAACCCCTGCGGAGAGCCATGAGTAGCCTGGAGACGGCAGGACGCATGGCCCTATGGACAGTGGAACTGAGTGAATTTGATATACAGTATCGTCCATGAAATGCAAATAAGGGCCAAGCCGTCGCCGACTTCATTGCAGAATTTTCTAGGTCAGAAGGCGTGGGGGCAGACACAAAGGCTCAATGGAGCATCCACACGGACTAATCCTCCAACAGGCACGCAGGAGGTGCCGGTGTAGTAATCCATACCCCTGGCGGAGATAAAATCGAATGCATGATTCGGCTGGGCTTCCCCACGACCAACAATGAGGCCGAGTATGAAGCTTTGGTGGCAGGACTAGACCTCGCGAAGGCAGCAGGTGCTGAATCCATGATCATACATTGCGATTCCCAGGTAATAACAAGTCAAATCAATGGCATCTACGAATGCAAAAGTGAGAGGATGAGGAAGTACCTGGAAGAAGTAAAGAACCGGATCGGTAACCTCACAGTAAGATTCGTTCAAATCCCAAGGGAAGAGAACAAATGTGCCGACCGTCTTGCGAAGGCAGCCTCGACAGAGCCCATGCTCGTTCCCGAACAGGTATTGTCATTTGTACAACTCTCCTCGCTTATTGATGACGGAACAAAAGTGCAGGAGTTGAATTCTGAAGATAGTTGGACTACACCATTGATAGCATACTTGAAGATGGGTACGCTACCCGACGGAAAAAACGAGGCCAGGAAGCTGAAAGTCCAAGCCTCGCGATTTGTACTGATCAACGATATCTTATACAAAAGAGGGTTCTCACGTCTGTACTTGAGGTGCCTGGGTCAAGAGGAAGCCGATTACGTGATGAGGGAAGTGCATGAGGGTATATGTGGAAACCATTCAGGGGCACGATCCTTAGTGCACAAATTGATCAGAGCAGCGTACTATTGGCCAACAATGCAAAAAGACGCACAAGCATACTTCAAGACCTGCGACAAATGTCAGAGGTTCGGTAACTTGGTCAGGCAATCGACCGAGGAGCTGACGCCTATGACGGCCCCTTGGCTATTCGCCCAATGGGGACTAGATATCATGGGCCCCTTCCCGATAGCAGCAAGACAGCTAAAATTTCTGGTAGTTGGCATCGACTACTTCACCAAATGAGTAGAGGCAGAGGCCCTGGCCACTATCACGAAGAAGAACATCCGGAGTTTCGTTTGGAGAAATATTATATGCAGGTACGGGATACCCAGAGTCCTCGTCTCCGACAACAGAAAGCAATTCGATAATGGAGCGTTCAGGAGCTTCTGTTCAGAACTGGGGATCAAAAATCATTATTCGTCGCCCGCACACCCTCAAGCCAATGGGCAAGTAGAAGTCACGAACCGGTCCTTGCTGAAGATCATTAAGACCCGGCTCGAGGGGGCTAAGGGCATATGGCCTGACGAACTACCGAGCGGCTTATGGGCATATCGTACTACAGTAAGAACGTCCACTGGAGAAACACCGTTCAGACTGGCGTACGAAAGTGAGGCCGTTATTCCCGCAGAGGTCGAACTGATAAGCTATCGGGTAGAGAACTACAACAAGGATCAGAACGAAGAAACCTTGCGGCTCCAAATGGATCTGATGGACGAGGTCCAGGCTACAGCAGAACCGAGGTTGGCTAGGTACCAGAACCTCATGGCAAAATACTACAACACCAATGTCAAACACAGAGACTTTCAGATCGGAGATCTTGTGCTACGGAAGGTAATGGGAGCTGCTAGAGATCCAGCACAAGGAAAGCTCGGCCCTAACTGGGAGGGACCATACAGGATCTCATCTTGGCAAAGGAAAGGGACCTACCACCTCGAAACGATGAACGGACAGAAACTTCAACATCCATGGAACACAGAGCACCTACGGAGGTACTACCAGTAGGAACGACATGAAGATCATCGACTCTCCCCCCAGTTTCCAGTTTATTACCATGTCTTACTAAGTTTTTTATTAAGTTCTTACCTCGAACAATTTTCTGATTATTTAAGTTTTGCTCTCTACTTCGAACAATTTTTTCTACAAGTACCTTTTTAAGCCCAAGGGGGCAGGTACCTTTTCCTCAGCATTATTTTCTTTCAATAAGAGAAGTATTCAGACTCTACTGTGTTTTTTCTACATAAACAGACTAAGTCCACAAGATGGACGGATATAACCTAAGTCCACAAGGTGGACAGATCATCCCAAAGGGATGAACAATCCGAAGTCTACAAGCTGGACGGATACAAAACTAAGTCTACAAGATGGACGGATATAAACTAAGTCCACAAGATGGGCGGATATAAACTAAGTCCACAAGATGGACGGATATAAACTAAGTCCACAAGATGGACGGATCATCCCAAGGGATGAAAAATCTAAAGTCCACGAGCTGGACGGACATAAATTAAGTCCACAAGATGGACGGATCATCCCAAAGGGATGAAAAATCTAGTCCACGAGCTGGACGGATATAAGCTAAGTCCACAAGATGGACGGACCATCCCAAGGGATGAAAAATCTAAAGTCCACAAGCTAGACGAACATAAATTAAGTCCACAAGATGGACGGATCATCCCAAGGGATGAAAAATCTAAAGTCCACGAGCTGGACGGACATAAACTAAGTCCACAAGATGGACGGTTTGGGATGAAAAATCCAAAATCTACAAGGTGGACGGATATAACCTAAGTCCACAAGCTGGACGGATATAAAACGAAGTCCACAAGGTGGACGGATCATCCCAAAGGGATGAAAATATAAAATCTACAAGGTGGACGGATATAACCAAAGTCCACAGGGTGGACGGATATAAACTATCCCACAAAGTGGACGGATCGGCCCAACGGATGAAAATACAAAATTCACAAGTTGGACTTGGAAGATAAAACAGGAAAAGCAAAATAGCCGTCAGGATTAAATAAAACAGACAAATATATTTCATAAGCATAAAAAAAGGTCGACGGACCGAATATTGCTTAAAATAAAGCCCTAAAAGGGAATGTTTACATCATGACGGGTATCATGAAACTGTTCTCCACATTCTTTTTAAAAAAAAAAAAAAAAGCTAAACTATTACAAATTATAAGTCCGTCGGCACATCATGACGGGTAGCAGGAATGTCTTTCTCCTCCGTTCGACGGGCTTGATCCTCAACAAACGGCTGGACAACCACCGTCTGTTCAACAACCGTCGTGTCGACAGCCAATTGATTATCCTTTAGATCCCTGGAAGCTTCACGGTTAGCAGGGTTCTCACAAAACAAGTCGTCCGTATCATCTGATTGAGCGGGCTGGACGGATGTTTGTTCTGGGGCATTAATGTTGGACGGCAGACAAGTCCATTTCTGGGTTCAAAGCCTTCACCTGACGGATGGCGTCATCAAAACCGTCGTTGTATGAAAGGCTAAGCTCGGTTATAAGGGCTTCAGAATCCCGATACTCCCGTATCGCGATCTCCTTAGCCTGACGGACTTCCTTGTCTTTGTTCTCCAAAGCTTTCTTCAGGCCCTCTGTCAACTTGATATACTCGTCCCTTACTCCCTCAGCCATCTTAAGTTTTTTATCTTGAACGACCTTCCAGGACTTCAACTCTAGTAACTCCTCCTCCGTCGCCTTGGCTTTCTGACGAACACGGCCTAAGGTTGTCTCATGGTTAAGACACCGTCCCATCATCCCCTTCATCATAATCATGGCCTGGAAGAAAAACATAAGTTAAAAAGTAATGAGACAAAGAAAGGAAACCTGACGGACTATATAGTGACGGATGAATTACTTGAGCAACGCTAAAGAGGGCCGTCTTACCCATAGCCTCCGTCGAATGGTTGCACAGATCCTCGTAGTCCTTGGTTGTTATGATGGACGAAAGTCACTCAAGGGCGTATTTGGAATCCTCGCAAAGTAGAGGGGGTGGCTTCTTCTGGCTTCCGGACGGACCGGTCATGAGGCCCTTACCAGCCCCATGCTTCACTGGGGTAACCGTCTTAGCCTCTCCGGCCAACAAGCCAAGGACAGGCTCCAAAGGAACCTTGGGCTTTTTTGGGGGACGGTCTCCCTTTGACGGTTGTTTCCTCTTAGCCGCCTGCTTGCTGGTGCCCGTCCCCATAGGGTCCGCACTAGTTTCTTTGTTCTTGGCGGCTTGTAGTCTGATCGCCGCCCTCCTTTTTGCATCGTCCATCTCTGAAGAGGTAGACGGGTGTTAAAGGCTAAGACAAAATTTGAACAAAGAAGAAAGACGGACTTACGCTGACGGGTGCGCTCTTCGTACTTAAGCGCTTCTGGAGTAGGCTCGGGTCCGTCACAGTACCAACTGATGGTGTATCGTCATTCCCAATAATGTTTACCGTCACCCCATGCTTCCGTCCACTAAAGTACGACGGACCCATGGGGTGAAAGGGGCAACTGAAGAGGAAGAGCTGACGGTCATTTACTGTGGGCCGATAGTGGACGGGCCCATTACCTGCCAAATCTCTAAAGATGGATCCAATGTGAAATATCGGCAGGCCCAAAGGCCATAAAGACCCTTGGTATGAGATACTTGCGTTCCACGTTTGATGTAAGAGTCCTATAAGGAAAGGATTCCGCAATCTACGTTCAAGAGGATTCCTATAAGGAAAAGACTTCTACTCCAAGAAAGAGAAGTCCACCATCTACTACTATAAAAGCCCCAATACCCTCACAAATCAAGGTACGCGTAATTTACCCTCTCTAGCACTCTAGAGTTGTGAGAATATTTTTTGACTTAACCTTCGGAGGGTATTTGGCCGGCACCACACCGGTGCTCTCTGTTAGGTTTTCCTTCTTTGTGTTGTGCAGGTTCATATTCGAGCGCATAGGTATCATGTGGCTTACTGGTGAAATCTCGACATCATCACTTCTAATACAATTATTAAGAGTACTTTGTCCACCACAAAGGATTAAAAAATAAACAAAAATGATTAAAGTCTCATAGTTTAACATCTAAATTGAGCACTATAAAAATCATGCTATCAAATTACAATAACTACCAAATTAAATTATCCAAATCATGCTATGTAGTAGAATAATATTATATTTTTATATTTAATCCTTTATAACGCAATATGATAACATTTAACAATCAAAGAGAGGGAAAAAAAAAAAAAAAACTGAATCACATTAACCTAAAGTAGATTAAAGAATATAAAAAATTATCAACCTAAAGCGAAGATGCAAGAAAAATAAAAAATAAAAATCCACCCAAAAATTGTGTGTGTGTGAGAGAGAGAGAGAGAGAGAGAGAGATAGAGAGAGAACCTTTTTTTTTGTAAGGGAAAACTATGCATAGAATGAAAAAGATAGTGACAAATTTATAGTAAGAGGGTGTGAATAAGAAAAGACAAAAATAGAGGAAGATAAAGGAAAAGATGAAGAATGATATTAATGTAGAGGATAGTGGGGAGATGAGAAGGTGAGGGAAGGAGAAAGGTTGGAGAAGTAGTGGGGAGATGAAAAGGTAAGGGAGGGAGAAAGGTTGGAGAAGTGTAAATATGAAATAAAAAAATATTAAAAATAATTATAAGAAAATGGAAAGAAAAAAGATAATGACGTGGATGCTGACGTGGCTCAACGTGAGAACAGCAACATTAAACGCTACGCTTCAGCTTTTAGTAATATATAGATATAGATTGGATGAGCAATGAGAGAGTATGAGTTGTATTGCTAGGCCACCTTAATTTATCTCTATTCCAAATCCATTTCAATAAATCCCAAATAATCAATTATAGGTGCAAAGCATTTAATAAGCCAAAGAACCAACTCAGTTAGTATGAGAGAAAGACCATCTCTATATATTTAGTAAAGGATATTGAAACCTGCAACAACACAGAAAAATTGAATAGAGCTTTATTACTTATCAAAAAAAGATGGTAGATATCTTAGATACAAAACTTATAAATTCCAGCAAAATTGAAGATGAAGAGAACCTTATCAATTCACATAAGCAAATATCTATATATTAACTTCCCATCAAAATTGAGAATGCTATACAAAATTCAGCATACAATTGTCTAAAAAATAAAAGCCATCTATAAGAAACTCAACCAAATAGCAACTGATACATAGGTAACAAAAATTCTAAACCAAGGCAACACTGTAAAGTTTAAACCCAATAAACCTTAATTTACACTATGCAAACATCCATATTCCCAAGCTTAGTATAAAATTTTTCATTTTCCCCCTTCTAAAACCCCCTTCCCCAAGACCACCACACAATTAAAACAATACCACAACAAATGACCACCACATGACACCCATCCACCAAAAGCAAGAGCATAAAGTGTATACCTGCAGGCAGGAAAATGCAAATTTAATTATTTAACAATTATTAACGTTTGGGATCAAATTTTCCTTTGAATAAATGGAACACAATGGTATGAGATTTTTTTTTTTAATTAAAAAAAGAAGCTTTTTAATAGGATGTAGAACTTACATAGAGTTTGAATTTAGAATTACCAACTTTAATGCCATAATCAACTACTATTTGTCCTAAAAACTTAAACCATTAAAAAAATAGAAAATTTAATCATTAATCTAACCATTCATACAGTATTATTAGATCTAAGCCCTTAGGTTTAAGTTCTTAAAAGAAATATGTGTTCCAAAATATGTATTTAAACTTCACTCCATAAACTTCTCAAGATATTTCAACTAGCTAAAAGCCATATAACTCAACTAACATCTTTTTTTATTTTTGATCGACATGTCCCAAAATATTTATTTAAACTTCACTCAAGGATATACTATATGGTTTAATAGCTTGAGCTGGCTACCTGACTTTTTTTGCTGATTACCTCATGTTTCGTTTCTTTATGTGAGAGAGAGAGAGAGAGAGATCTCACCAAAATTTTGCATCAATGATCATAAATCGACATAAAGCAAGCATTCCAGATGCTTGTAGTTCCGGATACTGAAAAGAAAGCAGAAGTATTGGACAAGATAAGAATGATTACTCAATCAGTAATGAGCTAAATGAACGCTTGTATGAAGAACTTTTATCAAATTATATTTGAAACGATCATATCGTGTGTTATATTGTAAATTTGTAACCTTAGATGTGACATCAGATGTGACTCCTGCCAAATTTAAGATTCCTACCAAATTAGAATAAGCGCTACCTTTGCAATTTTGACAAGTTGATCATGGTTGTCATGACCATAAAAGAATGGCTCCTTGCGGAATATCTGCATAAGCAGCAAGAATAGTAAGCAAGCAACTATATAATCCTCTTCTCTAACAGCTATTGCAGAAGCACCTACACAACTATATGCAGTTTAAATTGCATTTTACATGACTTAATACCAGAGGTATTCTATATAAAATATTCTTACCATTCCAGCAAACATGCAGCCAAGGATCCACATGTCTAAAGAATAGTCATAGTCTTGCAAATCAACAAGTAGTTCGGGCCCCTTAAAGTATCTGAACAACAAGGAAAGTAAATGCTCAAATCCTTTCAGACAGATGAATTTTCAAAATTTGAAGCAAAACAGCTTAAAATGTAATATGCCTTCAAACACTTCTTTTTTAATGCATGTAAACCACCCTCCAATTTGTGGATGCAAACACAGCATCATGAACTGATGCTATTGTTGGTTATGGACAGTCCTACACTACAATTCTGTTTATGTGTGTCCGCATAAGTAAGCTTTATCAAAGGATGTATGTTCAAGCATTTGTAAGTAACATCTACTAAGTTCCAAAACTGTTGAAGTGGTTTGTAATAAGCATTCTATTCAAGATATTCGCCACATGTTCACGAGTACAAAATAGGTTTGGACACAAGCAAACACCATATCCTGTAGCAAAATGTTATACAAAGCAATTTCTAATGATAAATTATCACACATATCAGTAGATGTAACTTTTAACAGACATATGTTTCGCTTTATAAGACTTAGGTCCACATGTCTTCAGAGCATTACCTCGAAGGCAAGGGCAGCAGCACTCTCCTTTTGACTATTTCGCAAGACCACCAACAGCTCCTCTAAAGGAGCCCTAAAATCATCCAATCCTTTATTAAAGAGATACACCAGAACACCATATAATCCATGCTCTCTACATAACCTAACAACCATAGCTAAACTGTAGGTGCAACCAAAAAAGAAGAAGTTATATATATATATATATATATGCCTTGAATTTCATAGTAAAAAAATGAAGAACAATCAAACGTTCAAAGAATTTTCATCACTTTAAAACTCATTATAATTTCGAATAAAACACTGCCCTAGACCACCTTGACCCTGGTGGTGCTTTTGGAAAAGAAGCTCGGGAAGAATGCCACTAAACTCACCATAACCAAGGTTCAAACTCCTATCTCTTCTCTCTAATTTTGCAACAACTGAATAAAGCATAAAGTTTCTCCTATTTTTCATTCACAATCATGAAATGTATTGAATTGGCTCAACAGCCTATATGGTCCTACCATGATGGTAAACTGTTACAGATCGGTACTAAATTATAGACAGCAGCACTTAGCCATATTAGTGGCTACATTTTTGAAGTCTCTCTTAACCCAAACAAAAGAAAAACTTAAGATCAAAAGTACTTTGCCGATTTTTAGCACTGCTGTTACCAGCCTCCAATATCCGATTGATTGTATCCCTAAGTGTCTTATTTGGCAGAAGATCATTTGCAAGTATATTTGTTGCCCCACATATACACATTGACTTCGAGATTATGTGGTCCCTGATACCAGAGTAAAATTATACAAAAAAAATTTCAAAGATATGGCAGTTTAAGAACAAGGAGCAGTAAAGTGGTCGAAAGAGTGCTAAAATCACTGAAGGATGAAGACTAGCAGATGAAACCATAGTACTGAAGTAAAGATTCTAATTATGTTCTAATGTTGGCAAAAAATAACTGTATTTAAAGGTTTTTTGTTTTTATTTTTTTTAATAAGTAAAAAGAGAGGATAATAATATTATTTAAAGGTTTAAAACATACATCTATCACAGAAGCTCTGAAAACAGCACTTGCTTGTCAGCACAGCATCTTTCATTACGTCCTTGCACAATGGGCAGTGGAGTTCTGGTGGTAGCTCACCAACAGAACGTGTGGATGGTAACCCTTCAATTTCTCTCTCAAAAGCAGCCCTGTTTTCAATTTAAATGTTATGATTAATTTTCAAGCCTACAATTAACAGTATGGATAGCCACTGTAAAAAACATTGAATCATATCGGCTTACTCATTTGGTCTCAAGACAGCTACAGCACCACTTGGCAATGCATATGAGCCATCTGGGCAGGGCTGAATGAAGTGCCCTGAACACAAAAAGTTTCACATAGTGAGCCTTTTTTTGCCACAAAGATAGACCTCTCAGCAAGTAATTTTATAAATAAAAAAAGGTGGAAAGACCAAAAAGGGAAGGAAAAAGGCATAAAACCATGAACATACCAGGCACCTTACACCTGTGACATACATAGCCCTGAGGAGGAGTTTTGCGCTCAAATCCTGCTTGACCTCAAAAAGATATTAACAAATTTCAGCTTATCACAGAAATATATATTAGTAATGTTTGATGTGAAATATAAAACTAAATGTGGTATACGGACTCACCAAATCCACACCCCCCCCATTCTACCTCCCATACCCCCCCTTCCAAAACCTCTACCATGGGCAAAGCCATCAGGACCTTGACTGCACCATCCAATACAAATTATGAATACCTTGACTGCACCATCCAATACAAATTATGAATATATGTTTCTCACATTAGTGATTTAACATCATATAACACAACAAAAAGCAGAAAGCATCTCATCGTTGCCAGTCCAAGGCAGGAGTATCAATTAGAGCTTTAATCTTACTGTCCTCATCAGCTTTGTTAGTTGGGAGAGCTTCCGGAACTGGAATGTTTGACTGAACAGGGAAAACTTCAGGGATTGCATACAAATCATTTCCAAACTCATCCCATTCCGAGTCTTCAGGCTGTAAAGTCAAATTAAACACATTATTACTTAGATGCATTACATCTAAGACAAAAGTCAAAGTTCAATAATAATGTGATTAAACCCAAGGGTAAGCATACATATTTCATGGTAGAAGCATTAGAAACTGGAAAGCTACTCTTTTCTGGTTCAGGGTCATCCATCTTACTTTCCACCTTCGGTCTGCAAAACAAAACGCAGTCCAACTCAACCACACTTTCAGAGGTTGCTTCACTTTAAAAAGGACATAATAAAGGAAGAAATCTGTTACTACACATATCACCACCATGATACAGCCTTGGTAGGAATATGACAATAACAGCCCATATCATGCTTGTTAGCCTCATGCTGCTAGCTCAGATTTTATAATTGGTTATTCCATAAAATAACTAAACTAAATCAAATGCAACTATGCAGTCAAAGATATTAAAGGTTTGAGATAGTACTCTTGTTCAGTAACAATTGTCATATGAGGCCGTCCAGGAACACGACGAATTAAAACTGAGGTATTTTTAGGTATCAACATTGCTTCATCAAGATACTCTAAAATTGCAAAACAGAGAAACAGACCGACTTTAAAATACAACTAATAGATATTAATCCATGAAACCAAACATACACAAGTTATCAAAATAGAATTCAGCCAACTTGGCGACTCTCTTCTTCCTAAAAGTATGCCTAAACATTCATCTAACTCCAACAATAATCTCACAATCCATCACCTATCAAGGTTCATGAAACCAATCCCCTTACAATTGAATCACAATTCGAAAATTCACCAAAACACAAATTATATCTTTATATATGCCAGGGCACGAGGAAGCACATGTCAATGGCATTGTAACAGTGCAACCCCAACCCTTTATAATTTCCTGTGGGTAAGTAATTAAAAAAAAAATTAATGAAATTTAACCATTCACAAAATTAGACACCTATAATTATCAAGTGGAGAAGAAAGCCCCAAATGAAAACTATGATCCCAAAATTAATTTAAAGGAAAAAAAAAAAAAAAAACACTCTCATCTCACTGCCCAAAACCCAAATTTTGGTTGGAATATTGAAAAGGAATTAATTACTTAAGTAATATCTAAGAATCAGAACCAACCTTCATTGGTCTGGGCATTTGTGACCACAACGTCGAAATCAGTTCCCCTGCCCAAATGCTTGGATTCAAATATTTTTTCTTTCAAAGTACCAACTGAGAGGAAAGGACCATCCATGGGAATTGAATCATAATCTTTTGCACTCTTAAATTTATAATACACCGCCATGCTATTTTTCTTTAAAAAAATATAACAATAATACTAAGAATAAGAACAAGTAAAAATATAACAACAACAACAACAACAAAAAAGTCAAAATATTGCAACTTCAATCACATTATATGGGTTTAAAAGTATGATATAACTTAGATTTTGAAGTCCATAAACCCAAACTACACACATAGTTAATAAAACTACAGAAAACATAAAATTTCAAAACTCAAAATCCATCATATTTCTCAAAAACCAATTGAATTCAACATACAAAAACTATGACATTTGAGAATTTACTATGACATATATCTCACATGCACCATCCATAACACAAAGTAATTTGCTGCATGCATCTTTAACAAACCTCTTTTTCAAGGTTCACTAATTTTGCGTATTTTAACCCTCGTGTAATGTTTGGGCAAGGGAGGAGGCTGCGAGGCATCATCCTTAGGCTCATCATCGTGCTGCAAAGACATTAGATGCATACAATCAATATTCGGTGTAATTGTAAAGAATAAAGTGAACTGGAAAATAGGCATATACAGGAAAATTGATGTTATCATACCATAGAGCTACGTTTGTGTCCTATTTTATGTCCACCTGTCCCACAAGTGGGAGCTCTTCTAGCACGTTGCAGTCTACCTCGTGGGGGTGAGGGCTGAGGAGGGGGATTCTCGTCCGGTACATCAGTATCTGGCTGTGGAGTGTCAGTCCCAACCGGAGGTCCTAAAGGGTCGGATGAGGATGAGGTAGGTGAGTAATGATGCTCTGTGTAGAGGCCAGGAGTGGGGATCATTGTCATGGGTTCAGTACGGGGTGGGTCTATGGGCAAAGTGGGTGCACTAGAGCTGGTGGGTGGGTATGAGGGTGTCTCAGGGTGCAATGGAGGGGTCAACTGAGAATGCATACCGAGATCGAAACTGGGCTGTGAAGGTGGGGTGGGTGAAGGGACCTCGGGCTGAGGAGATGCATCTACCATGGGTGGAGGGACCTCGGACTGAGGAGATGCATTTGGGATGGGTGGAAGGACCTCGGGCTGGGGAGATACATCTACCATGGGTGGAGGGACCTCGGATTGAGGAGATACATCTGGGATGGGTGGAGGGACCTCAGGGTGGGGAGATGCGTGCAGGATGGGTGCAGGTATCTCATGACTACTTACAACCCGAGGGGTTGTTGCACGCCGACCACGGCCCCTAGCTACAGTTGGGCTTGGACTTGCTGTAGCAGGCCAACCACGGCCCCTAGCTGTGCTTGTGCTTGGGCTTGCTGTAGCAAGCCAACCACGGGTCGGTGTAGTTACGGGTGCTACACTTGTGCTTTGGGCTGCAGGAGTTGCTGATTCAGTCTCAGTACGGTTGTTTGCCTGCCCAGTGGCTGCAGGATCACCACCAAGCCCAGCCACATTATATAGGATGCGTCGGACATGGTTGTGTTCTCGGCTGCCTACAGGAAGCCAATTCAACAACGCTAAATGACTTTCAATCTGAAACAGAGAAAGAACCAGTACAATCAGAATTTTCCACATTTATGTAACAATTATAGAATGCATAATATAGTACTTATTAATCTACTTAAATACTCATCTAAACTAAGAACTGAAAGTTTTATTATGATACTATATGCAACAAAAACTCTTTTTAATTGGATGTCAATCAAATCAAACCAAAGAAGAAATCAATTGATTCTACGTTCGTACATGTACTAAAGAAAAAACAAAGCAAACAATAAAATATAATTAGAACACATTACCATATGATGTAATCTAGCACTGTTGCGGTCGACATACTTTTGAGTGACCGGACGGTACTATTGGTAATAGTCATGATCGCGGGCCATCTCATCAGTCTGAGGAGGTGCATGGCAAAGTCGTTGTTCTCTGCTATTCCATGAAATGATATACGGTTCATGCTCCTCCCTCCAATTCTTGTACACCTTCCCACGCAAGTCTATTCTATGCAGCCTTTCATCGTACACAACACGGTCAGGCTGCTCTTGCGCCAACCCAAACTGTCGAAGGACACGGTCCGGGTGGTGTATCTCCACTATGCAAAAACACACAAGCGGCACCCTTGCTGTCCACGTACCCCTCCCTGCAACGCAGAAGTCAGGAAGGTGGCCGAAGTCTGCCTCATATGGCTGCCACACAATCTAAAATAGAAACAAAAAACAATTATCATAGCATCTTAAAATGTGAAACAAGGGAGAATACATAGATACAAGGAAAAACAAAAATTAAAACGGAAGATATGTTAAGGAAAATTAAGAAAAATTAAGGAAGATATGTTAAAGTATGAAGCAATCATATTCTTAAGGAAAATTAACATAGCCAAACAGAATTTTTGAATATTATTACTTGGTTCGGCTGCATTGTAACTAATTGCTCACGATAGTAGACCAAGGCCATCCCGGATGGCCTACTCTTCGAGCCTGGCACCCGCACCCACCTACAGTTACGAGCGAATAACATAAGATAAGTAGCTACTTAGTTACTAAGAAGAGTACATTGCATAACACACTAAATATCAAAAAAATACTTACTTAAAGGCAAGTGGAGCATACGGCCACGAGCCATAATCACATCCAGGTGGGGGCTCTATCCTCGGGCACAAGAATGGTAACCTTGCCCATGCCCAATACTGGACCAAGGTGCACGCCCCCCCAATCTGTGATGCCCCTTTCTCACTTGCCCGGCACAACTCTCTGTACAACCAGGCCAGGCAACCACTGCCCCAACTATATTGTGGCGGATCACGAAGGTTCCGCAGTTGCTCCAAAAATATCAGATGCACCCTATCTCCCGACTTGTCCATAAAAAGCTTATCCCTTAGTAGCGCTAAAATATAGCACCGGGCATACTTGTGTATCTGAATCTCCATTGCATCATGAGGCAGTGGCGTTGCAATGGCCTCAACAAGGCGACTGATGAGAATTCTTTGCCCCACCAAAGTTTTGTTGTCATTCGCCGGAGTAAAACCAAGTAACTCCATGCAAAGAGTGCTCCAAGTTTCATTTAACATAGCAGTCGGCCCAACCAAGACCTCACCGTCTATAGGAAGTCCGAAAATGACCTCCACATCTTGTAGGGTGATTGACATCTCACCATGTGGAAGATGGAACGTATGAGTCTCCAGGCGCCATCGCTCAACTAGGGTCGTTATAAGGCAATTGTCTATCTCTCTAGAAGAGGCCCTAAACAATCCTTCAAGCCTTAGCAACTTGATAATGTCAATCACCCGATTATCTCGCATTTGAATGTTTGCCATCTCCTTAGTGCGACCACGGCACGTAAGTGCGCCCAGGTCCTGCAAAATCGATAAAAATTATAGCAGTTGTTAGAACTAGAAATACAACTTTGAAAGAACTTGCTAACTAAAAGTCAAAGATAACGTAAAAATTAAAGCGGTTGTTAGAACTAGATATTTCACCTCGCCATTCCAAATGTCCTCTGATCGATGATGTGGTTGTCGCGTCAACAATGACCTATCATGCGGACCAGGCTGCAAGATCTGTGGCTCCTCATCAATCCGAGGCTCCATACTGCAAAGAGTGCTACTGTGAGATCATTAATAGTGTTGGGGCAAAGGAATGCTATTCTACATGCAAGGAAAATCTATACTGAAGAGCAGCTTATTGGCATTATTTAAAAAAGGATGCTAAAAGAATGGAAAGTAAGAAGAGTACTTTGCTGTAATTGGGGATTCAATCCAGCCTTGATCTTTTTTGTTCCTATGTAATTGGTAAGTTATTTTTAAAAATAATATCTCAATACAAGTGGAATCCTTCATTTCTCTAGCCTTTTCTCACACACATACACATGTAAATATCTACATGAGAGATGGATTTGAAATTTCACAGCTAAATCATGAAGAAAAAACATTTAAAACAGTAAAAAAAAGAATATAAGCTTTAGCCCAAATTCAATTATCTCCTCATAAGAGTAGGGGTTCAAGACCTATTGATTATGTGTGTTGTAGCAAGGCATGCACATGCAACCCAACTCTACTAATTATTTGTTTACATATACAAAATACCATATTATACACACCATACAATGTCATCATATCTTAGTAAATTCAATCGAAAAATAATCATGCAATGCATACCCTAATCATGAACACATTCAAAAAAACAATCCTTATTAGCACAATCACAATAGATATTTAAAAATAGAGCAAAATTGATCATCTCATGTATAAATCACACCAATACAAATACAACAACTCAAATAGACACAACACACACACATCACATAGATACAAGCCCTATCAACTCAGATTGAGAACCAGCACACACATGTATACATCATAAAAATAAGACCTACTAATCTCAGCCTAAGCAAAACAGACATACCTCAAGATGCAAATATGCTTTTCTCCAACCTAAAATCTTGCAAATTGGTCAAGTCTTACAATCATGCTTGATTTGTGTTGGAAATTTACTCGGGTTTCAATTTATTGGTCTGATGGTCGATTCTCCTATGCAGGAAATTTAGTTATTTTAATTCTTTTAAGTCTACTTTACACAGTGAGTAGACCTAGAATTCATATATTGTACACTAGTGCAATTTTCTGTCCAAGATAACCCTTAATTTAGAGTGGACATCTGTCATCACATCAATTCTCAAATTATGGGATTAATTCCAAGAAAAATTAGGATGAAAAGTAAAATTTGCATGAAATTTTACTATTGGTTATGAAAACCCAAATTGTGTTCCAAAAGAAAGAAAAGTAATTCCAAATTTCTAACCAAGCCTTACAAGCGATGAACAAAGTCTTATGCACAGAAACAAACAATTATTCTAACTAGAGCCACTTCAATATCACCTCACAGAGGAACCCAAAATCACTATAACTGGTTTCAATGATGGAAACTCAAAACTGTGAAAATGCACATTACTTATCAAAAAAAAAATCACTATGACTGAAAATCATGGTAAACATGCAACATATAAACACTACAGATTCCACAAAGGCAAAAGAATTAAACCCAAAAAACTGAAATTGAAAAAGGGAGTACCTTTCGCACGGTGGGCTACGATCAGAGCAACAATGGCCTACGATTGCTTGAGAGTGAGTGAGTGAGTGAGTTTCAGAGGGCGGAGCGAAGGTTGAGCGAGTGAGGGTTTGACTGAGAGTGTTTCGTGTCTTCACCGGGCTACGATCAGAGCAACAATGGGCTACAAATGCTTGAGAGTGAGTGAGTGAGTTTGAGAGTGACTTTGAGAGGGCGGAGCGAAGTTTGATCATGTGTTTGAAATTTGAGAGTGTTTGAAAGTGTTATATGTTCTGCAGATTTCGAGTTTCTAAAACTCGCTTTCTACGTGGCTCCACGTGGCAATTTTCTCCAGCTAAGATAGCCCAAAAACTAAACTCGATTTTTAAAAACTCGAGTTCTAATATAAAATCTCGAGTTTTAGAAACTCGAGATGTTAGTTTCACACTTTCTTTCGAAACCGGCCAACTAACGAAATGGTTAGAAATCCACTGTTATTTGGAAAGGGTGTACTGTGAAGTCTCCTTTCTCCACATGAGACCTGTGTCTTTTCTGTGAAGCTGTACTCTGTGTTTCCTTCTCTTTTCATCTCTCTCCCTCTTTCTCTCTCTCTTTCCATTTTGACGACTCACTTCATTCAGCCTACTTGTTATTTTCTTCCCTCTATCTTGTTTCTCTGGTCTACCTAGTTTGCCTCCCTTTTGTTTGTGGTTGTGTGCCATGAATGAGGTAAACGTTGATTCAATTACTTCCCAGGCATCTAAATTCAATTGACTAAAAAACAAAGTCAATCTTCATGTGGTCCCCTCATCCAAAGAGTCCTCTAAACGTCTTCTCATTGGTAAAATCCTCTCAAAGAAATCCTTCCCTAAAGCCCTTGTTAAGGAAATTCTGACAAAAGCTTAGAATGTTCTAAATGAAGTCGAAGTCTGTGTGGTAGACAGAAATGTTTTTGTGTTCTCTTTCAAACATGACGCAGATGTTAGACGTGCTTGGGACAGGAGACCATGGCTGATTAAAGGAGAGCATTTGATTTTGAA
Organism: Quercus aquifolioides; assembly: GCA_019022515.1. NCBI lineage: Eukaryota > Viridiplantae > Streptophyta > Magnoliopsida > Fagales > Fagaceae > Quercus > Quercus aquifolioides. Next base: position 347,808 of record JAFHAW010000292.1, read on the forward strand.
ATGTTTCAGCTTAGAACATAGTACTACTGAGGTGGTTTTTTCAACCTCAGAATTCTGGATTTAGGTACACAACCTTCCTCTTGACCGACAAAGTAATGAAAATCTTCTTAAAATTGGTAGTACAACTGGACATGCTTTAGAAACTGACTTTATAGGTCCAACCACTGGGGTTTGGAGGGAAAATATCAAGATCAGGGTGGAAGTAGATATAAGTTGTCCTCTTGTTCCTGGGTTTTCTTTAGAAAGAGAACACCTCCCTGATCTCTGGATACCATTCAAGTATGAAAAACTTGGTAATTTTTGTTTTGGCTGTGGAATTTTGGGGCATGATTAGAGAGATTGCCAAGACAAGGAGTTCAATTACTTCAAAAGGAGGGAGTCAATTTTGGGTTTTTTGGAAGATGGCTTTGTGTCGATAATGATGAGTTTCAGCCTAGTCTAAAGTTAGAAGCTTTCAGTAACAAAGGTTTGGTAATGAAAGAAGACAGTAACTGTTAGGACATATGTGTTTCACATGCTAAGAACATATGTCTTACTTATTTATGTAAATTGGCTAATCCTTTGACAAAACGCACTTTACTTGTAATTGGGTAGATCTAGGTGTTTTTAATACTTCAAGAAACCATGTTTCAAGATCAAGTGTTGAAGCCATCAAGTCTGTCCAAGAAAAAGCAAGTTGAAGTGCAGAATTTTTAAAGCTCGACACCTCTCGATAGCTACCTCGACACCTGCTATCTGTCGAGATTTAAAAAGTCAGAATTCCAAATCTGATTTTCTTGGGATCCGTGAATATGTTTTTGGGGCTTCTTTTCTTCTAACCCTAAACATATAAAAGGATTATTTTAAGAGCCGTTTTGGAGACACAAGTTGTATTATCATTGAGCAATCTCTGTTTATGCAAATTGTGATCAACAGACGAAGTTCTTGACCTAGTTCATCCTTCATCAAGAAGTTGCTGTGTCTTTGACCATAGGGTTTTGTAACCAAGCATCTTCCTGCTATTCATCACGTGGATGAACTGAAGAACTTTGCAGCCAACCATTCTTCCTCAAGTTGGTGTTCTGAAGTCGCGTACTGGGATCCGCGCATTGGTTAGTCACGTACTTGGGAGCCGTGCATCAAAGGTGGAAATTGTCACTACAGATCAAGTCCAATTGGGTATTGGGGTAAGGGTTCAACTGTAGGTTGGTAAGGTACTTGGGATTCCTTTCTTGTAACCGCTTGATTTGATAATAGTGGAGTTTCAGGAGTGGTGACCTGAAAATCACCCGGTGGGGTTTTTGCCGTTAGGGTTTTCCCCATTCGTAAACAAATCACCGTGTTATTTATTTTCCGTTGCATATTTAGTATTTGGTGATTTGTTTGTGCTTCCACGCAATTGCATGCTTAATTGATTAATTAACAACTTGGCTAATTAATTAATTAATTAGGGTTTATCACAAGGGGTCATTCGAATTGTGACCTAACAAGTGGTATCAGAGCGGGTTCACTCTGATTGGATTAATTTCCTGAGTGTGATCCTTGACCCCCGTTGTCATGGAATCTCTTGATTGTTTTGATATACATGATCTTGTGTTGAATGATGATGATGATATTCAAGATGCCTATTGCAAGCTTTATAATTTTTGTATGAAATCTCTTGAATGTTCTACAAAATTGAAAGCTAAATTTAAAAAGGTCAAGCTTGAAAAAGATGATTTGATTGCTAAATTGGATGAAGCCAATAAATTGAATGAGAATTTTAAAAATCAAATTTCATCTCAGGTGGACAAAATTAAAAGTTTGGAAGAGCAACTAGTTGAATCTAAAACTGAAGTTGAAAATTTAACTAGTGCCAAACTTGTTGTTGAGCCTAACTCAAAAGAAAAGGATCTCTATATTCCTCCATTTAAAAGGAATAATGATGAGTTGAAGGCTAATATTGCTAGGATAGACAAAGGTAAAAATTCTGATGTTAACGCTGAAGTTTCTAAGCCTATGTCTAAAACTCCTCCTAGGTTGAATGATAAATCTGAATTTGTCCCCATTTGTCATCATTGTCATATTGTTGGTCATATTAGGCCAAATTGTCCCAAGTTGAGGTCTCTGTCAACCTCTAAGGTTAGATCTCCTTCTGGGAAGCATAGTAGTTCTAAAACTGCTCATGTTTGTCACCATTGTGGTGTTGCTGGACACATTCGTCCTAATTGCTTTAAGTTGTATCCTCATAAGCAATTGTCCAAACGGTCACAGGTTTCCTCTCAAGGACCTACACCTTTGTTTGGAGAGTTATTAAAAGCTTTGAGCTTTTTAACTCAATTTCAGGAGAATCTTAATTCTTCTATGTCCTTTAGTAGACATACTAGGACACGTGCCTTTTCATCTTCACGGCCAAAGACTCGTGCTGTGTGGGTGAGAAAGGAGTCTAAGACTTAATTGTCTTTTCTGTTTGTCCTCTGCTTTAATTCTTTCTATCTAAAGTAGGACTCTCTTTGCTTGATTTCTTATCTGTTTTTGGAATCATGCTTTCATGCATCCATCTCTCTTTATGCTGTCATGTTGTTTGTCTGTTTTTGTTTGGTTGTTTAGTCTTTATTTTGTTTGTTTTTCAAAATAAAAAATAAAAAGGAAAAATCAGAAAAATACAAAAACAGTGTGTGTTTTGTGTACTTTGGTATTTGTGTACCTTGGATGGCCAATGAAACAAAGTTTCTAAACTTTGTATCTCTTGTAGCTTAGATGAGCATCTCTATGCACAACTAAGCAAGTGAGCTTTGTGGCTCTTGTTTGTGATGAGTAAGATTAGGTTATCTCTTAAAACTTAACACTCATATCACTCTTTTTGACGGGTAGGACTAGAAAATCCTAAGAGAAAGGCATTAATAACCATCTCACCACTGTTACCCGCCAATCATAGTATGACACCTGTATGCTTCGGCATAGCAAAAGTGCAGTGTCAAAGACATTCGTATGCTTCGGCATAGCAAAATTGCGATGTCAAATGCTTAACATCTTGGGTATTTCTTTTTTCTCTTTTTATGCCCATGCATGATATGCTTAAAAGAAAAATATGCAAAGAAAATATAAAGCAAAAAGATTAAAGATGCTTTAAATATGATTGCAAGCGTGTTTTCTAGGAGATGTGGGAGTTATAGGATGTACCTTGAAGGTGATAGTCCCCATCAAACAGTTATGATTGTGTGTGAGTTAAAAGTTATTTACTCATATCTCAGATTGTCATAACATGTATACACATATGCAATCTTGCGATGTTTTTCACACACAACACGCAATATTCTTTGCTACTTTTGATACATGTGCAGGTATAATGTGATTTGGCCATCACAAGTGTTTACATATGCTAGTGTATGCTCACTAAACTGTCATAACTTGTTTTTGAAATATAAAATTGGTTAGACTTGTTTAGTGTGTGTGTGTGTTTTGCATGATCTTTGTGCTTAATTTCTTGTTGAGAGATGTTTTGAGAGGTTTATATGTTGAGTGGATTTGTTGGAAGAGATGTGTGTTGGATTGCTTTCATGTCTATGTTTTTCTCTTCTCGAAAAACTCCTTTTACTGTGTCTCGACACCTTCCTCGACACCTCCTCGATACCTGGTCATCTGTCGAGATTCTCAAGTTGTTTCTTATCGCAATCTCGACACATCCTCGACACTTGTTGGATCGATCGAGAAAGTCTCTGTCCTCTCGATACCTTCTCGACACCTGGTCGATCGATCGAGATTTGCGTATCTTAAATTCTCCTTGTATCTCGATACCTCTCGATACCTTCATCTGTCGACGGCTTATTCCTCGATACCTTTCTCGACAGATACCTAGATACCTCTCGACACCTCAGCTGTCGAGAATTACTGAGGTGCCTATTTAAAGGCTGATCGCGATTTTTTCTCTCATTTCTCTCGATCTCACTCGATCTGTCCGAGGCGTTTCAACTTCTCCAACTGCTTTTCTCACTCAAATCTTCAATCTCACTTGGATCTTGCTCATTCTTGCTTCAATCTCTTGGTAAGATCACCTTTTCCCTTTCATTTTCATGCATTTCATGTTTTGAAAACCTAGTTTTGGGATTTTTCATAAAAATTTGGGGTTTTTCAAAATTGCTAAGTTTTTATTGAAATTTTGGGTTGAGTTTGGACTTAAATGATTTCAAAATGTCATACATTGCATTTCATGTGCATTATAATGATATTTTCATGCATTTAGATGTGAGTACTTTGTTTATATGCTGTTAGGAATGGATTGGGCTGAGCCCATGATGATATTTCTGTTTTGCATGTCACATGTTCATGCATTCCCATGCATACGTACTCCTTGTTCATATATTTGTCATATTTGAACTGATTTGGGACTTTTCTGCTTGTCTCCCTCTCTATCTCTTTCTCATTCTTTTACGTTAGTAGTGTCTATGGCACCCAAACGTAAATCTACTCCTGCTCGGAACCCTCTGCGTTCTAGAGCATCTTCATCTTCTGATTCTGCTCCTTTTAACATTCGGTTCCGTGATGGAGATGCCTCAAAGGCATTTACTGAGAACTTTTCTAGACGAGGTGTTCATTCGGAACGCCAAGTCATTCTGGCGGACTTCGCCGATACTGACCTTCCTTCTGTCATTCACAGTAGGGGATGGGGGTCACTGTGTGACATCCCGGTCACTTGCCCTCTCGTGCTGATACAGGAGTTCTACTCCAATATCCACGGGATTGATCTTTCAGTACCTCATTTTTCCACTCGCGTTCGAGGTATGCGCATTCCTGTCACACCGCAACTTGTTGCGGATGTGCTTAGGGTACCTAGGATAGAGTTTCCTGATTATCCCTCTTGTGAGCGTCTGAGGACTGTGTCCCAAGATGAGCTCATCTCTGCCTTCTGTCAGCGTCCTGCTGATTGGGGTGAGCATCAGTTCACTTCATGTAGGCCTTTTGCTAAAGGTCCTAGATTCATGAACATGGTGATGACTTTTGTTCTCCATCCTCTTTCTCACTATAACTCTATCACAGAGCCTCGTGCTCGATTTTTGCTTTCTCTTCTTGAGCACTTGACCATAGACTTCCCTTCTCACTTCATCCGGTCTATCATAGATGTTTATCTTGATTCGGCGTCTCGTGATAAGCTCATCTTTCCTTCTGCTATCACGCGGATTCTACGCCATTTTTCTGTTCCCTTTCCTGTGTCCGACCACTTCACACACATATCTGCCATAGATGCCGCTACCGTAAAACGTAGTGAGGCACAGTTGAGGTCGAGACAGCCTGGTGCCACTCCTCCCTCCCGTTCAGCACCATCCAGATCAGCTCCATCTACATCTGCTCCTTCTTCCTCTTCGAGCGATGTATCCCTTGGTGATATTATGGCGCAGCTGCAGCGCATGGACACTCGTCTTGATACACTCTCTGCTGAGTTGTATCAAGTGAATGTTCGTGTGGGTCGTATTGCACGACGGCAGGCGACCATGGGCGGTTTTGCTCCAGAGGCTACTCCTTCACCACCTACTCCAGTAGCTTCAGATTCTGAGGATGAGGATGATGATGAGGATGATGATGATGATGGAGATGCTAGCTCTGCCGATGAGATGTCTGCATGACACTCTACCCTTTGTCACTCGTGACAAAAAGGGGGAGTAGTTTTGGGTTATGAGAGTAGTCATCTTAGGGGGAAAGTTAGTATAGGACATTTTTGATAGGGGGAGTGTTGATACTTTTGAGGGATGTAGTAAGGTTTGATGTACCTTTTCTTTTCTTATCTTTTTAGATACATTGTTCTTGTATATGAGGTCTTGTGACCAATTTTACATACATGGTACTTATTCTCTTATATATGTGGATGTATGTTTCTTTCACCTCTCTCTTCATGTGTTGTTTCTTTTCTATCTTTATACACATGTTCTTTTATTGTATGCAATCTATTAATTTCTGTTTCACACAAGATGCCTTGATGAGTTTTGTTTAAAGTGTTTCAGAAATACAGGTTGTTAAAGTCTACTTGCCATAAACTCTCTTCTTGCAAAGTTTTTCAAGAGTTTGTGTTAGGATAGATTTTATTGTATTCAACAAGTGAATATGAGTTGAGTGATTTATGACTTCTCTCATATGCTCATTTGTTTGTTGTGGTTTTGTCACGGATTGCCAAAGGGGGAGATTGTTAGGACATATGTGTTTCACATGCTAAGAACATATGTCTTACTTATTTATGTAAATTGGCTAATCCTTTGACAAAACGCACTTTACTTGTAATTGGGTAGATCTAGGTGTTTTTAATACTTCAAGAAACCATGTTTCAAGATCAAGTGTTGAAGCCATCAAGTCTGTCCAAGAAAAAGCAAGTTGAAGTGCAGAATTTTTAAAGCTCGACACCTCTCGATAGCTACCTCGACACCTGCTATCTGTCGAGATTTAAAAAGTCAGAATTCCAAATCTGATTTTCTTGGGATCCGTGAATATGTTTTTGGGGCTTCTTTTCTTCTAACCCTAAACATATAAAAGGATTATTTTAAGAGCCGTTTTGGAGACACAAGTTGTATTATCATTGAGCAATCTCTGTTTATGCAAATTGTGATCAACAGACGAAGTTCTTGACCTAGTTCATCCTTCATCAAGAAGTTGCTGTGTCTTTGACCATAGGGTTTTGTAACCAAGCATCTTCCTGCTATTCATCACGTGGATGAACTGAAGAACTTTGCAGCCAACCATTCTTCCTCAAGTTGGTGTTCTGAAGTCGCATACTGGGATCCGCGCATTGGTTAGTCACGTACTTGGGAGCCGTGCATCAAAGGTGGAAATTGTCACTACAGATCAAGTCCAATTGGGTATTGGGGTAAGGGTTCAACTGTAGGTTGGTAAGGTACTTGGGATTCCTTTCTTGTAACCGCTTGATTTGATAATAGTGGAGTTTCGGGAGTGGTGACCTGAAAATCACCCGGTGGGGTTTTTGCCGTTAGGGTTTTCCCCATTCGTAAACAAATCACCGTGTTATTTATTTTCCGCTGCATATTTAGTATTTGGTGATTTGTTTGTGCTTCCACGCAATTGCATGCTTAATTGATTAATTAAACAACTTGGCTAATTAATTAATTAATTAGGGTTTATCACAAGGGGTCATTCGAAGTGTGACCTAACAGTAACCAGGTCGAGAAGAAACACCATTTCAGTATGGTAGGAAGCTGCTCGAAAATAGTAAAGTCTTGGAATGCCATGGATGAGAGGGGAAAGCAAGGCATGAGAGACCTCTCAGTTGAGGTTCTTGAGCCCTGTTCCGGGTTGATTGATGGGAGTAGTATTGAAGAGGCCACTACACACCTTTCAAAGGCCACAGGGAACCTAGAGACTCACGCTGGTTCAGTTACATATCAACCAAATAGACCTTCTTCTAACACCTCACCGAACCAGACACCTTGGATGGGCCCAAAATCCAAGTCAGCCCAAAGCCCAACTCATATTATTACTAAAGACCCAACCTTCACACCAATCAAGCCTAATACCAAATCTCCTCCATTTAACCCAAAATCCCCTCCAATGGACCCCAAATCCACACTTCAAGCCCATCCCCACCCTTACATTAGAGAGTGTAAACAAAAATTAAGCTCAACTAGTCCACCAAATTCCCCTATTTCCTTGTCAAAAAAACTAAAGACTTCTGTACAAGCTCCTTCCTTGCAATTTTCCCTTAACAATCTCCCTCAACTTTCTGTAAGTAATCTGCACTCACTTCTTTCCCCTAATCCCATCCTAGTAGCCTCTTCTAGTCGACATCCATCTAGGATGACCTCTTTGAAAGATCAAGCCAAAGCTAAAGCTGTTTCTCTTGCTGTACAATTCAAAAATGGGAGAGGTAATAACTCTGAAACCCTTAATCTCTCTTCTGATAAACCTGTGGTTAGTGATAATTCTTCTGCTCTTACTATGGCTGAGGAGGCGGGCTTTATCATGCCCCCCAAGTCACCATGAGGACCCTAACTTGAAACTGTCAGGGTGCAGGCAGAGCTCTGACAGTTAGGGGACTCAGGGAGCATATCTGTGAATCTAACCTAGAGATAGTCTTCCTGTCAGAAACTAAATCCAAATCTCCAAGAATAAATAAAATCAAATCTAGATTAAATTTTACTAACTATTATTGTGTGGAGCCAGTAGGTTAAGCTAGTGGTCTTGCTTTATTTTAGAGATTGGGGGTGGAGCTGGAAGTTGTGTATTCTGACAAAAATATGATTACTGTTCTTGTGTATTCTGACCCCCCCCCCCCCCCCCCCCCCCCAAAAAATCGCCATGGTTGCTATTTGCCATCTATAGGCCTTGTAGGAGAAATAAAAGGACCATATTTTGGGAGATGCTTGAGAATATGGTGCTCTCCTTTTCGGGACCTTGGATAGTCATAGGGGACTTGAATTGTATTAAGAGGGCAGATGAAAAAAGGGGTGGGCGTTCTATTCTTGAAAGTTCTATTAATTGTCTTAAAGACTTCATGGCAAACACTGGAGCTATCGACCTTGGTTTTAACGGGCCGTCTTTCACTTGGTCAAATCGGCGTGAAGGTCTGGCAAATATTAAAGAATGCCTTGATCAATGTCTCTGTGATCGAGAATGGCAAATTCTTTTTCCCAAGGCTGGTGTTAAGTATCTATCTAATGCAAATTCAAACCACAACCCTATTCTACTTGACACCCATCTGGAGCCCGAAAACCTCAACCACCCTTTTAGATTTGAAGCGATGTGGACGAAGGATGAAAGGAGTAGAGTTGTGGTTGAGAATGCTTGGCAAGCAGAAGTGGAGGGCTCTAATGGATTTTGACTTGCAAGAAAATTGGAAGAGACAAAAAAAAAGACTTAAAGAAGCGGAATAAGGAGGTTTTTGGCCTTGTATGAGAAAGAATTAAAGCCCTACAAGCTAATATCATTAAAATTCAACAGAAACCTCCCACTAAAGAGAATCCAGAGCTAGAGGCAACTCTAAATCTTGAGTTTGATGATTGGTTGACCAAGGAAGAGTTAAGATGGAAGTAGAAATCTAGGGAACTTTGGTTAAAAGAGGGTGATAGGAATTCAAGATTCTTTCATTTATCTACCCTCATTCACAGGAGAGGAAATTGTATCTCATAAATTAAATTGGATGATGGCTCTTGGATCAATAATAGAGCTAACATCCAAGATTACTTTGAAGGAAGTTTTAGTTCTCTGTACCAGTCTAGTAATCCTTAAATCCCTGGAGAGTTGGAGAACTTAATTAATCCCTATATTTCTGACGAAGAAAATGTTGAGCTTTGCAAAATCCCTTCTAGAGATGAAATTAAAAAAATGTGGTCTTTGAGATGAAATCCTTAAAGGCCCCAAGCCTTGATGGCTTCCTTGCTCCTTTTTACAAGCATTACTAGGGAGTTGTGGGGGATCAAGTGGTGCTTGCTATGCAAAGTTTTTTTTTCTTCGAAATGGCTAGATGCTAAAAAGCTTCAATCAAACATACATATCTCTCATTCCAAAGAGAAATGGGGCTTGCAATTTCAACCAATTCTGACCCATTGGTCTCTGCAATGTGTGCTACAAAGTTATAACAAAAATCCTAGCAAGTAGGCTTAGGCCTCTCTTGAACAGATTAGTGGATCCAGCTTAAGTTACCTTTTTCCCTAATAGATGGATCACAAAGAACGTGATCTTTGCTCAGGAGATAGTCCATAGTTTCAAGCATATGAAGAAGAAGAAGGGATTCTTGGGGATAAAACTAGATTTTCAGAAAGCCTATGACAGAATGGAATGGAATGGAGTTTCTTAATGAGGGTGCTTAAAGCTTTTGGTTTTAGTGAAAAATTCTCTAATTTAATATTTCAATGCATCTCCACTATTCAATATTCCTTGCTGGTAAATGGGGGAATTTGTCCAAGCTTTGTTCCTAGTCGTGGCCTCAGACAGGGGGATCCTCTCTCTCCATACCTATTTATTCTAGGCAGTGAGGTTCTTATGAGGTTGATCAATAAAGAGGTGGATCGGAAAAACATATCTCTAGTGAGAGGCATGCACTGCTCCTGCTATTTCAAAACTATGTTATGCGGACGATGTTATCCATTTCTACAAATCTAAGATTTCTGAGCTTGCCTTGCTCAAAATGTGCCTTGAAAAATATTGTTCTTGGTTTGGTCAATTAATTAGTGTGGAGAAATCTGGTGTCTTCCCCTCTAAAGGTGTTAGCTCTCAATTTCTCAACCAAATAAAATGTTGGTGGGGTCTCAATTCTCTCCCTTAGTGCATCACCTATCTTGGTGTCCACTTGTTTTTATCTAAGAGCAAATCCCAAGACCTCAGGTTGGTGAAAGACAGGTTAGAGAGCAAACTTGGTGGCTAGAAAAGTAAAAATTTATCTTAGGCAAGAAGAGGAACTCTAATCAAAGCAATAGCACAGTCTATTCCAACATACACCATGGCTACCTTACAATTCCCCAAGAATTTGTGTGACCAACTGGATTCAGTGGTCTGAAGGTTTTGGTGGAATCCTAAAATGAATTCTAGACATTATTGACTCCTATTTCTTGGTCTTCTCTCTGTAGACCTTTGAAAGAAGGTGGTTTGGGCTTCAGGAAGTCATGGGAGTTCAACCAAGTCTTTCTATCAAAACTTGTCTGGTGGATTTTGTCTGGAAAGAACTATCTATGTGTTAATTTTCTTAGAGCTAAATACAAAATCAGACACAATTGGCTGTCCCATCTCTCTCAAGGGAACTTTTCTCCAATCTGGAAAAGTTTAGAAGGAGTAAAGCACATTTTCTCTAATGTAGCTTGTATGATTGTTGGTGATGGCAATACCATAAGAATTTGGGATGACCCCTGGATTCCAGATCTCCAAGGATTTATTCCTATGCCCAAAGCTGGGGTTAACCTGGATGAGATACTGCTAGTTTCTCAGCTTCTAAATTCTGATCATAATGCCTGGGATATTCACAAGTTGAAGCAATGGTTTGTGGATTCAAAAATTGAATTAATTTTAAATATTCCATTATCTTCTTATGTTGTTAAGGATGGGTGGACATGGACCCCCACAAGCTTTGGAGATTTGACTGTTAAATCTGCTTATTGGATTTGTCGGGGTTTCTCATCTAGTCAGACATCTGAGCCACTCTGGAATCAAATTTGGAAATCCAATGTTCATGAAAGGCTTAAAATGCTAATCTAGAGAATTGCAGCTAATTGCTTGCCTACTAAGGCCAATTTAGCCAAATTTTTTGATATTGGAGATGAGCTATGTTAAGGTAGAAGTTGAGTCCTCAATCCATCTTTTTGCTCTATGCCCGGTGGCAACGGCTCTTTGGTTCAATAGTTAGTGGGGAGTGAGGTCAGATGCCCTTGCGTTTTCTTCAGCCTTAGAGATCATTTAATTTCTTCACCCCCCCCCCCCCCCCCCTTTTCTTGGGTAGTTTGAGTTATGATCAGAGAAATGAATTTTTGTCGTTTGGAGCTACTCTTTATGATGGAATTTGGAAGTTGAGGAATCAAGTTCTTTGTGAAAATCTCCCCCTAAGCATTGATGACTTATCTTCTAGAATTGGGAGGCTCCTTAATGAGTACAAAAATTTTGGATCTGCTGAGATGGTTTCTGTGAGACCAACGGAGTTGCTTCATGTATGGTCACCCCCTAGGCAATTCTCAATTAAAATTAATGTGGATGCTGCAATTGGTCTAAAATTTTCTACTGTTGCTGCAGTGGCGAGAGATTGGAGAGGGAGGTTGGTCTTTGCTTGCTCTCAAAAGGTGAATACCACCTTCCCTCTCCCAAGCTGAAGCTCAAGCAGTTAAATGGACTTTGTTGTTGGTAGCCAAGTTGGAAGCTGAGGGTATTTATATTGAGACTGACTCCAAGATTTGTTGTGATGCTTTTATTAATCCAAGTCAAACTTCCCCTTGGAGAATTAGGTCCAAAGTTATGGAGATGCAGATCCTACTATCTGCTTTTTCTAATGTTTTGTCACTTGGGTTTCTAGATTAGCCAATATGGTAGCTCATTCTCTAGCAAAGTGGTCTCTGTCATGTAATTTTTTTGGCTCCTTTGATATTGGCTGTTGTCCCCCTCGTTTTGCCCCTGTTGTGTGGGATGAAGCTGGTAGCTAGTTGTTTTTTTTTGCTCTTCTTTGTTAATAAAGATTTTTCTCTCATAAAAAAAAAAAAAAAAAAAAAAAAAGAAGCTAAGGCTGTGTTTGTTTAAGGTGTAAATGAAATTGAGAAAATATTTTACACCCTAATGTGTGTTTGGACACATATGTAAAACTCGATCAAACCGAAAACCATTTACTTTGACTGTAAAATTTTGCCCCTTCACTCGTAAAATCATTTCCACTCTCAATTTACCTTTAAACCCATTTTTATGAACTGAAAACCTAGAAAGAGAGAGAGAATGAGAGTTCCTAGCTCATCAAATTTGTTGGAAAATTTTTTATGGAACTCGAGTACCATGGAAAACTCGAGTTTCCCAAACTTTAGTACCCAAAAAGTAGTAGATCCTAACATATTTTTGAAACAGTGATAGATTGATATATATTTCGGTAAACAGTGTTATTGCGCCATTTTGGTCCCAATGTTGATAAAAGTTGTAAAGTGGGTCTAAGTCCTAAGTGCTAACACTGTTCTAAGTGTTCTGCCATCTCATTGAGCTCAAGCTAGGTTCCATTCCATGTATCAAAATTACAAAGAGGTAAGGGAAATGAAAAAAATGAGCAATGTTGTGGAGGATTGGAAAAAGAAGAAGAAGATAATAAAGAATTTTTTTTAAAATTATTTTAAGAATCAAACAAAAACAAAAACAAAAATTAAAAGTATAACGGAATTGATAATATAGAATAGGAAAACAAAATTTTCCTCTTTTTTTTTTTGCGAGCAAGGAAAAAAATATTTAGTTGAATAGAGAAAAAAGTATTATTATCTTTTAACTGTAATAAGTGATCAAATTTTCTATTTTCTTAATAAAAAAGTTGTGTATTGTAATAAAACATGGAAATAATATAATATTTATAATTTCATATTGTTTTCAAGTTAAACTCGAAGGTTTTAGGTGCACAATTAAATGGTATTTAATTGTAGGTTCCGGTTAGCTCAACTAGTAAAGTCTAGATCTAGGGTTCAATCCCCGCTTACACCAAAAACTGATTGATATATTGATCTAATGATAAAAATTATCATTAGAAGTGGGCGTCATAGGTTGAAGCTCTAAAAAAATGATATTTAATTGTTATTATTCAATTATTTTATGTGTTAAATAAAAGCTTATATAAGTTGTAATTAACATATATTTAATTCTAAAAAAAATCATTACTTGAGATATATAAATGGAATTTTGACAATAAAAAATATAACACGTTTTCTCATATATATATATATAAAGTCCCAATAATTAAACTCAATATAATGGATATGTCATATTTTATGAGTTATTTAAAATTTTCAAATATTAATTGCATAGGGTATCATTTTACAAATTCAAATATGATTGGTAGTTTGCGAAAAGAAAAAAGAATTAAAAAAAGAAGAAGAAGAAGAATTTGACAATTGCAACCTTGCATTTTATTTTTATGATTTAAGAAAGAAGGGTAAAATGAAGTTTTACATCTTCTAAAGAAGGAAACGAATCATTTTGCCTATATTCTTTTGGAAATTTTTTTAGAAGTGAATGAAACATTTCTTTCTCTTGAAAGTATCTCCCAAATAATATGCGTCTCCCTTCCTTTCCCTGCCAATTACTCCAATTCTACCAATCCACACAGGTTGTAATGGGGTTTGGCTTACATCTAGTACTTTTTTAACTGAAATCTCTTTTTATTTTAATGAGAGATTGTCACGTCACTCACTAACTAAATAAAATGTAGAGATTAAAACCTACTACCACTTGCCCGTATATATTTAAAACAAAAGGACATGTCTAATTAAAAAGTACTAGTCGTAGACTCATGCGATGCATGGGAATATACAACTATTTTGTAACATTTTATAATATATGATTTATTCTATAAAACATGCTGGAGATATTATTTCTAAAATTATTTTTCATCTATCCATCTCTACAAATATATCATTCTATTATTTTGAGTTTTTTTATTATTTAAAAACTTAGGTGCATTCGATTGATATTAGTCTATTATATTTTTTGAGATGAAAGATAGAAATACTATTTTTTTTTCAAGTGATCTATTTTAGTCAAACTTTTGTATAGTGTGTTATGGGTTTTTTTCTACAACTAAAATTTTTAAGTTCCAAAATTAATTATATTTCTCATTTTCTTAAGAAGATTATCATGATAATCAAACCTCATTACAAATTTACAATTGATATTACTCAAATAATTTAAAGAGACATTCAAATACATAATCATCTCACTTCTTAAATATCTAAAAATTAACTCAAACCAAAACTATAAGATAGAGAGTACATGTGATAAATAACTCAAAAAACATACCACCAAAGTGTATCATCCAAAAGTAGAGACAAAAAAATTCATTAATCTAAATTTAAAATTGCAAGAAAGAATTAATAATTGAGAGAGAGAGAGAGAGAGAGAACAGTCACCTTTTTCGGAAGAGAATGTGAGACAAATAATAAAATTATATAAAATAAGATGAGTAGAAAAATATTTAAAAGAAAAATGTATAGTTCTAAACACCAAATTATCCAAGTCATGCTATGTAATAGAATAATAGTAAATCATTCTATAATTTCAAAGGATAATATGTAACAAATAAAGAAAATAAAATTAAAAAGACAATAAATTAAAATATAACCAAATCATATCAATTTAAAGTAGAGTAAAACATAAAATTTATCAATCTAAAGAATCAAACATCCACCAAATTAAAATAAAGAATATATTGAAAATAAATTGATGATGTGGTGTTGGTGTGGCACTGATGTGGCTCAACAGGAGCACAGCAACATTAAACTCTACGCTTCAGTTTTTAGATATATATTGATATAGATTGGAAAAAAGCCAAACTTGTTGTAATGCCACGGCTTGTACAAAAAAGTAATGAGAAGAGGATAAAAAACAATTAAAGTAAAAGGGATAGAATACAAATGATTGTCCATACAAGGAAGTAGATAGACTATTCCACTTCTTGTTTATGAGACGCCTTGAATATCTTATGGACCGATAATATGGTAAATAGAAGTTAAGACTTCTAGGTTTATGTTATATTCTAAAACAAATTCATTGTTTGTGTGCCTTAGCGCAAGTGCCGCCCCGGGGGGGGTTTCCTGTAATTTTTTTATTTTTATGCAAGTTTTCCTGTATTTTGAAATTTATTAAAAGTTTTATTATAATTAATTAAGGGAACTAAAAATATAAACTAGTTTTCTTCAATAAAAATATATACCAGTTTTTTTCCACACCCTCCTTAACTCCACTCCATTTTATCTCAACTTTCCATAGTTTAACATGATCTATAATTGGCTAAAAAAATATTAATGGACACCGCTTGTACCCAGTGTACTAATGCACTAGATACAAGTTTAACTAGTGTTTTTAGATCCAAAATCATTTCATTTTGTCTATTATCAAAACCAAAATGACTGCAAGTCAGGTTTTTTTTTTTTTTTTTTCCTATTCTTTTTATAGAAATTGTGAACGAAAATGACTTCAGATTTCAGACCCGACCAAAATGAAGGCACGATCTAAGGTAATAAAATTCAAAGATACCAAAAGATTTTGTTGACTTTAATGTAATGGACCATTTGTTTCTGCAATAGGGAAGCTTTTAACCAGAGGACGTAAAGACAACACACATTTTTGGAACAGTGATTCGAAGGACTAAACGTTACAAGCGGGTATGGTTGTTGGGGATCGAGTTCGGTTTTCAAACAGCCGGGTCGAGTCGATTGAGTTTGGGCCAAATACTTTTTGGGCTAATATATGTGGTTATACTTTACTCGGTCTTCGGGGTGTCAGGTCAACGTGAAATTCCACCTAATTAACATGGGCTGAATTGTTAGAATTAACCTGCTCCTACATTGTGGTTATAACATGATAAAATGATGCATGCAATTATTATTGTGATGAGACTAGAAGATGAACATGCATGATGGAATTATCAATTATGTTCAACTAGTTATAGACCTATATAATGCGTGGGAATATATATTTCTTTTGTTTTTTAAATATTAATGAAAATAATTTGTTCTCCTTAAAAATTGAATTATTTTTAAAAGTCTTGTCCATTTCAGATCTATTATTTTGGGTTTTTTTATAAACTCGGGGGGTGGAGGGGGGGGGGGGGGGGGGGGGGGTTATTGATATTATTGTTTTTTGAAGTGAACTATTATTCTTCAAACTTTTGTTATAGTGTTTTATATTTTCCTTTTTTTTTGGGTATAACTAAACTTTTTTAAGTTTCAAATTAATTATTCAAGTTTCTCATCCTCTTAAAAAGACTATCATAATAATCAAATCTCATCACAAATGTATTGATAGTACTCAAAGAATTGATAGGCACATTCAAATACTTAGCCATGTAGATGTATTTTGATATAAACTCAAATTCTCACTTCCAAAATATCTAAGAATTAATTCAAACTAAAACTATAAGAGGGAGAGAGAGAGTGCATGTGATGGGGAACTCAAAAGACGCATTAGCTTAGCAAAAAGTAGAGATACAAAAAACACAAAAATTCATCAATCTAAAGGGGGGGGGGGGGGGAGAGAGAGAGAGAGAGAGAGAGAGAGAGAGAGAGAGAATAATCACATTTTTCTTAGAAATTGAACAATTACTGAACAACAATAAATCTACCAACAAAGGACTCAAAACTTGTTTTATTTATTTAAAATTTACTTCATTTTCTTAGAAATCAAACGAATAGGAGTATAGGACTCAAGACTTGTTTTATTTATTTAAGATTTACTATATTTTCTTAGAAATCAACCAAACAGGAGTATAGGTTTCTCGTTTTTTTTTAAAAAAAATTATTTAACAAAAAAGGAAAAAGAAAAAAGAAAAAAAGAAAGGTGCATAGGAATGTGAAGTGAAAGAAACTCACCGTGCAAGCCTAAAGTGGTTTAGAACTTCTCTTTGCAAAGTGGCATTGTGGGCAACAATTTGCCACTTCCAAATTCAAAGAAAGAGTAGGTTTTATGGTGGAGTAGTCAAGATAAATGGTTTAAATTGTTAGAATCATTAAGACCTGGTTCTAAAATCTAATTGAAGTGATGGATGATTGTGAAGTGATTATTTGGCAGGTTTCAATTTTCATGGTCTAAATGGGTGCTGATTGAGGTTCAGTTATTTGTACAGTAGTTGGGAGTCAAAAGTGTTTTAATTATAATTAAATTGTATCAATCTGATTTTATCCATTTAGATAGCATTTAGCCAAGAGCGTTGCAACTCAAATGGTTGGCATCTCTTGGTTTGTCCATGACATTCAAAGTTCAAATCCTCCCTCCCCATTATAATTATTGAAAGAAAAAAATTAGATAGCATTTCTATTGTCAATCTGCTTTGTACAGAGTTGGGTTGTTTGAATTGATGAAGTGATGATTGCTATTTGTCCTATTTTGGGAATAGCATCTTAGGTTGTAACATTTGTATTGAGCTAATTATGAATTATTGAAGAAGAATAAGTGTGAATCAAATATTTGAATCACTTGTAAATGAACCAGTTTCAAAATAATGATGATGAACTTAGTTTGTTTGTCTTATTGTTTTAAAAACCACAAACAATAATATATTGGACTCATTTGCAGAGTTTTGCATTGTTCTTGCTAATGACATCATTTGTTGCTTTTTTTTTTTAGTCCTTTTAGCCTTTGTTCCATTTATTGAAGGTATGCTCTTGTCGTTTACTACTGCTCCCTGAGCTTTCCTAATGCCATCATGAGAACCAACATGTCATGCCTTAAATGATCAATTTTTCCATTTGGTCCAAATTGGCCTAGCTCAAATTGATGAATAGTCTATTTTTCTTCTCCTTAAGTTCCTTAGAAATGTCTCCAGCCACTTAAGAATCCTTCATTGTCAAACTCCCATGTATCTGGATCAATGTTCCTAAACCCTGCAAGAACCAAATTCTACATTTAGCATTATCAAAATCAGGAAAAAAAAAATTTAAACCAGTAATCATGTTTTGTGATTTCTATTTCCTTGTGACCATCAAAATTTATTATTATCTATTGGATTGCAAGATCAAATTATTATGTGATGTCACAAAAGCTACAAGAAAACAAACACGTTGCTTTCTAGAAAAAAAAAAATGTTAGCTTTTGAATGAAAACCTCGAATTCATGTGGGGTTCCTTGAATTCACAAGGTAATAAGGTCTTAGAATCCACCAGAAAGAAATAGACAAAGTCTGTATTTTTATAAATCTGAAAACTAAATTGCCCTGAAGGCTATAATATGTTTAAATAGTAAAAGAGACCGTCAGACAACTATGAAAATGCCTAGAAACCCTAATCTATGCTAATCACATAATTAAGTGGCAACATAGTGATTTTTGCCAAAAATGGCAAAATTTAGATAATTGCAGAAATTGAAAATACTATCTCTAAAAGTCGTCCCAAAACAGACGGGTCTTATTCTGACTAAAAGTTATTAAGGAAAAACAAATATTACTATAAATAGTAAAAACACTGTTTTCGGTACCTTAACGAAGGAATTTGCCTAAATTTAAGTAATGCTCATAACAATCATGAGTTTGGATCAAAATGCCATTTCCCTTCAACCTGCCAAATTTCATGCAATTCCGACATTGATGTCTTGATGGCCTCAACTGGCACCCCCTTTGGATCTTATGTTGTGACTTCCTACGCCCCTGCAACTCTAAGAAGGCATGTGCTGTCTATTCTATATTATTATGTGTTACACATAATAAGAAATAGTGTGCTAAACATAGTATTTGTCGAAGCCATATAAAAATTTAGGAAGGTCTCATATCAAAAAAGAACCATCAAGTTAAAAAATATGAAAGTAGTAGTTGGAGTAAAACTACAGTGTATGCTCTATAATTGTTTCAAAACTATCAATGGTAAATGCATTAAACTTTGGTTTTCTTTTCTTCTTTTGTTTACATGAAGTTAAACAAATGTCAGATGTAAGAAAACTAAAATGTCAGACATAAACAAATTGAATGGATAAAACACAAATATAAAATAAAAATTGTGTAACATGAATATGAAGTAATAAGTTGTTGAAGAGATTTCTAATCCTTGAAAATTCATCTCATAACTAACAAACCAGATCCTAGCCATCCAAAACCCCAAAGTGATCACATTGTCGGCAACCCATAAAAGAGCATACCATCCACAAACTTTAGAAATCCAATGGAAAAACTGAAGTTGGGGAAAAAGAAAAAATAAGAATGGAAAGAACACACCTTAGAGGGACTTTCCAAATTTAATGCCACTTTGGCAACTTTTTTGGAGGTAAAGAGAGAGAGAGCAATTGGAAATTTACAGTGTTAAAAATAACATAGTTAATTGCAGGAGTGGCAATTGAAGGGTTTGAACTTCAAAAAAGCCAATTGGTTTTGAAGGGAAAAAAGAAGAGTTTAGAATTGGAAGAGGGCTGAATTAATGGTAAGTTGGATATAATGCATTAAAGAATGTGTAAGGTTGTTAATAGTGAGTTGGATTTAATGAGTTAGAGAATGTGTAAAGTTGCACTATTTATATATATATATATATATATATATATATTGTTTAAAAAATGAAGGAAAAAAAAAAAAAAAAGATGACATGGTCGATGATATGACTCAATTGAAACGTAGCAACAATAAATGTTATGCTTTAGCTTTTAGATATATATAAATATAGATGCGATAATCCATGATTTTAGTATGAAAAGAATGTTCAATATGAATATGTCAACTTGAATTACTCTTCACCCTCAAAAAAAAAAAAAAAAAAAAAAAAAAAAAAAAAAAACTTTAATTACTCTTAGAT
This sequence comes from Quercus aquifolioides, assembly GCA_019022515.1. Lineage (NCBI taxonomy): Eukaryota > Viridiplantae > Streptophyta > Magnoliopsida > Fagales > Fagaceae > Quercus > Quercus aquifolioides. Next base: position 367,685 of record JAFHAW010000292.1, read on the forward strand.
GTTAGGATTTTCTTTAATAATGTTCTGTTTTTGTATGCTTCCGTGTTGATGACATGAAAAATAGATTGTTTGATATTAACATGATAACGTCATTAGTTCCTAGAAGACCAACTTTTGATTCAAGCGAGATGAATTCCTAACACCGGAAACTTTTTGCACTAGAATTGTAGAAAGGAGTTCCCCAAGAAGAGCTAGGGGTCTTTAATTTTCTTTGGCTCTTGCTAGGGTGGCACAAAAACCTTAAAGTGGGCAAAACTTGCTGTCATTTGTGACTTCAAAACATTAGGTCCACCGGTTCCATATTGCACAAGTTATGAAATAGTCCTCAAACTTCCTCCATATGAACCCTAATATATAGGAGAGATTCAATAAAAAGTGCACAAAAATAGAAAGTTAAATCTACCAAAAACTTAAATCCAGGTTTTAAAATCAAATCTGAAAATGACTGATCATCAGAACAGCATATTAATTTTCAGACCAACGTTGAGATCTGCAAATTAAAAGCACATGCATGATCAAGATTTTGACATTTATGGTCCATTTGAATCGAGGGGAAGGACCGAGAGAGAGGGTAGAGTAGAGTAAAGTAGAAATGACCCAGAATTAGCCTATTTTGAGCTAACTCTACCCTACTCTCATCCTCTCCCCCTTTCTGCACCCTCAATCCAAACGAGCCCTAAAATTGTACTCTTAATAAGAGTTTGCAGCAGTCAGGAAAAAAATATCCAGGGCTTTGCTTTCATTTAGCTACTCCAGACTATCTTCGCTCATAATTATACAAATTATGTCAGCTCAACAAAGTATTTGTAAAGCACAAGTTTAAACAAATTTCATTGACCGTAGTCGGATGATAGATTGAAATTGGTAAAATGGATTACTCATACCCAAAGCCTTAGGATACATACAAAATAGTGCAAACAATTTAAGAACACCAAATGTACGTAATTTTCAGCGCTAGGTTTTCACTGCTATGCTGCTGGAAGAAGAACAACATGAGTTTCACATTCCTTATTGATCGGTTTTTATTATTACCCTGTTCAATTTTCAGTTGTTACAAATCACAAAGCAAAAGCTGAATAAGGTAATGTAGCCAACAAAGCAAATTTCAAGTATTTGCTTCCAAGGTAATAAGAATTGCGAAGATGATCCAACTGCCATTTGAATTGTATGGGTGATCTCTCAGAGTCCCCTTTTCTATAAACTCATATAAGAATATCATCCGAGAGGTCCAAATTTATTGCAAGTACATGTACTTGTAAAAGAAGGAAAATAATGCTAATCCTACACTATTATGTAAAAAACATAACTTTCCAATCTCGCTTGTTAAGTTATGGTTTTTCACATAACATTTATGTTGGCTTTATTCCTGACAAAAAATGTTGTAATTGCAGTAATTTATTTCCTTGTATTTTGTGGGATTTATTTGTAATGGGTTTAATATTAAGTTGGTGAAGATTACTCAAGACAATTAATCTCGCGACTTGCTCGCGACTGACTTGCAAGTGAACAACCCGTGAAAGGTCACATGAGAAGCACATGCTGGAAGCTGGAGAGTCAAGTGTCAGGCTGTATTTTGCGAGTTACTTCGTGACTTGGCTAACCTACGAGTGACCCGCGAAACTCTCTGCCTAGATGATTTTAAGTATGATTCTTATATCCTTCACTCATACTATTTATACCCCCATTACCTACAAAATTGTAAGGAGACTATTTAGAAAAAAATCCTAGAGAGGTTTCTATAACACACCCACCTTGTTAGAGAGAGCTACTCATCCTCAAGAGAGAAATCCTTGTAATCTCTTCTTCTCCCCTCTTTCATTGTTATACCTTGAGAGGAGATTTGTACCCAAACATAACCCACACCTATTTAGAGTGTAAAGAGTGTTTTGGAGCTTGGGAAGCATTGGGTATTTGCCAAAATAAGTGGTGAGGCTTGGTGGATGCAATCGGGCCGGTGGTATTGCGGAATCTGAGAAGTCCGTTGGAAGCTCGAGCTTGGAGGACTCAAGTACTTTGGGTAGATTAGGTTTGGAGGGACTTTTTGGTATCCTTGTACTCTTAACTTATTCATTAGTGGATCACTTCGACTTGGAGGTTCACAGAGAGGTTTTTTGCTGATTTCTTCGGTTTTTTCTTCGATAACACATTGCCATGTTATCTTAGGTTTGCTATTCTTTTACCCATTTCACTTTCCATTTTAGCATTGCACTTATTTGTTCATCCATGCAATTGTTGAATGCTTTGATTAATTAATTTGCTAATCACGTATATTCCACATCAAGTTTGTTTAGAATAAAATTAATCAAGCTGTAATTAAGAATTGGGGGTCTAAACAAGTTCTAGTGTTTTTAACACTATATTTGAGCTTTCATCTCCCTTTAGCTATTTCGTGAAAAAACACGTAAAACATACTCTAGACTTAAATGTGAGTTTGGGAACAAAAACAAAACTCACTCACATCTAATTCTAAAACCTGTGAAGAACTTGAAATATATATACCTGTAACCTGAAACACTCGCACATAACAAGTAAACTCATTAAGATAAAGACAAGTAGAAATCAGGCAAGTATATAGAACGGGTACAGCAAATAATGCTAATCCTATTTCTAGTATGTAAAGTCATGATTTTCAATTATATTATGTAGGATTTAATTCTATGTCAAATTTGATTGTATTTCTTTAATCATTTCCCTGTATGTTTGTGGAATTTAATGTAAGGGTTTAGTGTGTGAAATCGGAGAAGAACTGTGAAGAACAGGACAACTCGCGACTTGCTAGCAATTGACTCGCAAGTGGACAACCCGCAAAAGGTCACATGAGAAGTACATGCTGGAAGTTGAAGAGTCAAGTCCTAGAAGGCATCTCACAACTCATCTCGCAACTTGGCCAACTCTCGAGATGACCTGGGAAATGCACTGTCAGCTTGTTTTGTGTGTTTTCCTCATTTCTTTACCTACACTATAAAAGCCCATATCACTCACGAAATCGTAAGGAGAATTTCAGAGAGAAAACCCTAGAAATCCTTTTGAGAGTTAGAGATTGTACACATTTCTCTTAGTTTTCCTCTACTCCTACCTCTCTAATTACATATCCTTGAGAGGTTCTTAGCCCAAATACATACCTCACCCATTTTGAGTGTCATGAGATGTTTTGGTGCTCATGGGAAGCATTGGATTAAGCCATTCTTTGGCAGATGCAATTGGAGCTAATTGCGGGATCCGGAAAGCTAGGTTGGAGGGTCTAAGTGCAAAGGGTAGTTTAGGCTTAGAGTGTCTATATTGTAATCCTTATACTCCAACCTATTCACTAGTGGATTGATTTGGCTTAGAGGGCCTCAGATAGGTTTTTGCATTGACCATTTCGATTTTCCTCTTCGATAACACATGGTCATTTTATCTGTGTTTGCATCTCTCTTCCCTTACTTCTTGTGCATTACATTCAATTGTAATTATGTATGCCCATGCACTAGGAAGTAGTCCCAATTAACTGCGCTTTAATTACTCTTATTCCGCACCTAGTTGAGTAGATTAAAAGCAATTTAGTCGTAAATTTAAAATTGGGGTTCTAAACAAGTTTTGGTAGTTTTACCATTGAGCTTTCATAGTACAAATACTACAATTCTAGTTTGGAGATATTATGATTTACTAGTTGACACCTTTTAGTGCTTCCAACATAGACATCTAAGGTTTAAATTCCCCCTCCCTACTCTCCCAACTATTGAATTATAATTATTATAAAAAAAAAAAAAATTGGCGTTTAGTGATCCAAAAGAGAGGAAACAAAAAATAATGTTATTTATACATTTTAAATTTGGGTTATTACGTGGATTCTAATTAACTCAATTAGTAAAAGTCATTTTACTTGAATAATTAAAGTACCTATCAAGTCAAAACTACTCATATTCTCAGTTGTTAGTTTGGAAGTTGGTAGGTCAGTGGAGCTTTGAAAGTTGCTCATCTTTTCAATTGATATATTAGTATTGGAGGTTTTTAAAAATATATATATATATATTTTTTTCTCAATCTCGCAAGTCAAAACTAAATAAATTGTCATATAAAATTTATAAAATAATCATATAAATTTTTCTAATATAAATAATTAATGCACAACTATCGATAATTGATATATGCCTTTACTCTATTGGTTAATTAAATTTTTTTTTTTTTTTATTTCAATGAACTAATATTTTGATATAAATGCATATTTTGTTAAAATGAAAGCCCACATAAAGAAAATCTCAAGGAATGTAGAATCTTATTCTCTCTCACATGAGATCTCTACTTTTATATATTGATGGATTAATTTGCAAAGGACGGAATTGAAGGAAATATTGGGAAATGGTTGAGGACAAGGGAGGAGAAATAGATTTCATATTAACATATTGTGTTGAATTAGTAGAAGCTTTGAGATTTCAATGTGATTTATTAGTGTTTTAGAAGTTAAAAATAAGTAATGTTAAGCTGTCTCTTTTTAAGCAAAAGAAAATAAATAAGTAGATGAGTTTGAATCCATTAAATGTATGTGGAACAAATTTGAGGTCGAATTACTAAAATTTAATAGAATTTGGAAGGATTTTGAAATCTATATGTTTTAATAAATTCAGATTTAGAATAGATACTCTCAAGCTCAACCCAAACATGTGTTACATGTCTTTCCCAATTTTTAAGCAAGTGCACTGAAATTGACTGAAGTGGACTTAATTGGACCAAACTGGATGAAATGGACATAACTGGACCAAATTGGATTAAAGTGGACAAAAATAGACTAAAGTGGACCGAAATAGATCGAGGTGGACCGAATGGGACCGAAATAGATATAACTTGACCGAACCGACTGAATGAACAAAAATGCTATGCTGATGTGGCACAACAAGAGCATAGTAACAATAAATTCTACCTTTCAACTTTTAGATATTATATATAGATATAGATGACCCAAGAGAGAGACACAAACTTATTTATGCAAATGTACCATGTGGAACAAATAAATTACTCATAGCCCTCTTTGTATTGCAAATACTATATTCTTATAATTAGTCTTTTTTTTTCTTTTTCTTTTTTTTGGGTTGAGAATATCCTTATAATTAGTTTATTTTTTCACTACATCAAGGTACACTTTCTATTCTTTATTCTAGAATTCAAAATTGGATGTTATCTCTCGTGAATGAAGTAGAACTTTGTATTGCTTTCGCTGTTTGTTTTGTATGAGATGCAAAACTACGTTTCCCAATAGTTTGGTAGTTCATGTTTCCTATTGACCAAGGCATAGCTTTTGGCACTAACAGTTTCTCCTTTCATTTTTCTAAGGCTTGGCTTACTATTTAAAACTAATTGCAAACTCACACGCTCTGTGGGAAAGGTAATATAATTATTTTATAAGAATATAATGTAACATTTATAGGTTAAATAGTGCATATGCTATTTAAAAGTATTTTCTATTTTTATAAGTTTAATGTAATGGAACATATAATGTATTTTGCATTCAATAACAATACATAATGATTGAATTATATATATATATATACACGTAATTTAATAAAAGGATTTAAATTACATAATTATAATATTATTTTACATAAATGGAGAAGATGTTATTAAAATGGACTTTTTAAATAATAAAAAAAATACCATAATCAGTTGACTAATTTGTGGCATTTATTTATTTTTTTCCTCCTAAATATAAGTATAATGCTTATATTATTGAAACTTGAATATTAGGTAATTTTGTGAACATTTATCATTTTATTGCTTTTTTAGGGCCTTATCTCTAATTTCTAATTCCTATTTTGTTTGTATGTTTTAGCCCAAAACTAAAGAGTTTGAACCAAATAAAATAAAATATCCTAATTTTCAACCCAAAATTTAAGAAAAAAATGAATTTTTAAGCCCAAAATTGAAAATGAAACATATAAAAGAATCAATTTAAGGTCCAATTAGTCCAAACTTGGGCCCAAATGGACTGAAACGACCAAATTGGACCAAAATGGACTAAAGTTACCGAATGAAACAATATTGACTGGAATGGATTGAAAGTGGACCGAATGAAACAAAATGGATTGAAGTGGTCTGAATGTGTACCAAAAGGACTTAATTGGACCGAATAGACCGAAGTGGACCAAAGTGGAGAAAATTGAATAAAGTTGACTGAATGGACCAAAATGGATTAAAATGCTATGCTAATGAAGCTTAACAGGAGTGTAGCAATAATAAATACTAGATTTCAAGTTTCAACTATTAGATATTACTAGTCACTAACCCATGCGATGCACGGGAAATTTATCGATAATGACAGATCAATCAATTGACACATAACTTCCCTAATATGAAAAAAAAAAAAAAAAAATCAATATCAAGGTATAAATTATATACCAAACCAATAAAATCTATCACATACAATGAGATATCATGATAATGAAGAACTTGAGATCATATTTCAAAAATATATAACTGATATAAGTACACTCCAATAGGATTAATTACACAATTATAGTTAATTCAATACTCATTCAATGAAATATCTTTCAAAAGTTACATTAATCATTCTTGATGTCCAAGATGTATCTAAATTCTAACATTGCCAGTAAACAAAGATGCTAGACCTCAATGGGTTTAAAAAAAAAAAAAAAAAAAAAAAACACAATACCAATTTACACAATTGTTGAAATCATCACTTTCCACTATTGTGAGAGAGAGAGAGAGAGAGAGAGAGAGAGAGAGAGAGAGGTGGTTGTTGTGTTGCATCACTTAAGAAGAATCTACCCTGTACATTTTTTTTTATATATGTAATTGACCTAGAAAAAAATAGATGTATCACTTTCAGAGTATGCACAATTGGGAGATTAAAGGTAAAGGAAAATGAGAAAATGAGCCCACCTAAATATTTTTTGCTCTTCTTGATGTTGACTTCTCTAGCATCATCCAGAATCAAATTCATGTACTTCTCAAAGCCCTGTAAGGCGTAAAAATTAACATTTTAACAAAATTACGCGTATTCACTTAAAATTGAGAAAGAAGCTAAAAATTAGACTGATATCAACCTTTTAACCAAAATTCAACGTTTTAATGATTCCACATCAATCATCTATTTTGCCATTGTTAGCTGCAATATATATCTTTTCATCTGTGACAAATATGGTGCAATTTTGGCCAAGATTAGACAAACTCCATCCTATATTGCTCTAAGAAATTTATAGAATCCTTACCCTAAAATCTAAAAGAACATGCTACAGCCATGGATAGGAGGGTAGAACAAAAAATTACATGTTCATAAAGATCTCAAAGTTCTCAAAATGTAAATTTGACAATACCACCCTCCAAACATGTTTGATATACATAACATATAGCAAAAATACTTATCATAAATGTGATTAAAAAATTGAAGTACTAAATTACAACCCTCTACATAATATTATATATATATATATATATATAGTAAATAAAAAAAGAATATTCTTTACCATTTTATCTTCAAAACATTATAAAAGGCAATGCTGCAAAAATTCAGGATTATTCACCTACATATAGCTTAACCATACTTGCTACTCCATATAATTCAAATCAAGATGTTTGATTTTCCCACTCATCACACAACCATATTATCAACTAAAATTTTAAGAATAGAATTACATGCAAAACCCTGAAGATTTATAGATACAATTTGATGATGTACCTTGTACCTTGTAATAGTTCTTGATATTGATAAGCTTGATCCTCGTGTTTTTAGGTTCTAAGATTTTTGATGATGGACCTAGTGACTAGATTGGATGATTATGTGTGCTCGGTTGAGGTAAATTCGGATGGACTTCCGAGATAAGTGGCTTCTTAATGGGATTAAAAATAATAATAATCATATTGCATAAAACATTGTTGTTAAAACACATTTTGAAAAATTATTTTGTGGGACTATGTTTTTCTAAAAAGTGTTGTGTTGTGACTCTACTGTATATGATTATATATGAAAAGCGCATTATGTTTGATATTGCATATAGGGAAATGCATGAATTATTGGCATGGGAAGACAAGCATCTTTGATCTCATCATTTGACAATGTATTTCATGTATTTATGGTGTTCTTTAGAAATATTAAAAGATGCTTTATCTTAAATTGTATTATTTGGGAAGTTATACAAAATCTTATTGACAAGGAATGATTTCAAAGAGTTTGGGAGTTTTATGGAAATCTTGGTTTTTGAAATATTTTATGAAACTACTTAGAGTGTGAACCCTTTTGAGTCTAGGGCGTGATAGTGTGTGACTTTGTACTTAATAATATCTTTCTCATTCATTGGTTCCTAAAACCTCAACCCATGACCAATTTAGCCCTTGAAATTTATAGTGTTCTCTTTTAGTTCATAATTAACTGCCTTAAAGTAATTAACAACCTTAAAGTGATCTTTTTAGTCCCTAACATATCTAATGGAGTGATGATAGGTTAGATTTTGGTTTGGTCACGTAATGGTCGCATAGAAGAATTTAATAGATGTTGACAAATATGAGTTTTATGTGCTGTTAAATCCTGACGGAGGAGATTAATAGTTGCTTCAGTTGTTGCCTTTTCAAGCACAAGGTCACTAGGTGTATGATAACATCAATAGTCGACTGAGGAAGAAACACAACACATTTGAGCAAAATAATTTGACTCACCGGATTTGAGCCTCCAAGTCGCCAACCTTTGTCATGTAATCTCACTTAAGCAAATTCATAGACTTCCTGTGTTCCTGCTCACATATTTACAAGGATTCATTTGTAATGACTATTATTTAATCAGATAGATTTTCAAGTCCACCTGACAGAAATTATGATCAGAGCTTCTCATTTTCCCTGTTAGGCTTTTAACATATTTAACATGTAGAAATTATGGGATCAACTTACATATTCTTGATGGAGACGTTCATCACTCACCCTATTAAGTTCTTTCAAGCTCTGGCATTTTGTGCGCTGTTCAAGCCGCATTTCAAACAATAATGAATGAAGGCGAAGGAAAAATACATTTATTATGAATTAAGGGGTCCATTTGGTTAGGCGTTTTGGGAGTTTAAAAAAACCGTTTTTAAAACTCAAAACTATGTTTTGCAACTACAACTCCTCCTCATAGGCTTTTTACAAACATTCATTTTAAATTCAAAATGTTTTCCAACTTCTTATTTGCTCATGTTCATGTGGAGGGATGAAAAGATAGTTGAAAAAGAGACAGACCTGGTCAGCAAGATTATGTAGAGATTCTGATTGCAGTCTGGTCAGCCGCTCATTCTCTGCAATGTACATATATATGTAGCATAGTGCTTCAATTGACTTTAGAAGATTTTTTTTTTTATTTAAATTGTTTATTGAGGAATATAATAAACACAAAGCAGTAAAAGAATGGCAATCCTAATTGACCTTGGCGGAGAGAATGAGAAGTGAATTGGAGGGCTTCTCAGATTTTGAGCTCAGCGTTGGAGTTGGATTTGAGCAACTCTATCTCCGTAATGGGATTCTTGAAATCCTGAATTAAAGATTATTAACAATTACCAATTCTCTCTCTATATGATATATTACACCATACGGTTACCTGGTAGATGAGATCGAAATTAGGGAGCAGCACCAACTCCATTTCTTCCTCATTGCTGCTTCCCACCATTTTTCTATTCTCATTGCCGAGAGAGAAGTGAAAGGAATAGGAAGCTTCAAGCTTAAAGACAAAAAATCATTGACTTTCTACTGACCAGACAAAGCACTAGCGCTGCTTCTCCTGGTTATTCAAAGATCACAAAAAAGCAATAGTTAAGGTCAATAAAAAAAAGAATCACCGGATCATAGTAAATTAAGTTAACAGATAGCAGAGTACCTGAGAAGAAGTTGGATATATTGTACCTGAGAAAAATACATATCCTTAGCCCCGTTACCACCAAACATATTTTGGATAAAAATAAGGGAATCACCAAATGTGACAACAATACATATGACCATACTTTTGTCATATTTGGTGGTTCTCATATTTTTTACTCACATTTGATGATTTCATAATCACATTATGCAATACCAATAGATATGCCACAGATACTGTTCATTTTGCTACTTCATTGGACAGAAAACAAAACATCCAGTAAACTAAACTAAGCAAGATGAGGAGTCCTATTCCACCAATAAAATTAGAGAAATTCTCCATTGTTCCAATGTTTACAACACTCGTAGTAGTCACCAACAAAGTAATTATGGGATAATCATCAGGTGGAATGTTGTAAAAGCCACAATTTTGTGAGAACTAGAGGCCTGCATGGTCCACAATAAGAACCAATAAATCATCAGTAAGTTTGTGGAATATACTCAATCAAGTATACCGAACAATAAGCAATGAAAACATACCTACAGAATTGCATGAAACTCTGCTTTAAGAAATTTGATAACTTTAGCAGACCTACCAAAGCTCTGTGCTGATCTTGGTACTTCAAAAGAACATCTAAGTGAAGCTCTTGCAAACAAGGGAGAAGCTATAATTCATCTTCAACTCTGATAGAACACCAACAGCCACTAGTTCATCAAAACCTTCAATGGAAAAGTGTTTCGAGGAAGGTAGTTTCCCAAGGGGTAGCAAGATTCAGAAAATTTTCACAATTTTGAAAGCTCACAGATACAATATTGCAGAATGAATCATCTCCTAGCCAACCTCGAAATTTTGTGCCACCATAATTATGGATCTGTAGCCTATTCAAGTTTGTATGAGGCACAAGCTTCTCAAGTACATCGTTTGTGCAGCCTGAGGGCCATCCATTCAACAGTGCTTTCCACAATATTCCAACTGCACTTCACATAGCCAGATCCTGTCTGATGTTAAGTTGAAAGCTGCAGACATTCAATAAACACAATTATTGCTAGTTGGTTTTATCCTGAAAAGAAAAATAAACGAACTTTGTTCATTAGGCCCTACACTAACCTTGGACTTTGTATACAGAGCTTTCGATATCACTGCAACAAGAATCATCATTGGGGCATCAAACTTGTACAGAAGATATGAGTCAGTTTCCTGCGAAGGGTTGACAAGAAATGTAGGCATAAAATGAGACAGGGCAAAGCTCAAGCATTTCCAGTATACAATGATCACTCATTGACCTCTATGAACAGACAAAGCTCTAGCATTGCTCCTACCAGTTATGCAATGATCACTAGAAGACATAAGTTGAAGTTGATAATTTAGAATTTTTTTTTTTTTTTTTTGATTTAATTGTTTATTAAGGCAATATAACAAACCCAAAGAAGTAAAAGAATGAAATACTATTTGACCTTGGTAGAGAGAATGAGAAGTGAATTGGAGGGCTTCTTGGATTTGGAGCGCAGCAATAGAGTTGGATTTGAGCAACTTTATCTCCGTAACAGCATTCTTGAAATCCTGAATTAAGATTATTAACAATTACTACTACTACTACTATTTTTTTTTATCTAATATATTACACCATTCGGTTACCTGGTAGATGATATTGAAATTGGGGAGCACTCCCGTCCCCATTTCTTCTTCATTGCTGCTTCCCTTCATATTTCTATTCTCTCAGTCGAAGTGAAAGGAATAGGAAGCTTCAAGTTTAAAGACAAAAAATTATCGGCTTTCTACTGACCAGACAAAGCACTAACGCTGCTTCTCCTGGTTATTCAAAGATCACAAAAAAAGCATTAGTTAAGGTCAATAAAAATAAAAAAAAATAAAAAAGGAATCACCGGATCATAATAAATTAAGTTAACAAATAGTGGAGTACCTGAGAAGAAGTTGGATATATTGAATAGCTGGGGTTCCTGTAGAAATTAAGCCCTTCAGATTTAAATCACTTTTCCATCAATTTTTATGACTGGCACCTGAGCTATCTTGGACCAATCTTCCCCTTTCTCCCTTAGGCACCGATTTTTCAGCAATGGACAATTCTTGACACTCAGAAAAGATAGAGATGTTGGCAAACCCTCTTCTGGCATGGAATGAAGATTTAGGCAGCAGCCAATCCCCAAATTTTTTAGTGCAATAAGATAAAGCTCATCACCATTCAGAGATTTCAAAAGAGGATTATTCCAAATTTCTAGGGATGTAAGAGACGAGGGCAGCAGCTCCCTCTCTGGAAATGATTCTGAAATTTCAAATTTACCCCTGACACAGAAGCTTCTAAGAGAAGGCAGTCCTTGCAAACCCCAACCCATGCGGCTGGCGACAAGTTTTTTACAAAAATAGATTTCAAGCGAATTTAAACTGGAAATGACTCAAGTTCTGGACAAAAACGTATACTCAAAATCTGAAGAGATGGGAGCAGGGTGTGCATCTGGCCTGGCAGTGCCTTCAAATTATAACAGTTATAAACACGGAAACAGGTCAGGTTGGGAGCAGGTAGTCCCTCTTCAGGCAAGGATACAAAATTGGAACAGTTATTGATTTGTAAGCTTCTGAGAGGTAAGACATGCTGGAGCGGTCCTTGATTTGGAAATGAAAATGAATGAAGATTCTGACATCCGTGGATATCAAGATGATTCAGTTTTGGAAATAATTCCAATGGGAAGGACAGAAGAGAATCGAAACTGCTTCTTATGCACAGACTCTCAAGGGATGGATAGCATTGGTGCATCGGAAACACTAATTTCCCACAGTTGTTGACACTAAGTGATTTTAGTGCATCGGCTTCGCCAATACTAGGAAGCAACCTGAGAGATGGACAATCAGAGACATCTAACTCTTCAAGATAGTGGTTGTTACCCATAGGTAAGGACACCGAGGCATCATATCCACCAATTGTCAACTTTAGCACTTGAGGTGGTAACTCATTCAACACCACCTTATTGCAATACCATAACTTCAATTCACATACGGCTGGTACACGTGGAAGTGAAGCAACAAGCTGCTGACACTTTTCAATCACAAGTGTCTTTAAAGAAAAAAGGCTGTCTGGAAGACCCTTAGTCAGGTTACAACAATTTTGTATAAAAAGCTGTCGGAGACGAGGGAAAGCTACTGCACCTCTATTGTCATCCGTGAAAGGAAGCCACTGCTGCAGTTCTGACATGTTTTCGAAGCGCAAACTTTCTAGCGATCCAAATGGCCCGCTCCTAGAAGCACCAGTCCCATAAAAATCAGTACCAATATTCTCTAATCCATCTAATCCCACAATAGAGAGGTTCTTCAGAGAGGGCAGTTGACCAAAAGGTGGCAAGGCGTGGCAATACTTACAATTACGAATGTGGACCGATACGATATTGCAGGATGCATGTCCTAACCAGTCTGAAAATATTGTGCCACCATAATTTTCAATGGTAAGCTTTCTCAGGTTTGCATGCGGTTGCAAATGGTCTAGTATAACTCGATCTTTTATGGAGTCATTTGTATCCCCACCCCACTTTAACACCAATTCATTAAGTTGCAACTTATCCCTCAAATTGGCCTCTAAAGCATCTTTAGCATCAACAACATTTTCCAGCTTCAAAACAGAAAGGCTTCCCTTAAGTTGCTGAAACTCCCTCAACTCTTTTATGCTAGAGCCACCCTTTTTGGCCAAAATAAAAGAAGTTAGTGTTTGGAGACTTTTTAATCTACCCATTAGCAGTGGCATTTCTATCAACTTCGTTCCCCTAATATCAAGATGACGCAAGTTAATTAGCCATCCCATGTTGGCAGGCAACTCAGTGAGAGAACGACAATGTGACAACAGCAAAGTTTGCAAATTGTATAGAGTACACACAGAATCAGGTAATACTTTGATTGAAGTGTAATAAATGTCCAAATATCTTAATTGTTTCAAATTACAAATCGAGTCTGGCAATACTATCAAATTCCAATAGTGAGATAAAGATAGTACCCTTAAGCTTCTCAGTCTGGGTAATAAGTGGAGTATAACTTTCGTACTTAAGCATCCAGACCGCACTGGCACATTTGATGGGAGAAAGGTTCGCAAACCCTTGGCTCCATGAAAGGCTTCAAATTTCTCATAGGTATCAAACTTCATTCTAGAATATGAAAAATAACGAGTCTTTCCTGACAAGCCATATGAATTGTCAGCCTCCATTCTAAAACAAAATTCTCCAGAGATAAAGAGAGCTAAATCATTCAAAAGATCATGCATAACATAGCAATGACTCCTACCACTTGACTCCTGAAAGAATGACCTAGATGCTAGATCGTTGAAGTACTCAGCACCTACTTCTTCCAAATTCTCTCTTTTAGGATGCAACAAAAAATCTTCTGCCATCCATAAGAGCACTAATTGCTCCTTTTTAAATTTGAAATTTTTAGGAAATATTGAACAATATGCAAAGCATGGCTTTAGATGGGAAGGTAAATAATGGTAACTCAATCTAAGAGCTGGAAGAATATTGCTTTCAGAATCTGAGAAATTCCATATATTGCTCTCCAATATCTTAACCCATTCCTTAGGATCCAACTTCAACCGTAAGAGACCACCAAGAGTTTTTGCAGCTAAAGGCAAGCCATTGCACTTTTTCACTATATCCTTCCCAATTAGTTCCAACTTCGGATACGCCGTAGATTCTTTGTTGCCAAATGCATGTTTTGCAAATAATAACCAACAATCTTCATCCGTTAAAGGCTTTAGATGATAAGTTGAAACTGTGCGTGCAATTGACGCAGCAGTTTCATTACGTGTGGTTAAGATTACCTTGCTTCCATTAGCCCCAGATTTGAATGGGGTTCGTAAGACCTCCCAATCCAGGTAATTCTCATTCCAAACATCATCTAACACAATCAAAAATTTCTTTTCCACAAGACTTTTGTTCAACCTAACTTGGAGTAGGTCTAGGTCGTTAGTATCACTTGTTGAGGAGGTCACTGCCTCAAGAATAGTTTTAGTGATCCTAAGTACATCAAATTCATGGGAAACACAAACCCATGCTATGACATCGAAATTCTCCACCACCAACTTGTTGTTATATAGAAGCTGAGCAAGTGTGGTCTTGCCTACTCCACCCATGCCCACTATGGGAATCACACTTATGTTATAACCACTGCCATCATCTGCTAGCAACAATTCAATTATGGCCTCTGTATCTCCATCCCTACCGTATACACCAGATTCTTCTACCAAAGACGTCGTCGGCCTTTTTGGTGAAGGTTTCTCTCCACCGTTACCTTCTTTGAGACCAAGGAGGTCTCTTTGCTTTGCAAGAAATTTTAGTCCGCCTAAAATCTCTTCTAACTTAAGTACTATTTCCTTGTAAGAAGAACTATGAGAGGTCATGTTGAATAGTTGTACCTTACTCTTCAGTTCAGTTTCCAACTTGTAGCGCGAGGCATCAGTAGCAATCTCATCCAGCAAGTCCTGAGCTTGATAGGCAGCATCTTTTAGCTCATTAACCCACCCTTTGACAACTGGGTTATTTATCTGCTTCTCCTCTGCATCATTGAGGACTGCATTGATAAATAATAATGAAGTCTTCAACCTCATCAGTGGTTCTTTACTAAGCTTCCATCGGCTGAAGAACTCTAGTACTTCATGCGATGCCATCCTGTCAAACAAAACCTGGAGAAAAGCAGAGAGAAATGCTCCTCCAACCACCGCCTCAGCCATTGTTTGAAGAAAATAATAGTGAAGTGATTGAGAACAATGGAGTACAAATTGAATGGTCAAGAGCTTTGAGGATTTTTGTTTGTTTTGCAAAGGAAAGAATTGAAGGAAATAACAGTGAAGTGATTGAGAACAATGGAGTACAAAATGGAATGGTCAAATGCTTTGAAGATTTTTGATTGTTTGCAAAGGAAAGAATTGGAGGAAATAACAGTGAAGTGATTGAGAACAGTGGAGTACAAATGGATTGGTCTAGTTCTTGGGACTCGAGCCAGAATTCAAAACTGAACAACTCTTTACTGTCTGAAGGAGACAACCTACCGTGTCATGCGGCAGACTAAGACCCCACAGCACACTTTTTTATTTTATTTTATTTTATTTTATTTTTGTGAGCAAATTATGTGATTGAGATACAGGGGTCTTTGAATAAATTAGTTGAATCTCGATGGTTAAATGTTAATGAATCCATGAAAGTTGTTATACATATATACTACCCTATAGTTTGGTTTTCATTTTTCTGAAAGAAAAAAAAAAAAAATTCCAGAATTCCCCCCCCCCCCCCCCAAACTTTAGGTCCAATTTGAAATTATATAAAACCTTAAACCTTGAGGAATGCCCACGTTAATCTTTCTTTTATCACTCCGTTTATGTAATAGACAGTTTAATAAATAAATAAATAATTTAATTAAAAGTTAATGAAGAATTTCGTTAATTTAATCTTTTCCTTTTTGTCTTGTCTCATCATAGCCCACCAATTAAATACCACCTTTCAATCATTCCTTTGGAATTTTCTTGTATGGTGACACCGACATTGCGGAATAGGCAGCAGACAAAAAAAAATAGTAGAAGTGCAATAGAAAGACTATCAACACGATTTTTTGTGCAATAATTTTTGTTACGACTCTAATGTAATTGACTATAAGTGATAAATCTATACAAAAATAATAGTTTATTGCTTAGAATCAATCATATTAAAATTGTTGGGGGGGGGGAATATTTGTCCCTAATTTACAAACTATGCATTAAAATACTTATGTTTTGAAACTATTTAGCAAAATGTTTCTGTTTTTTAAAATCAGTTTTAACAAAATCAAGTTACATATGGAACTCGACATTAGCAATGTCAAGTTCTATGCACATTTTGTCACTTAATTTTTTTTTGAAAATTTAAGTGGAACTCAACATTTTTAATATCGAGTTTCACTTAAAAATACACATAGAACTCAATTTTGAGGATATTAAGTTTTATACAGAACTCAATTTTGTTAAAATCGAGTTTTAAAAACAGGAGTATTTTGTTAAATAGTTTCAAAATAGAGACATTTTGCTGCATAGTTTGTAAATCAGGGATAAATGCTCATTTTCTCCAAAAATTGTGGCATAAAGTTGTTGGGCTTGAAGAACTGTAGCAAAAAAAGAAAAAAGAAAAAAATAGTTTCACGGATGTTGAACTTTGATAAAAATTGTAGAGTGGGTCTGAGTCCTAAGTGCTAACACCGTTCTAAGTGTTCTTCCATCTCATTGAGCTCAAGCTATAGGTTCCATTCCATGTATCAAAATTCCAATGAGGTAAGGGAAATGAAGAAAATGAGCAATGTTGAACTTTATTTATCAACAAATGGAACTCCAGTCTCCGCAACCCAAATTTTCTCTGGAAAACGAAGAGAGCCCAGCACAGCAATAATAGAAGATAGGAGTAATAAACAAAAACAATTTTTTTAATTAAATTTATTTTTAAAGAATCAAACAAAAACAAAAATTAAAAGTATAATGGAATGATAATTGTTGATGCAAGGAAGTAGACTAGAATATTCTACTTTTTTTTTTTTTTTATAAAACATCTTGAAAATCCTATGCGCTGATAACATGGTATATTGAAGTTGACACTTTCAGACTTACTTCACATTCCAGACCATTGAATTCACGGTCCGTGTGCCTTAGTGGGGGGATTTTCCTTGCGTTTTTGAAATTTATTAAAAAATTTATTCTAATTAATATAAATATAAATATATGCTAGTTTTCTTCAATAATAAGGGAATAATGCATTTCGCGTAGCATTCCACACCCTCCTTAATTCCACTCCATTTTACCTCAACTTTTACTCATTCAATAGACAACATGAGCTATAAATGGCTATATAAAAAAAAAATAAATAAATAAAAAGGGAACAGTAAATGATAATCTGTAGTGCTGTATGACCAAAATCATTTCATTTTGTCGGTTATCAAAACCAAAATGATAGGAACTCGGGCCTTTTTTTTTTTTCCCCTTTTTGACATTTTGTAGAAATTGTGAATGAAAATGGCTTTCAGACCCGACCAATATGAAAGCACAATCTAAGTAAATCAAAGATACAAAAGGATTTTGTTGACTTCAATGTAATGAAATGGATCATTTGTCTCTGCAATAATTTCCTTTCATGGAAAGTATACACCAAAATGATTTCAGACAGCACAATGGAGAAAGCGTGATATACACAGACCGAAAGTCTTTCATTGAGACATTAATGTATTGGATAGTTTATTTTTTCATAATTGAAAACTTCTAATAGACTTGTAGACTTTGATTTAAAGCAGCATTTGTTGACGCGATAGGGAGCTTACCAAGTACATAATTAATTATTACATGAAGACTAAGGTGTTGTTTGGATTTTGCCAAATTCAGTTAACAAAACTGATTTCACTTTTTTTTTTTTTTGTTGTTGAGAAAAGAGCGTTTCATGTGCACATGCACTGTTTACGGAACCTACAAACCTCTTGTTTGAACAAAATTAAAAATTGATCTCACGCTACTATTCACACATTTAAATATTTTCCTTCGATGTGTTTGGATAAAGGAAAGAAGAAAATGTGAGGGTTTTATCTTTTCTTTGTTTGGTTTGCAATGGGAAAAGAAAGGAAAACTGTATGTTTTTACCTTTGTGCCCTAAATAATAATGAGAAAATATTAAAACACTTGTAATTTCTTAAAAATATTAAGGACATATTCGTCATTTTATAATATAAAGTGGTAGGCCCCATGTGATTATTTTTTCATAATTGAAAACTTCTAATAGACTTGTAGACTTTGATTTAAAGCAGCATTTGTTGACGCGATAGGGAGCTTACCAAGAAGTACATAATTAATTATTACATGAAGACTAAGGTGTTGTTTGGATTTTGCCAAACTCAGTTAACAAAACTGATTTCACTTTTTTTTTTTTTTTTTGTTTGAGAAAAGAGCGTTTCACGTGCACATGCACTGTTTACGGAACCCACAAACCTCTTGTTTCAACAAAATTAAAAATTGATCTCACGCTACTATTCACACATTTAAATATTTTCCTTCGATGTGTTTGGATAAAGGAAAGAAGAAAATGTGAGGGTTTTATCTTTTCTTTGTTTGGTTTGCAATGGGAAAAGAAAGGAAAACTGTATGTTTTTACCTTTGTGCCCTAAATAATAATGAGAAAATATTAAAACACTTGTAATTTCTTAAAAATATTAAGGACATATTCGCCATTTTATAATATAAAGTGGTAGGCCCCATGTGATTAATGCTCTTCCTTCCTCCCATTTTAGCCCAAAATGGGCTGATGCTAAGTATCTCTTTGGATCCGGCTATTGCATTTTGCGTTTGCGTTTCTTCTCTTCTTCTTTTTTTTTGCTACAGCACGCATTTCAGGGGGACAAACGACTATTGTTCATGCTATTGTTCATGAACAGTAACTGAATATTTCTGACTTTTCAGCCACTTTTCATCACACCTGTGAGTTCTGTGCACTGTTCACGGGACCCACAAACTTCATTTTTTAGTAACTTTTTCATTAAAAATGAGTCCCACAGAACTATTCACACATTTAAAAAATATTTTGTTATGGTGTTTTCAGTTTTCAGTTTCAGTAAAATAAATTCTATCCAAATAGACCCTAAAATTGTAAGCCCCACGGATATATCATCATTTCAACTCATTCACTTTTCTTTTATCTTGTACAGCCAAGTGGAAGAAATGAAATCCCTACTTTTCCTTTTTCTTCTCCCATTTCCAAACATAGTATTTAAGTAGAAGAGTGGACGGAAACAGAGGTGATAATTCCTTTTTTTTTTCTTTTTTTTTTTTTCCCTGAATCCATAATGTTCACCAATTTTGGTGGCAATTATTAAGCAGATTTAAGTCAAGGTTTTTCCTGGATCACCATATTGCGACTTCCTTTGATTATGATGTTTTTGCTGGGTTTGAGTTGAACTCAGTTAAATTAACCAATTACCAAAGTTGATTAATTACATTAATTATGCAAATGTCTAAGTAATATGTGATTGACATAATAATTTTACAAAATTTAAGTGCAATGGAAAATAAATTTTGACATGGCCAAATGGTTATGATAGGAGAAACCCTGATGAGAAAAACCAAACGGGTGGTTTGGAGGTCACCACCAATTTGAAGAATTCACTATGAAGATTAACATCATAAGAATTAGACTTGATTTTAAAGTACTTGCCTACTGTAGAACTTACTAAACTATCCAAGTGCAGCTCTAGCCTAGTTGAATTACTCTTCAAGTGAATCTCTTTGATGCATGGATATATAATCTGTGGCTAACTTCACACAATCACACTTTGATTTTTGAATCAAGGAAAAGGGTGCAGCAATATTTACTAGAACACTACGAACTCCACAGCTTGGGAAACTTAGTTGGTGTCTTGGTGCAAAACCCGAGATGCACAAGGTCGCAACTAGTTCTCCGAGGTAAAGTGTTCTTGATATGAAACTCTCCTTTATTATGTCACAAAGAAACTCTCTCAAATCTTTTGTGATGACGACTTTGAAATGTAGGCTTCAAGTTGGAACCCTAGTGCATGAATTCCAAGGTTTCCCATCATCAAATAAACAAAAATAAAATTTTGTTTTCTCGTGTCTCAATCGATTAGTTAGTGTCGAGAGTCAAGTCAGCAGATATTGCATTTCTTTGAGCCAATTCTTGAGCTATTTATTGTATCTTCAATGTGATTCTTCAAGACTCTTCTAGATGCTAAAAAACTAACTCAAATACATGGAAAATGCATTTTGACTTAGATTTGCCAACACTTACAAATATTGACCGTTATAGTTTTCTTTATGCAAGTTTGTGTGCAATTGTATTAACCATAACCAAAAGCAATATTGGACTAATAAATTCACTTGACTTAATAATTGGTTATTGACATTTGGCACAATAATAAATAAATTGAATTTCATAACATTCAAAATATCATTTAAATAATAATAATTCACATAAATTAGAATTTGCTATAAAATTAGAGAATAGTTGAAAGATATTACCTCAATCATGCTTTAAAGTGCATATCATAACATGATAAATAATTACCGCCAATTCATGAGTTTTTAGGTGGCAAAGCTGAGGTGTGGACCATGTCACTATCTTGAGACATTACGTACCGTCTATGAGATTTCCAATGTAGTAGACTAATAACATTATGCGTGTTGCTCCCGGGATACAACAACTTTTAGTCTCCTTGCTAATTGTCCTAACAAGACTACCCAACTTGTAGGATCTTAAGTTCTTAATATAGTACTTTCCAAACCAACAATATGGTATGGTGGAATAAACAAGTATTTTTTGAGAATTTGTTGATACATGAAAAGTCTATGACCAAAATTGATCTTGCTCTCTTCATATCATTTTGGCCGGATAGGAAACTATTTATTATTTAAAGTAAAGAATCCATGCCAATTAAAACACATTTAACGAGATATACGTTAGAAATAAAGTTTCATGTTTATTACTTTAATTCTTTGACTATTGTAAGAAAGAAGTAGGGGTGGTAAAATTGGACACGACCCGCAAACCTGACATGACACGATGCGAAATTAGCAGTTTATGTGTTGAGGTTTAATGGGTTTGTTTCATATTCAGGTTGACACAACTAACCCGTTTAATAAACAAGTTAGGTTAGTGTTCAACATATGGAACCCGTTTGACTTGTTTAATTAAATGACATTTTACTAATATACTCTTCAAACCCTAAGTTTATAAACATATTAGTTGTTGTGGTTTATTTTCTTTGACATATTGTGATTGATTATTTGTGATATTGAGATAGGCTTTTAGTTTTGGATGATTATTTGTGATGTAGTTACTCATTAGTTCTGAATTTTATATTAAAAATATTTATGTGCTTGTTTTTTCGTAAATATTTTTTTCCATTTTGATAAAATCTAATAAATAGGTCGACACGACTGGCCTGTATAATAAATGGGTTGTGTTAGGGTTGAGGAATCTTAACCCATTTAATAAACATATCGGGTTAGTGTTGACCTACATAGTCGGATGCTCATAAGTTGATGCGACATGAACCCGACACGCGAACACGAATTGTCACCCCTAGAAAGAAGCATATCAGTTTAGCAACTTAGAAAACGTTTGAGTTTAAAAGAAAATATTTAATAAGGAAGTACATCAGGTGCACCCACGTTTGGAAAGGTTTGCTAATCAATATGAAAATTAATTTGGCCAAATCATAATAGGAAAAACAGTGAGTTCCAATTTGCTCAATTGGTAAAGTCTCTGATAGTTGAATAAGAGATCTGGGGTCAATTCCCGCCTATACCAAAAACTGATTGGTGTTTTGGTATGATGATAACAGAATTATCATCAGAAGTGAATGTCATAGGTTGAAAACTCTCTCTAATAATAATAATAATAATAATAATAATAATAATAGAAAAAACATAAAAGAAAGAAAAATGATTTCTATTAAATCACTTAAATTGGCAATCGTTTAAATGAATGTTTGGAAAAATATATCTTCCTTAAGCAGTAAAAAAGTATGAACGTTTGGATTTAGAGGGTAAAATCCAAATTTTGAAACTGAAAAGTATAAAATCTAAACATTCCCAAACTTCATGGGTAAAATCCAATTAGCCCTAAACTTTTGAGGTGTAGTTTGCATTTTCGCCTTTAAAACAATATATCTTCATTAAGTAGTAAAAAAGTATGGGTATACGGAAAGTAGTGTAGACTTCTAAATTCTACCAGTAGCTTTCCTTTGTAAAATCATAAGCATTTATCACCTCACCCAATTAGATATTGAAGACATATAATTACTAATTAGGTAGCTTAATTTGATAATTGCACCTTCAATCAACAAAAAAAGATTAAGAACATCAAAAACCCCAAACTTGGCCTAAGTCCTAACTTTAAGGTTTATAATTCTTTAATTAACCCCAAATCTATAATGTCTTTACCCAGTTGGTGTTTTGGAAAAAAAAAAAACCTAATTAGATGCATGATTTAAAAAAGGGAAACGGTCAAAAACCCATTTTTGACCCCATCTTTTGGTTTTGATTGGTTTTTACCAAACTTGACTAGTGCCCAGAACCTGGTTGAACCGATTGGTCTGGTCTAATCAATATATATATAAAAGCCGAGATCTCATGTGGAAAAGCATGAGGTTCTGTCAAGTGGTACATTGTATGACATTTTTTTCATTTAGATTTCCATCTCATCTAAATTTAGCATTTATGTCAAACTATTAAATAATGGAAAATGCATTTATTTCAATGTATTAATAAAATTCAAAAAATTTGTATACATTTATAACTTTACATGCTTTGAATTGATACGAATGGATCTAAAAAGTCATGAGCAATGTAAAAATCAAAAAAACTTTTCAATTTTCTACATAAGACTAACTTCAATGTAGAATTGCAAGAGTCGGATTCAATGAATTGGGTAAATACTATTTGTCTCCACATTTGTCCAATATAAATCTCCATTTCCATTGGACTTAAAAATTAAACGTCCATATTTTTCTCACAATATCCTTATTTTTCCTTCTGAGAGGTATGTTAATTTTCAAAATATTACATTCGTCTTAAATATTTTGTTTAGATTTTATGTATACGTTTTTATTTATGTAGCATTGTAATTTATTTAGTCTTATTTTTTCATATTATGTGCCTATTTATATTTTTGGATTTTTGTATGGTGCGTATACTTGGTAAGGGTCTATTTTTGGTTACTTTTAATTCAATTAAAATTTGGAGGTTAAATTGTGATATTATTGCATCACTATGACTTTATTTTTTATGTTGTTGTATCATGAAATTCTAGAAGTATTTATAGCTAATTGATATATAAAATATAAATAATACAAGAAAGACACCTAGGAACCAATAGGTTTGTAGGTGACAATATGAACTATGATTTGGTAACATTTCTTGGTTGCATAAATTAGAAGAATTTTCCCCACAATGTATTTAGTTTGAATTTAGTTTTAGTAGAAAACCTCATAAATTAAGTGTGACTAACAATAATAGCATTCATGAAATCAATGGATCATAAATAATTTCTTACAAAATTTATCAAAATGCACCGCACATTGCACGGAATATCAGCTAGTTTTTAAAATAGTGATTAGATGAGAAAACAAAACATCCAGTAAACTAAACTAAGCAAGATGAGAAGTCCTATTCCACCAATAATACTAGAGATTTTCTCCATTGTTCCAATGCTTACAATGCTCGAAGTAGTCACCAAAAAAAAGTAATTATGGATAATCATCTGGTGGAATGTTGTAAAAGCCTCAATTTTGTGAGAACTAGAAGCCTGCATAGTCCACAATGAGAACCAATAAACCATCAGTAAATTTGTGGAATATACTCAATCAAGTATACCAAACAATAAGCAATGAGAACATACCTGCAGAATTGCATGAAACTCTGCTTTAAGAAATTTTGATAACTTAAGCAGACCTAACAAAGCTCTGTGCTGATCTTGGTACTTCAAAAGAACATCTAAGTGAAGCTCTTGCAGACGAGGGAAAGCTATAAATTCATCTTCAACTCTGATAGAGCACCATTCCTCCCATGCAGACATCCAACTACGCATTAATATTTCAAGAGATAGAAACCGCTGAGCCACAAGAGAATTGTTCCCATAAAACTAAGGACCAACAGCCACTAGTCCATCAAAACCTTCAATGGAAAGGTGTTTCAGCGAAGGTAGTTTCCCAAGGGGTACAAGATACAGAAATTTTCACAATTTTGAAAGCTTACAGATACAATATTGCAGAATGAATCATCTCCTATCCAACCTCAAAATCTTGTGCCACCATAATTATGGATCTGTAGCTTATTCAAGTTTGTATGAGGCACAAGCTTCTCAAGTACATCCTTTGTGCAGCCTGAGGGTCATCCATTCAATAGTGCTTTCCACAATATTCCAACTGCACTTCACATATCCAGATCCTGTCTGATGTAAAGTCAAAAGCTGCAGACATTCAACAAACACAATTATTGCTAGTTGGTTTTATCCTAAAAAGAAAAATATATGACGTGTGTTCGTTAGGCCATACATTAACCCGAGAGTTTTTGTATACAGAGCTTTCAATATCACTGCAACAAGAATCATCATTGGGGCTTCAAACTTGTACAGAAGATATGAGTCAGTTTCCTGCGAAGGGTTAACAAGAAATGTAGGCATAAAATGAGACAGGGCAAAGCTCAAGCATTTCCAGTATACAATGATCACTCATTGACCTCTATGAACAGACAAAGCTCTAGCATTGCTGCTACCAGTTATGCAATGATCACTAAAATACATAAGTTGAAGTTGATAATTTAGAAATTTCTTTTTTACTAATTAGATGTGTAAGGTCAAGAAGAAGAATTCACCAATCCATCTACCTGACAGCAAGTATGATATGATGAGTAAAATGAGTATCAGAGCAGAACTTCAATTAGATGAAGAGATGAGGCTCCTGTGGACTATAACCTCATGAGATCACTTCTTTGTTACAACAATTTTGTATATAAAGCTGTTGAAGACGAGAGAAAGCTACTACACCTTTATCGTCATCTCTGAAAGGAAGCCGTCCCTGCAATAGCAACATGTTCTTGAAGCGAAAAGTTTGAAGCGATGCAAAAGGCTTGCGTTTAGAATCAACAGTCCCATAAAACTCTGTACCAATAGTCACTACTCAATCTAATCCCACAATAGAGAGGAACTTCAGAGAGGGAAGTTTACCAAATGGTGGCTAGGAGAGGCAATACTTACAATTACGAATTTGGACCAATGTGATATTGCATGAGGTTGCAAATGGTCTAGTGCATCTGTCTCCTTTTTGGAGTCATTTGTAACCCCACCCCACTTTAATACCGATTTATTAAGTTGCAACTTATCCCTCAAATTGGCCACTAAAGCATCTCTAGTATCAACTACATTTTCCAACTTCAAAATAGAAAGGTTTCCCTTAAGTTGCCGAAACTCCCTCAACTCTTTGATGTCAAAACCACCATTTTTTCCCAAAAAAAAAAAAAGAAGTTAATGTTCGGAGACTTTTCAATCTACCCATTAGCAATGGCATTTCTATCAAGTTTGTTCTAATAATATCGAAGTGACGCAAGTTAATTAGCCTTCCCATGTTGGCAGGAACTCAGAGAGAGAATAACAACTTGCCAACAGTAATGTTTGCAAATTGTATGAAGTACACACTGAATCAAGTAATACTTTGATTGCAGTGTGAGAAATGTTCAAATATCTAAACTGTTTTAAATTGCCAACTGTTTTTGGCAAAACTATCAAATTCCAGTGGTGTGATAGAGATAGTACCCTTAAGCTTTTCAGTTCTGGTAATAAGTGGAATACAACTTTAGTACTTAAGCATCCAGACCGCAATGACACATTCGATGGTAGAAAGCTTTGCAAACCCTTGGCTCCATGAAAGGCTTCAAAATTGAGAACGAAAATGACTTCAGACCCAGCCAAAATGAAAGCACAATCTAAGTAAATCAAAGATACAAAAGGGAAGCTTCTAACAATAGGACATAAAGACTAAACACACTTTTGGAACAGTGATTCAAAGGTCTAAATGTTAGGTATTTCATTTGAAATTGAATAGTTACTCAAAGTATGTGAATTGTATAATTTCCTATCATAAGAAAATGAAATGGACCACTCCACCTATTTTTGGACCAAACATATACAGCACCATGGAATAGAACCATCCCTCTCTTAATTTCGGCTGCCAAACAAGGGAGTAGTGGGTAATATCTTGTCCTATAAAATTATTCATTACACCCGGTGTAAAAGTAGGATCCCACCTATAGATCCTATATATGAATATGCGAGAAAGATGCAGTACACCAAGTATACCAAATAACTTGTCCCGCTCATTCCTTTCCTCCCTATACCAAATAACTTGTCATGCTCATTCCTTTCCACTTTATACCAAATAATTTGCTGCGCTCATTCCTTTCCTCTCTGCACAGTACTCACAGACAGGTTGTCCCTCTTGCCACACCTTCCACCTATAGACAGGTTGTCACGATGTTAAAATTTTATGGAAAGTGCTTGTTCCATGCAAAAGAAAAGCTAAACATGTACTGTGATTTCTTTTCAAGAAAATTTTGGAAAGAATTATATACATTTGATATGAACACAACTGCAACAGTACAAGAATGACGTTCTTCATTTTATTAGCTCATGATTTGAAGAAATAGTATAAGGTCTACATCATCTGATTGAAAATCTAGATTTTACATTACAGTCATATACTAGTCTAGTTGTAAAATTTTCACATTGACTTGCTTGTCAAAGCTTCCTGACAGAGTAATACAAATTCAGATACCATCCCTCAAGCCATCTTCTGTGCAAGGAAGCTTCCTTCTGAGGATCTCGTTCTCCTTCCGTAGTTTCATAATCTTCAGTTTAAGTGTTTCAACAAGCCGACTTGAAACCGTATCTCTTTGCTGTTCAACCAACTTTGTTCTGCTAATCAGCACTGCATTTTAACCAAGATTAATGCATCAATAGATAAAAGTGCTATTGTAGCATCATTTATCACACTATGTGGTAGAGCTTATTCATTTTGTGCATTTACTTAGGACCCCTCAATCCTTAAATCAGATTTAAGCCTAGGCAAACCCTAACATGTAATAAGAAAATATAAAGCATTTAACTAATATGGAATGGAGCAGGTTAGGATTTCAAGTATTAAGTACAATATCAGTTGTAGTTTCAGGTCACATCCGGTCTTAGACTGTTTCAAAGGTTGGTATTCAGCATTTAGTCACTAGAAAGTGTTTTTTGATCAAACATATTCTTGGGGTGAGCATATTAATCAACTATTTAACCAATCTAAAGCAAGAAAAAAATGGAATGCACAAACAAGCACCATTCAAAGACGGGCGAAACTATTTGAACAAAGGAAATGAAAGCAATCACGCACTCACATTCCTTCTCCAGTCCTTCAGATCCTGAAGCTCAAGATCATCTGTCAACAACAAAAATCAGTGACATTATTCATTAATGCTTTATAATTCAACAAAATCTGGAAATGGAACTCCTAAAATTCACATAACCTCATATTTAGATTCCACATCGAAATGAACACGGTCCAACCTCTTCGCAAGAGTCTGAACATGAGTTGTATGCGCTGTTAAATCCTGACGGAGGAGATTAATGGTTGCTTCATTTGTTGCCTTTTCAAGCAGAAGGCCCCTACTTGGCGTATGACAACATCATCAGTCAACTGAAGAAGAAGTAAAAAACATTTGAGCAAAAATATTCAACTCACTGGATATGAGCCTCT
This sequence comes from Quercus aquifolioides, assembly GCA_019022515.1. NCBI lineage: Eukaryota > Viridiplantae > Streptophyta > Magnoliopsida > Fagales > Fagaceae > Quercus > Quercus aquifolioides. Next base: position 395,781 of record JAFHAW010000292.1, read on the forward strand.
AAGTCGCCAACCTTTGTCATGTAATCTCGCTTAAGCAAATCCATAGACTTCCTGTGTTCCTGCTCACACATATATTTACAAGGATGCAACTGTAATGACTGATTATCTAATCAGACAGATTTTTTAGTACACACCCGATAGAAATTACAATCAGAGATTACATATTCTTGATGGAGACGTTCATCACTCACTCTCTTAAGTTCTTCTTTCAAGCTCTGGCATTTTGTGAGCCGTTCAAGCTGTATTTAAAAAAATAATTAACGTAGGCAAAAAAGGAAAAAAGATACTTATTATGAATTAAAGGGTCCATTTGGTTAGGCATTTTTGGGAGTTTAAAAAGAGCGTTTAAAAAACCCCCAAATTCTGTTTTACGACCACAACTCCGCGTAGCTTCTTCCTTTTTTACAAAAAGATGAACCTGGTCATAATAATTAATGTAGGCGAAAAAAGAAAAAGATATTTATTATGAATTGAAGGTCCGTTCGGTTACGTGTTTTGGGAGTTTAAAAAGAACGTTTTAAAAACCCTTTAAAACTCTGTTTCGCAACCACAACTCCTCGTAGCATTTTTTTTTTTTAACAAAAAGACGGACCTGGTCAGCAAGATTATGGAGAGATTCTGATTGCAGTTTGGACAGCCGCTCATTCTCTGCAATATATTATATATATAGCATAGTGCTTTCAAATTGACTTGAGAAGAGTTTTTGATTTAAATTGTTTGTTTATTGAGGCAATATAACAAACACAAAGCAGTAAAAACTAAAAAGAATGGAAATCCTATTTGTGTGACCTTGGCGGAGAGAATGCGTGGTGAATTGGAGGACTTCTCGGATTTTGAGCTCAGCGTTACTGTTGGATTTGAGCAACTCTATCTCCGCAATCGCATTCTTGAAATCCTGAATTGAAGATTATTAACAATTACTAACAGTTACCGATTCTCGGATTATATGATAGATTACACAATACGGGTTACCTGGTAGATGAGATAGAAATTGGGGAGCAGCACCGACTCCATTTCTTCCTCTTTGCTGCTTCCCGCCATTTTTTTCTTTCTATTTTTCTGTCTCAGTTGTGAGTAAATGAAAGGAGAGTGGGAGAAGAATGAGAGGATATATCATATATCTGATGGAATTGGTGAGTAAATGAAAGCAAGTGAGTGACGTTATGGAAACATGAAAATGTACAGTTTTATGTCACAGCACACATTGGTGGCTGTGTGATGGTGCGCCACGTGGAGATATACTTTCACCACTTACACCTCACCATGTGACGAGTTGTTGCATAAAATTACATGCTTTTTTTTTTTTTTTTTGCAAATTACACATCTTTATATGTCGTTAACTTTTTATTTTTTATTTTTTTGGATATGTATATGTCCTTAACTTTACACTTTACTGATTGGTGCTTTAATTATTATTGGAATTTAAAAATAAATAAATAGTAGGTGGTGGAGTATCAGATGTGGGTGAGTCAACAAATGATTTTATTTATTTATTTTATTTTTTTTAGAAGTTGTCACGAGTTTTTAATTTAAACTAGTCGCAGACCCGCGCGATACGTGCGAAAATAAGATATGATTATTTTTTATTGGATAATTATTGAATTAATATATTAGATGGTATATTATTAAAAATTTAATATGTGTTATTTGAAATTATGTTTTAAATTAGAAATTTTTTGTAGTGTAACAAAATATATTTTGTAGTCAGGTATTATATATAGTGAGATATGTATGAATACACAATGCAATAAATTATTATTATTTTTTTTTAAATTCATAGTATGAGAACTATTAGACCAAGTTGTAACTATATACCTTCTCAAAAAAAAAGTTATAACTATATATACTTTGTTTACTACTATATAGATGTATGCAATTTAACTCGTATAGATATATTTTTCTCAAAAACATAGATCCACGTCTCTTTCTTTCTCACAATTGAAACTAAGTGAAAAAGTAAATAAAGATAACTATGCAATAGATCATTATCAATAAATCATATATTATAAAGTGAAAATATAAAATAAAATAAAATGCAAAAAGAAAAAGTTCCTTAAGTATCTATACATAAAAATATTAATAGCATAATGATGCTATAAAGTAAATTATATTTTATCTTATTCTCTTTTTGGCATTTTTAGTAAAGATGATCAACTAAGCAAAGTAAAAGCTTACCAAGAAAATTAATATTAAATAAAATTTTGATGGTTGAGATGCTAATTATTTGTAATAAAATGACCAAAATAAAAATAACAAATAGATTTGAGAAAAACATATAAGATTTCTAAAAGAAATTTTACCAAACACGTGAGATGCAACAATACAAAATTACTATCCTGAATATATATATATATATATATATTTTTTTTTTTTTACTTTTTTGATACTCTACAAATAAATAAATAAAATCGTAGGGATTGGGTTTGGGCACTTCTGCTACTGTATGAGTGAACCCAAGCCCAACTAGCCCAATACAATAAATTTGTAGAGAGTGAGTTTAAGAACTAGGCTTTAGTGAGGAATACAACTACCAGACATGATAATGAGTTCATTTGAATAACAATAACACGGGCTGAAATGTGAAAACCTTATCCTTGGTCCTCACCTAAGGGCTTGCAGTTCTTATTACTTCTTCGGTACCTAGTTACAAGAGTTTCAAGACCGTACAAATGGCTACTGAGTTTTTCTCCTTCTTTTTCTCTGATCCCCCATCTTGGGGGATCTCTTGCATCATATACCCCCTTTCAATTGATCTTGGCCCTCCATTTGTTGACAATGCAGGTCACTACTCGATTGCTTGTCCCATCAACCGTCTTCCCAAACTTTCTATGAGTTGCAGCAACTAAGGTAACACTGTCCAGGGGTCATTTCCTCATTAATGCGGCCAGAACGTTAGTTGTGGGCATTTAATGCGGATGTGACAGTTTCCCCTTGAATTGCTCCTCTACCATGCTCCCATGGCCGGTCCATCGTACTCGTCCTTCTTTTTGAAAGGCTCTAGGAGGCTGCCTCTGATGGTGTGCCGCTCTTCCCTTCTATGATCTTGGTTGACCGAGGACAGGATTGTCCTCGGCTATGCTCCTCGGCACTTTGGGCTTTCTTTGTTTGTCCTCGGACATTCCTTCCTCCTTGGCATGGGCCTTGGGCTCATTATGAAATGGGCCGGAGTCGCCAAGTTCTCTGGCCCCACAAAAATTATTCACTTTTTTTCATAGTATAGACTATAGAGCGATTACAAAATAACAAAAAGTCAAGGAACTTATAGCAAAAGGCTTTCTATACAAAATTCCAGTAGAAGTGAGACTAATATGCCCTCCACTTTCTTCGAGACATAGGAGATTATATATGAAAAACCACACATCTTTTGCCTACCATTTTCTTTTTCTCAAATTCACATTACCAAAAAAGTATATAAAGCTAAAAACATTGTGAATACATCTCTGTTTAGTGGAAGCCCATTGGTAGGCACATTCAAATTCGTAGCCATGTATATTTTGTTTTAATATAAACTCAAATTTCTATTTTAAAAAAAAAAAAAAACTGCATATTAACCCAAACCAAAATTCAACCAAAGCTATAAGAGTGATTTGTCATAGGAAATTTAAAAAATACAACACAAATAAATCAAATAAATAAACCATCAACCTAAATTAGAGTTATAAGAAAGAACAAAAATCGAGAGAGAGAGAGAGTACTCACAGTTTTTGTGTGGAAAAAAATATGGATTGAATCAAATATATGATACCAAATTTATATGAAATAAGATAGAAAGAAGAAGAGTTAAAATATAAGAAAGAGAAAATGATGAAAAAAGTTTAACAGTAAAGTAAAGAGTAGTAGGGAGATAAAAAGGTAAAGAGAGAGGGGAAAGGTTGAAGAAAGAGAAGAAGAGTTTTTTTTTTCTTTTTAATAGGAAGATTAAAAGAAGTAATATGTGAACAAATCTAACCAAAAAAAAAAAAAAAAAAAAGGAATATCCTACTAGAAGAAGGTATAATGGCGGTTTTTTTTTGATAAAAGTTTGGGCTAGACTTTTTTTTTTTTTTTTTTTTTTTGACAACAGTTTGGGCTAGACTTTGATTTGTTGTGAATGTATTTTTTTTCCAAATATATTTATTTTACTTTTTATATGCATGAAAGATCACCTGGTGACTGGTGTACTTTCTACTATTGGGTCTTTTTAATGAATGTTATTATTTGCATCCGATAATAAACTATTTTTAAAAAAAAGTTTTGAAACCATAAAAAATATAGAAAAAATTGAAAAAAAAAAAGTTACGTTGAGTATTGTTAATATTTCAATTTACTCTTTAAACCTTCTCCTAGTATAAGACGGTATATAATGGCAGTATATAATATGGCCTAGACTCTGTTTTTGAGAGGTACGTACCGTCAATAGTGTTATGAAATAAACCTTAACTAGATGACCTGATAAGAATTCCTCTCTGTTTTCGCAAGCGCCTCTCCTTTTCTCTCTCTCAGTCGCTCGCTCTCTTCATCCATCAGCAAAAGGGTCTGCTTTTCTCTCTCTCAGTCGCTCTCTCTCTTCATCCATCAGCAAAAGGGTCTGCCTCCAAACCTCGCTCGGTCTCTTCATCCCTCGGCAAAAGGGTCTGCGTCCAAACCAAACAAAGTAAGTTTTTGTTTTTTCCATCAGCAAATTGCTTTTCTTTTTGTGTGTTGTTGATTTTGGTTGGTGGGTACTTATACAATATTCTTCAAATTTCTTTTTCTCTTTGAATCATATCAATCATCAATGTTTATGTGTTTTATTGATCTTGCAAACATAATTCAGTATGTAATAGGATTGCTATTTGGTTTTTTTGGTTGTTCTCTTGATTCTGCATGTTGTAGAGTCTGTCAGAGTAGTTGGATCTGTTTTTATCAGATATTTTTGTTATATGAAATTACTGCATTCTAAAAAAAAGAAAAAATAATAATAACATGATTTATTATTTAGTATATTACATGTTGCCTCTAATAATAATATTCTTTATAATTTTGTGATGGCCTACTAAAAATTTAAATTGACAAATTCTATTTTTTTTTTCATTATTGTTTTTCAGTCCCACACTATAAACATCATGTCGTCTGAATGGGCTAATCTTCCGGATCTTATTCTCTCTGAAATAGCGTGTTGTATATCTGTCTATGATGATTTTGTCAACTTTGGTGCCGTCTGCAAGGCATGGCAACGTGTCTATTCAATGAAAAAGCCTCCACTATCTCCTAGGTGCCCTTGGCTTCTACTTGCAGAAGAAAAGGAGCAAAAAAATCATACACGCGTATTTTTCAATGTATTTGACAATAAAGTTTACAACTTCAACTTCAAGTTGCCCGAACTTGCTGGAAGAAAATGCATTGGAACATCTTTTGGATGGTTGCTCAGTGTAGGCATCGATTTCCAGATGAATCTCTTTCATCCATTGTCTAAACACCAGTTAAGTCTTCCCCCTCATACATATGTTTGGGAACGATATCGCAATTTTGAACTCTTCCCTTTAGATTATGGTGATATCTTTCTTTACAAGTGTGTTTTATCAAGGAATCCATGGAACTCTGTAACTCATGAATATGATCGTGATTGCATAATCATGGTTATCTATACTAATTTTAAAACATTGGCCTTCACTAGACCGCGATATAAAGCTTGGATTGATATAAAATGTGATTCTCAATGTTTTTATGACATTACACTCTACAAGGGAAAGTTTTATGCGGTAAACAATCATGGTAACGTTTTTGTTTGTCACATTGATGGTGATATTGTGTTCACTGAATGTATTACATTCTGCAAGGAACCTGAGGATTATATCCAAAAGTATCTTGTTGAATCATTGGGAGATCTTTTGTTGGTTTCACGCATACGAGAAGGTCCTCTTGAGGCCGATGAATTCATTAATGATGACTTTGAAGATGATATTGAGGATGTGAACATTCATGAAGATGAATCTGAAGAAGAACAAGAACAAGATCAAGAACAAGTACGAGAAGTAGGACAAGAAATCATCTATGAAATTCCGTATGTGACAACTGGGTTCAAAATTTTAAAATTAGAATCTTCACATGAAGTGAAATTCAAAAATGAATATGATTGGGTGAATGTTGACAGCTTGGGTGATCAAGCATTGTTTGTGGGCGACAATTCATCAATGTCTTTGTCTGCATCAAGCTTCAATGGATGCAAAGCTAATTGTATCTATTTTACAGATGACAATGTTGACTGCTATCCTAATTGCTTAAATGGTGGAGGGTACGATATGGGTGTATTTTGCATGGAAGATGGAACAATTAAGCAGCATTACAAAGGAAAATCCCTCTCTTCCTTTGCTCCTCCAGTTTGGTACATTTAATTTACATATGACATATGTATTGCATACGTAGATTTAAATAATTGAAGCTAGTGAATGTATGTAAAAGACTTGTCTTTATTTATCGGTCTTTGATTAATTGGTTTATTGAATAATAATACAGTTTTTTCCATTTTAATATTTAATTGCTATAATTTATAAGTTCTTTTTTTCTTTTTTTCATGATATAATGCCATACTTATGTTTTTCACTTATATGATGAACAATGGAACTTATCGTACTTATTTTTGTCTATCGATGAAGAAGGCATTAGTCCTTAATTTTATTCACTAACTTACTCTAGGACATATAATGTGCATATTGAATCTCAAAAGCATGAGAAAAGCTTTTGATGTTATATAGAGACAACAAAATAAGTGTATGGTGAAAATAAAAATATCACTTGATTAGTGTCGGGGACGTTTTGCGACAAGGGCCGAGATCGCTGAAATTAGCCCAAAACTCCCCTTGGGTTCATTAAATTCGTCAGTTATTTGGAGAGCCAAGCCCAAAATTCGCGATGTGAGGTACACAAAGGCTAATGGTGCTTTATGGAAAGAGAAAACAACACAAAAATGAAAACACAAGAAAGTGCAGAAACTATATATTTCATGAGTTAGAAATTTCAGCCCGTAGTCACACAGAGGAGGAAATTAAAGGAGGTCCCGAGCAAGAGAGGGAGAGTTCCCCTATATCAATATTTTCACCCCCAGGCCTTCAAATCGTCCCATACACTAGGTAGCTGACTGGGCTTTTTGTGTCAAAGTTTTGGGTTTTTTGTAGGGAAAAACGTTGCCCCTCTTGTGGGCTGGTGATACATATTTATATCAAGCTCTAGGGGATGCTTGTGACCAGTTTTTAGGTGGGAGGAAGCCCTTGGACCTTTCAGATGCTATTTCTATGACTTGGTGCATTATGTTTTATGCTTAGGTAAAAGTTTTGGTTGCTTTTTGCATGATTTTGGAAACAAAGTTATTTCCTCTTTACAGCTGCTGTCTCTGGTCTTTGTAGGCCCTGAAGACCACATTTGGGTGGCTGAGTGGGCTAGGCTGCTCAGCTTTTTCTTAGAGTCAGTTGCCTTGGTGTGGGAAAATAGAGTTAAGCTGAAAATAAAGGGCACAGTCACACAGAGCATGGAGTAAAGTTTGGGGTGAAAATTTCTGACATTGGACCTCCTTCATGGGCCCTAGATGCCCCCAGCGTCCCTGGCCCACTTCGCGGCACGTACAGGTCGAGCCTATGTAAAAAGGTCCAATGGGAACTAATCCACACCCACCAAAACCATTCCTACTCAAGTCCCCAACCATTCGCATGGGCTCGGGCCATGCAACAAAGCAGAATACATTGACAAAAATACACTATTTGAACTCGCTAAGCAATTGGGCTTAGTCATTCCGTCGAGCCATAAAATTTGTCACGAAAATGACCATTAACATTAGCCCCCCTCATACGAATGGCGCTTGCGGCATGCGTGTGAGCTTCACGGAATTTTCGCAAACTCCAAACACTTGATGAAGCATAGTATGGACCCACACCTGATGTTAGCATGGCCCATTAGATCTTCGCACTTTGCACAAACTAGTACATTGTCTGCGCTTATTTTCTTTTTCTAAAATCCCCTTTCCTTGTCTTATGTTGTTGTTGCCATCATTGTTATTTTTATTTATTTTTTTATTTTTTTGGTAAAATCATTGTTATTGTCTTATACATATATATATATATATATATATATATATGTCTGACTCCCTCCTCTCTTTTCATACTTGCAATGGTAACTTTAGCATTTACCATAGGAACTTTCACTTCCTTGACACCTTGGTGACTTTGGCTTTTGTCCTTTGCATCCTTTGACTTTCATACTACATAGGTGGCTTTAGCATTTCTTCTATTAAAGCCTTGGACTTTCACGCCACTTGCTTTAGTTTTGCATAAGGTAGCTTTTCTTTCATTTAAGATTTAGCCAACACATCATTTGCTTCTTCCTTGTCTCTTTTCTTCTCATTTTTAGTGACCTTCACGCCACTTTGCTTCAACAGGCCCCTTTTTCTTTTTCTTTTTCTTTTTTGATTCACGCCACTTTGCTTCCCTAGCAATACAGCTTTCATATTTTCTTCAAATGCTGTGAATATTTGCTTTAACCCCCATTTGGCAGTGAGATGATGGCAATGAAATGGAGGAGATTTTTTTTTTGGAGAGCATAAATTTGAAGAGCTCAGCACCATCCACTGTTCAAAATGTCGAGATTTGGATGGGACAAAGTGCTGCTGCGGAAGAAGAGAGGGAACCCGATAATATGAAGCAAGGAAACTTTGCCGACGATGACCAAAGAAGGTCCGCGGCAGCCCACTACCCATGGCCATGAGCTCGTTGGTACCAATGGTGATGGAGCGGTGCCTTGGTGAGTTGATTTGTTCATTGTGGCTATCTCTTGGTTGTGCTTGCTGATATGTTGAACAAATTATTCAAATAAATTTGTAGAGTGGCTTTTCTTTAGAAAAATGATAGTCCCATTGTGTCGATTCATGAGGTTGAGCCCTTTCTTTTTTTTAATTGATGCCAAAAGCTCGTGTTGAAGCCAATTTCCATTGATTCTAATAGTCGCAAGGCATGGAACTTAGTTCGCAATGCGGCTATGCTTGACTTTGAGTTGACCATCGTGTTGGAAGTAGAATGAGTCAATGACTTACTACAATTTTGACTTGGGCACATAGGGGAAAATGATGATGAATGAGAGACCATCTTGAACCTCTATACAAATTGGACCACCAGGATGCGTCAATATTTGAGTTGCTTGATTGTTGGTAAATTTGGTGAGATTGTGTTTGCCAAGATTAGTTTTGACGAATCCACAATCATGAGCGATATTGCTGCCTGCCTTGGGATAGCATATTTGAGGTGGAATGGAGCGAAGAATCACTTGGCGATGTAGTATAGGGGTGTGACATAGCTGATGTATGTGCTGCCAGCCTCCAGTATTGTGTCCTTGTGGCAAATGTGAATAATAATGCAGAGTCACAAGTTGTTGGCGCTTCATGCTTGTTGTAATGATGAGGAAATGTTGGTTGAGACGCCATTGGGATGAGTGTTAACATTAAGACATCGAAGGTGTTATTGATTGTGTGACGTAGAAGACAAGGTTGTTGGCGACTATAAAAGGGTTGGAATTTCAACTTGCATCTCTTGACAACTGGATTTTGTGAAAAGGTGGAAACTTCACAGAGAGATCAATTGCAAGCGAGTGTTCCGAACACGCTTCGGATATTGTTGCTGGTCTTGATCTTCTTCGAGTCCCTCTTTCTTTTCATTTATTTTAATACTTGAATTTGCCGAAACCTTGAGAACTCGAGTTGGTTGTAATGTATAATAGGGGCTGTTATTTTGGAAACACATTCTCTTGTATTTCGCTTTTGTGGACAACCCACTTATTTGTATAAAGCAGCTCCTATTATTAGTATTTGTTGAAACTTTGAACTTGTGCTGTCATGGTTAGTAGATACAATTTGTATTTTGTACAAAGAAACACATATATGATGTCTCAACATGTAATTTGAATTTTGGAATGAAAAGAATGATTTGTACCTCAAGGATGTGAATAGTTTGTATTTTGTACTTTAAGAATGAGTTTTTACCTTTCTTCAATAGGCTATAAGCATGTCTTTGTTGCGAAAACAATTCTTGTACGGCTGTGACCATTTGAATATGTAGAGAAAAGCTTGCTTGGAAGGGTCAAGTGCACCTTGCGATGAAGTAGCATAATTTCGATAGATTATATGCATTTAGGCTCTTGAATATTACTTGGCTTGATTGGATGGCTTGTGAATATGGCTTTGCCTTTGCAATGATAAGTTAGTAGACATGTTTGCTTGGTTGTCATGCCTTTGTGAAAAGGTTTTGGCTAAGCGCACGTCTCACTGTCTGTGCACCATTTTTCAGCGCTCTATTGACGGGCAAATTTGGTTTCACAGATAGCACCTCATATATATTGAAGATTGGCTCGCCGCTTGGTAGTCAACTTATTCTCGACATATATTAGATTGCTATTTCGTTAGTTTCAAGAAGCCCCCACATGTGGGCTGCGTTTGCGCATGCTGCAGCTCATGGTGCACTTGTTTATCACCGTTTCATAGAGGCTGATTGCGTTCTCACAGGCAGCGGCTTGAATAAAGCTTGTATTGCTATCAATTTTTGAAGATATCACTTTCTTGGATATTACGCCTTATAGAATGCACAATTTTGTCATTCTCTTGAGGAGTATTATCCTTGCACATAGCGAATTACCATTTGGCAATGGGTTAATAGTTCATTGACTTCCTTGCCGCTTTATAAGGTTTATGCATCGGCTTTCTCATCCTTTTGAGGGCTGGCTATGTCCCCGCATGTAGTGGATCACCGTGCTTGAATTTTAAGATATTATGTTGGTTTCACCATCGCTTTGTAAGGCTTGCCGTTAAGAAATTTTTTGCTTTCCCTACTTTGTCGAGGGCATTGCATCCTCGCAAGTAGGGGTCTTACCACATATGAATGATATGACATCTCGTCAGTTCTCTAATCATTCGGTAGGGATTTCCTTTGAGGACGCATTGGCTTCCCTACCTTGTTGAGAGCTAGTCGTGCCCTCACAAGTAGGGGTATCGCCATAATAAAACGTCTCATTGGCTTCCTAGCCATTTGATAGGGCTTACCATTGAGAGAGTATGTGTTTGGCTTTTCCTACCTTATTGAGAGTATTTTTTTTTTTTTTTTACCCTCGCATGTAGAGGCTCATGTGATAATTTGTTAGTTTTCTTGTCGTCTCACAAGATTTCTCATTAGAAGAAAGCATTGGCTTTCCCCACCTTATTGAAGGCATTGCACCTTTACATGTAGGGGTCTCACCATGCTTGGATAATATGATAGTTCGTCGGTTTCCTAATGTTTCATAGGGCTTGCCTCCGAAAATTAGTATGAGTGAGATATATTGTTGTCACTTATGATCTTGTGCGAGATGCCGAAGCGACGAATGATATGCTCTTTGATGGAGTTGGTTATGACCACTCCCATTACTTTTCTTTGAGTGGAATTTCTTCCACCCACTTAGTGAATTACTTAGTGCGGTAAAGACTCGAATGTACCTATTCAATGGTGGATGGATAGGTCCGATGAGATCAAGCCCCCAAGTATAAAAGGCTATGAGGTGATCATGTCTCGAATGCTTATAAGGCGTGTGCGTACAAGCTTGGAGTGTATTTGGAAGTGCGGCGACTTTTAGTGAATTTGGTAATGTCAAACCAATGGTATGCCATCGCCAAGAGTTATTTGGTGGCATTTCTTCCTCCCTTAGTATTCTCAATACTACTTGAAGATAAGTTCTGAAAATTGGGGTCCTTCCATTTGCTATATAGAGGGTAGAACATGATTTTTCTTTGCTAAGGATATGTTGTGCTGTAGACAACGACTCCATACTTTGCTAACTTGGCTTCTAATTTTGGGACGATGATCGGCTAAGCATCGGAGATGTCGATATAGGGTTGCTTCATTCCCAACACAACAATTTTTTTTTTTTATGCTTTGGTTAGCCTCTTTGTCGAAAATACATGGTACTGCAAACAACGGCTCCATACTTTGCTTTCTTGACTTCAAACTTTGAGATAATGATGGGCCAAGCATTAGAGACGTCGGTGTAGGGTTGTAGCATCTCTAGCACAACAATTTCTATCGTTAGCCTCTATGCCGCTTATTCCAAGTTTCCACATTGAACTAAAATTCCACTCGAAAATCTTTGGAATGGATTTTCAGCAACCAGCTTGTGATTTTTTTGAGCTGTTTGACATCAATGTTTAGAGCGAGCTCTAGCAAAGCATTTTTTTAAAGGTGCGAGCGAACTCTCCTTATTAGTTGGCTTGGCCGCAGATTTCAATTGCAAGAATTAAGTGACAAGAACAATTTTCTTGATGATGGCAACGTTTGAACTTCCCTCTTCACGTATAATCTCAAATTCAAGAAGGATTAAGGCGTTGTCATGGCTTAGAATGCATGCGCTTGTCATGACTTGAGATATATGAACATGCCATGGCTTGGAGTGCGCGGATCAACCAAGATTTTGGATGCATGAGCTCGTCATAGCTTAGCGTTCATGAGCGTGTCACGACTTCGGTGAGAGGGAATTGAGTTCGGATTTTCTTTGTTGTTGGGTACTCCGAGAAGGTTTCCGTTTCACCCTAAGTGCAAATGTGATTTATATCAATAAGTGATAGTCATGGCCAAGCGAAGTAGCATAAACGACTTATAAAAAATATTTTGATTAAAAATTTGAAAAAATTAAATGGTTTAAATGATATGTATAAAAAAATGAATTAGCGAAGAGAGTGCTCGAGAGTCTTAGCTTAAGCATGCTTTAAATGATAGTATGTTGCTCGTATGACTTCAAAACTTGGCTTATGAAATGTCGCTTCTTAAAAACTTGATGTATGGTGTGTTGCAACCTCAAGGCTTGGTGCACGGAACGTCTAGCGCCTTACGGTGGGCCATTTAGCTATGGCCTTTAGCTCTTTGGTGAAGATTTCATTTAGCGGTGATGCAAAAAATGTTTAGCTCAAGGCTTGGTATATGGAATATCTAACGCCTTGCGATGGGCCATTTAGCTATGACCTTTAGCTATTTGGTGAAGACTTCGTTCAGCGGTGACGCCAAAAATATTTAGCTGCGAAGGGTTGCACATAGCAGCGATTGTTGTTGTGCCAAAATAATTTAATCACTCGCGGCAGCCCCATATGCTCAGCGCTAACTCAGCAACAATACAACTTGATGTATGGTATATCACTACCTCAAGGCTTGGTATATGGAATATCTAACGCCTTGCGATGGGCCATTTAGCTATGACCTTTACCTATTTGGTGAAGACTTCGTTCAGCGGTGACGCCAAAAATATTTAGTTGCAAAGGGTTGCACGCAGCAGCGATTGTTGTTGTGCCAAAATAATTTAATCACTTGCGGCAGCCCCCATATGCTCGGCGCTAACTCAGCAACAATACAACTTGATGTATGGTATGTCGCTACCTCAAGGCTTGGTATATGGCACATCTAGCGTCTTGCGGTAGGCCATTTAGCTATGGCCTTTAGCTATTTGGTGAAGACTTCATTAGCAGTGACACCAAAAACATTCAGCTACGAAGGGGCAATTATTGTTGCGCCAAAATGAGTCAATACCCGCGGCTCCCATATGCTCAGCGCGTGAGGGGTTCTTGGTTTTGAAATTGATGTTTAGAGCTTTGCATTGTTGATTATTGATTGGAAACGTCATTCCCTTTGCAGTTGGATTTGTGGCTCGCCATTTTTGCATTTTCAAGCTACAACAAAAATTTTCACAAATATCATGTAAAGCAAGAGATATATGATGATTCATCCATAAGAATGATAGCTAAAAAGTAATAATAATATAGATGAGTGGAAGAAATATTTTTTTTTTTAATAAGAAAGTTGATTCTCCCTCCGTCCTTCACTTCTTGGGTGGTTTCTGGAGGTTGGAGCGATCTCGTCACATGATTTGGAGCATTTCCAGCAGCTCAATGAGCTAAGGATAAAACTTATTTCAGCTCAACTTCACCATGCTCTTCTTGCGCGGCAAAGTATCATACAGTTTCTCTTAGAACGACAAGTTGGTGTGAGAACATCATCTTTTTGCTGGTTTCGCATCTTCGGATACATGACTTCTCTTGTTTCAGCTGCTTGACTTCCTCTCAATGAGCTTTGCTACGTCGGCAAGCGTGACATACTGAGAAGCATTATTAGCATCGAGAGCATCACTGGCTTTGTCCTGCCTCGTCTTTTCGCTATTATCCGCCACCTTTTCATTTTGTCCCTTTTCGCGCGTGGGCTCCTCTCGCCGTGGATTTTCCTTATCGCAAGCCTTGTTGGATTCTTCAATGCGCTGGATAGTCTGAGCAAGGTTATCCTGGTTCCGCTGCATGCCTTGCATCATTTAAAATAGTTCCTTCATTTGCTGAGGGGCTTGTTCAACCTCCTCCTCAAGACGTACTTCCCTCAAAGAGGAAGCGTCAGCGGCAGCCCCTTGAGATGGAGCAACGGTGTGGGAAGTACGTTGGTTTTTTTGACTTGGGAGGCATGGTTTCTCCTTCCTTAGCTGCTTGACTCCCCAGCGGAGTCGCCAAAATGTCAGGGACGTTTTGCGACAAGGGCCGAGATCGCTGAAATTAGCCCAAAACTCCCCTTGGGTTCATTAAATTCGTCAGTTATTTGGAGAGCCAAGCCCAAAATTCGCGATGTGAGGTACACAAAGGCTAATGGTGCTTTATGGAAAGAGAAAACAACACAAAAATGAAAACACAAGAAAGTGCAGAAACTATATATTTCATGAGTTAGAAATTTCAGCCCGTAGTCACACAGAGGAGGAAATCGAAGGAGGTCCCGAGCAAGAGAGGGAGAGTTCCCCTATATCAATATTTTCACCCCCAGGCCTTCAAATCGTCCCATACACTAGGTAGCTGACTGGGCTTTTTGTGTCAAAGTTTTGGGTTTTTTGTAGGGAAAAACGTTGCCCCTCTTGTGGGCTGGTGATACATATTTATATCAAGCTCTAGGGGATGCTTGTGACCAGTTTTTAGGTGGGAGGAAGCCCTTGGACCTTTCAGATGCTATTTCTATGACTTGGTGCATTATGTTTTATGCTTAGGTAAAGGTTTTGGTTGCTTTTTGCATGATTTTGGAAACAAAGTTATTTCCTCTTTACAGCTGCTGTCTTTGGTCTTTGTAGGCCCTGAAGACCACATTTGGGTGGCTGAGTGGGCTAGGCTGCTCAGCTTTTTCTTAGAGTCAGCTGCCTTGGTGTGGGAAAATGGAGTTAAGCTGAAAATAAAGGGCACAGTCACACAGAGCATGGAGTAAAGTCTGGGGTGAAAATTTCTGACATTGGACCTCCTTCATGGGCCCTAGATGCCCCCAGCGTCCCTGGCCCACTTCGCGGCACGTACAGGTCGAGCCTATGTAAAAAGGTCCAATGGGAACTAATCCACACCCACCAAAACCATTCCTACTCAAGTCCCCAACCATTCGCATGGGCTCGGGCCATGCAACAAAGCAGAATACATTGACAAAAATACACTATTTGAACTCGCTAAGCAATTGGGCTTAGTCATTCCGTCGAGCCATAAAATTTGTCACGAAAATGACCATTAACAATTAGTAACAAGTAGCATTATCAATTATTTGTCAAGGGCCTAGTAGTTGAATTGACATTTCTCCATGCACAAAGTGCTTGGAATTGAAGGAGGGAAAGAGTTTTAGTTGTGAAGTTAACAGTATATTGTAACTATCTAAAAAAAAACATTAATGATTATTTTTAAAAAAAAATTGTAAATGAACAAAAAAACAAACTTTCTTGAAAGAGAAGTCAAGCCTTTAGTAATACATACTCCACCAAAAAGACAAGTAAATAAATGTGATGCAGGGAACAAAGTAATTGTTTAAATGAATGTTTGGAAAAATATATCTTCCTTAAGCAGTAAAAAAGTATGAGCGTTTGGATTTAGATGGTAAAATCAAAATTTTGAAACTGAAAGGTATAAAATCTAAACATCCTCAAACTTCAGGGGTAAAATCCAATTAGCCCCAAACTTTTGGGGTGTAGTTTGCATTTTCCCCTTTAAAACAATATATCTTCATTAAGTAGTAAAAAAGTATGGGTATAGGGAAAGTAGTGTAGACTTCCAAATTCTACGAGTAGCTTTCCTTTGTAAAATCATAAGCATTTATCACCTCACCCAATTAGATGCTAAAGATATATAATTACTAATTAGGTAGCTTAATTTGATAATTGCACCTTCGGGTCCGTTTGGATACCACTTATTTTGCTGAAAACTAAAAACACTGGAACAAAATAATTTTTGAATGTGTGAATAGTGCTATGAGACCCATTTTTAATGAAAGTTTTGTTGAAAAAATAGGTTTGTAGGTCCATGAACAGTGCACAGACCTACTAGAACTCAGTTAACGCTCTTCTCAAAAAAAAAAAAAAAAAAAAAAGACGCTAAGACTTTCATCATTATCCAAATGGATACTTCAATTGACATAAAAAGATTAAGAACATCAAAAACCCATTTTTGACCCCATATTCTGGTTTTGATTGGTTTTTACCAAACTTGACTAGTGCCCGAATAAAACTAGAGATTTTCTCCTTTGTTCCAATGCTTACAATGCTTGAAGTAGTCACCAAAAAAGGTAATTATGGGATAATCATCTGGTGGAATGTTGTAAAAGCCTCAATTTTGTGAGAACTAGAAGCCTGCATGGTCCACAATGAGAACCAATAAATCATTAGTAAGTTTGTGGAATATACTCAATCAAGTATACCAAACAATAAACAATGAGAACATACCTGCAGAATTGCATGAAACTCTGCTTTAAGAAATTTGATAACTTAAGCAGACCTAACAAAGCTCTGTGCTGATCTTGGTACTTCAAAAGAACATCTAAGTGAAGCTCTTGCAGACGAGGGAAAGCTATAAATTCATCTTTAACTCTGATAGAGCACCATTCCTCCCATGCAGACATCCAACGACACTTCAATATTTCAAGATATAGAAACCACTGAGCCGCAAGAGAATTGTTCCCATAAAACTCAGGACCAACAGTCACTAATTATCAAAACCTTCAATGGAAAGGTGTTTCAGGGAAGGTAATTTCCCAAGGGGTAGCAAGATACAGAAATTTTCACAATTTTGAAAGCTTACAGATTCAATATTGCAGAATGAATCATCTCCTAACCAACCTCGAAATCTTGTGCCACCATAAGTATGGATCTGTAGCTTATTCAAGTTTGTATGAGGCACAAGCTTCTCGAGTACATTATTTGTGCAGCCTGAGGGCCATCCATTCAACAGTGCTTTCCGCAATATTCCAACTGCACTTCACATATCCAAATCCTGTCTGATGTTAAGTCAAAAGCTGCAGACATTCAACAAACACAATTATTGCTTGTTGGTTTTATCCTAAGAAGAAAAATAAATGAAGTTTGTTCATTAGGCCCTACATTAACCCTGGACTTTTTGTGTACAGAGCTTTCAATATCACTACAACAAGAATCATCATTGGGGCTTCAAACTTGTACAGAAAATATGAGTCAGGTTCCCGCGAAGGGTTGACAAGAAATGTAGGCATAAAATGAGACAGGGCAAAGCTCAAGCATTTCCAGTATACAATAGTCACTCATTGACCTCTATGAACAGACAAAGCTCTAGCATTGCTGCTACCAGTTATGCAATGATCACTAAAAGACAGAAGTTGAAGTTGATAATTTAGATTTATTTTTTATTTAAATTTTTTATTGAGGCAATATAACAAAACAAAGAAGTAAAAGAATGAAATCCTATTTGACCTCGGTAGGGAGAATGAGAAGTGAATTGGAGGGCTTCTCGGATTTTGAGCTCAGCAATAGAATTGGATTTGAGCAACTCTATTGCTGACCAGACAAAGTACTAGCGCTGCTTCTCCTGGTTATTCAAAGATCACAAAAAAGCATTAGTTAAGGTCAATAAATAAGAAGAATCACCGGATCATAGTAAATTAAGTTAACAAATAGCGGAGTACCTGAGAAGAAGTTGGATATATTGAACAGCTGGGGTTCCTGTAGAAATTAAGCCCTTCAGATTTAGATCACTTTTCCATCAATTTTTATGACTGGTACGTGAGCAGTCTTGGACCAGTCTTCCCCTTTATCCCTTAGGCACCGATTTTTCAGCAATGGACATTTCTTGACACTCAGAAAAGATAGAGATGTTGGCAGACCCTCTTCTGGCATGGAATGAAGATTTGAGCAGCAGACAATCCCCAAGTTTTCAAGTGCAATAAGATAAAGCTCATCGCCATTCAGAGATTTCAAAAGAGGATTATTCCAAATTTCAAGGGACATAAGAGACAAGGGCAGCTGCTCCCTCTCTGGAAAGGATTCTGAAATTTCAAATTTACCTCTGATACAGAAGCTTCTCAAAGAAGGCAGTGCTTGCAAACCCCAACCCAAGCGGCAGGTGACAAGTTTTTTACAAGAATAGATTTCAAGGGAATTTAAACTGGAGGGCAACCCCCCGTCTGGAAATGACTCAAGTTCCGGACAAAAACGTATACTCAAAATCTGAAGAGATGGGAGCAGGGTGTGCATCTGGCCTGGCAGGGACTTCAACAGTTATAAACACGGAACCAGGTCAGGTTGGGGGCAGGTAGTCCCTCTTCAGGCAGGGATACAAAATTGGAACAGTTACTGATTTGTAAGCTCCTTGAGATAATAGATGCTGAAGCCGTCCTTGATTTGAAAAAGAAAAGGAATGAAGATTCTGACATCCGTGGATATCAAGATGATTCAGCTTTGGAAATAATTTCGATGGGAAGGACACAAGATAATTGAAACTGCTTCTTATGCACAAACTCTCAAGGGATGGATAGCATTCATGCATTGGAAACACTAATTTCCCACAGTTGTTGACACTAAGTGATTTTAGTGTATCGGCTTCGCCAATACTAGGAAGCAACCTGAGAGATGGACAATCAGAGACATCTAACTCTTCAAGACACTGGTTGTTACCCATAGGTAAGGACACCAAGGCATCATATCCACTAATTGTGAACTTTAGCACTTGAGGTGGTAACTCATTCAACAACACCTTCTTGCAATACTGTAACTTCAATTCACGGATGGCTGGTACACGTGAAAGTGAAGCAACAAGCTGCTGACACTTCTCAATCACAAGTGTCTCTAAAGAAAAAAGGCTGTCAGGAAGACCCTTAGTCAGGTTACAACAATTTTGTATATAAAGCCGTTGAAGACGAGAGAAAGGTACTACACCTTCATCGTCATCTCTGAAAGGAAGCCATTCCTGCAATTGCAACATGTTCTTGAGGCGCAAAGTTTTTAGCGATGCAAATGGCTTGCTTTCAGAATCAACAGTCCCATAAAACTCCGAACCAATAGTCACTACTCCATCTAACCCCACAATAGAGAGGGACTCCAGAGAGGGAAGTTTACCGAATGGTGGCAAGAAGAGGCAATACTTACAATTATGAATTTGGACCGATACCATATTACAGGATGCGGGTCCTAACCAGTCTGAAAATATTGTGCCACCATAATTTTCAATAGTAAGCTTTCTCAGGTTTGCACGAGGTTGCAAGTGGTCTAGTGTATCTCGATCTTTTTTGGAGTCATTTGTATCCCCACCCCACTTTAACACCAATTCATTAAGTTGCAACTTATCCCTCAAATTGGCCTCTAAAGCATCTCTAGCATCAACAACATTTTCCAGCTTTGAAACAGAAAGATTCCCCCTAAGTTGTCGAAACTCCCTCAACTCTTTGATGTTAGAACCACCATTTTTTCCCAAAATAAAAGAAGTTAATGTTTGGAGACTTTTCAATCTACCCATTAGCAATGGCATTTCTTTCAAGTTTGTTCCAATAATATCAAGATGACGCAAGTTAATTAGCCAATCCCATGTTGGCATATCGAGTCTGGCAATGCTGTCAAATTCCTGTAGTGAGATAGAGATAGTACCCTTAAGCTTCTTAGTTCGGGTAATAAGTGGAATATAACTTTAGTACTTGAGCATCCAGATAGCAATGACACATTTGATGGTAGAAAGCTTCGCAAACCCTTGGTTCGATGAAAGGCTTCAAATTTCTCATAGGCATCAAACTTCATTCTAGAATACGAAAAATAACGAGTCTTTCTTGACAAGCCATATGAATTTTCAGCCTCCATTCTAAAACAAAACTCTCCAGAGACAGAGAGCTAAATCATTCAAAAGATCATGCATAACATAGTATTGAATCCTACCACTTGACCGCTGAAAGAAAGACCTAGATGCTAGATCGTTGAAGTACTCAACACCTACTTCTTCCAAATTCTCTCTTTTAGGATGCAGCAAAAAATCTTCTGCCATCCATAAGAGCACTAATTGCTCCTTTTTAAATTTGAAATTTTTAGGAAATATTGAACAATATGCAAAGCATGGCTTTAGATGTGAAGGTAAAAAATGGTAACTCAACCTGAGAGCTGGAAGAATATTGCTTTCAGAGTCTGAGAAATTCCATATATTGCTCTCCAATACCTTAACCCATTCCTTAGGATCCAACTTCAACCGTAAGAGACTACCAAGAGTTTTTGCTGCTAAAGGCAAGCCATTGCATTTTTTCACTATATCCTTCCCAAATAGTTCCAACTTCGGATGCGCCGTAGATTCTCTGTTTCCAAATGCATGTTTTGCAAATAATAACCAGCAATCTTCATCCGTTAAAGGCTTTAGATGATAAGTTGGAACTGTGCGTGCAATTGACGCAACAGTTTCATTACGTGTTGTCAATATTGCCTTACTTCCATTAGCCCCAGATTTGAAAGGGGTTCGTAAGACCTCCCAATCCAAGTTTTTTTTTTTTTTTTGATAAACCCAATCCAAGTAATTCTCATTCCAAATATCATCTAACACAATCAGAAATTTCTTTCCCACAAGACTCTTGTTCAACCTAACTTGGAGTAGATCTAGGTCGTCAGTATCACCTGTCGAGGAAGTCACTGCCTCAAGAATAGTATTTGTGATCCTAAGCACATCAAATTCTTGTGAAACACAAACCCATGCTCTGACATCAAATCGCTCCGTCACCAACTCCTTGTTGTATGCTAGGGTGGTCTTGCCTACACCACCCATGCCCACTATGGGAATCACACTTATGTTATAACCACTGCCATCATCTGCTAGCAACAATTCAATTATGGCCTCCGTATCTCCATCTCTACCATATACAGCAGATTCTTTTACCAAAGACGTCGTCGGCCTTTTTGGTGAAGGTTTCTCACCACCACTACTTTCTTTAAGACCAAGGAGGTCTCTTTGTTTTGCAAGATATTCT
This sequence comes from Quercus aquifolioides, assembly GCA_019022515.1. Taxonomy (NCBI): domain Eukaryota; kingdom Viridiplantae; phylum Streptophyta; class Magnoliopsida; order Fagales; family Fagaceae; genus Quercus; species Quercus aquifolioides. The sequence continues at coordinate 417,017 of JAFHAW010000292.1, forward strand.
AGGCTACCTAGAGTCTCTTCTATCTTAAGTTCTATTCCCTTGTAAGAAGAACTATGAGAAGTCAAGTTGAAGAGTTGTCCCTTACTCTTCAGTTCAGCTTCCAACCTGTAGCGCGAGGCATCAGTAGCAATCTCATCCAGCAAGTCCTGAGCATGATAGGCAGCATCTTTTAGCGTGTTAACCCACTCTGACAACTGGGATTTTTATCTGCTTCTCTTCTGCTTCATTGAGGACTGCATTGATAAATGATAGAGTTGTCTTCAACTTCCTCAGCGGTTCACTATTATCGGCTGAAGAACTCTAGTACCTCATGAGAAACCATCCTGTCAAACAAAACCCGGAGGAAGGCAGAGAGAAATGCTCTTGAAGAAAAAAATAGGAAGTGGTTGAGATCAATCTTTGAGGATTCTATAATTATTTCTTGAGTCAGATTTAAAAAATAAACAACTCTTTTACTTTCTAAGGGGAGACAACCTACCAAGCCGTGTGACAGACTTGGACCCCCATAGCACACTCAGAAGGGCAATTTGTTACTTTCTTTTTCTTTTTCATTTTTCATTTTTCTTTTTTGTTACTTACATGTTGAATCCACCACTTTTTTATTTTATTTTTGTAAGCAAATTATGTCATTGATCTATAAAGTTCTTCTTATAAATATATTGACTATCAGTAATGGTTTTTACTACGCTATATTTTGGTTTTCTTTTCTCTAAAAGAAAAAAAAAAAAAAAAAAAAAAAAAAAAAAAAAAAAAAAGAACAAATATACACTATGCATAATAGATTGAAAAGAACTATAAAAATATCATAATTTACGAATCAAATCCAATGCTAAAGCCAAACCTCCATAATCAAATCTCCAATTATTAATACAGTTTTGCCAGTTTTAACACTTCTTGATAAACAACATTGTATGTTTTTAGGCCCCTTAAAACTCACCCGGATTAACCTAGTTAATAAGCCAAATTATTAATAATCCAAATTTCAGATTTAGGTTATCACAATCAAACAATCATATCATGTATAGCAGCGAAAAAGTAAATAACACAAAGATCTGGTCACCCAGGAAAACCAAACCGGTAAAAAACCTGGGGATGATTTAATCTAGCTATCCTCAAGGTAAACTTGAATCCACTATAGAAAGAATTAAAGTTTTACAATAAGACTTAAACCACTAACTTCTTATTGCTACCCACCAGTAGAAATTTACTAACACGAACACGTGCAAGCTACGAGACCACGGACTCTTTCTTTCTTAGATTTTCCAGCAAATACAACACCCCCGCTTGTGTATCTTTAAGCTCTTATGGCAGCAACTGAATGATCATCAAGTTCTTGAAGAAATCTCCTATTGATAATCCTAAGCTTATGTGAAGGAAAGCTCCTCACAGATCTCACAAGAGATTCACACAAACAGCAATATGAGCAACTTTTAAAACGTGGCTAGGGTTTGCCTTATATACCTAGGGCAAAAACATAAAACCCTAAACTTTTTAGGAGTTAGGGCTGAGTTGGAATTATGCAGTAAAAATGCATTCTGCTCGAGATTCAATCGATTGAGCCTAAGCTTTGATCAATCGAGTCAGGCCGAGATGCACAATAACTACTGCATTAGCTCGATTCCAACTTTACATAAAAGAACCAACTTTGAGCAAGTCTAAACAATGCTAAACAACCTGTTTTGATCATGGGTTGCCAACAATACATATTAGAGTTCTAAATACATGAAATCCTAAGTCTTTAGAACTTAACAAACATTTTTAGTGCATCCATCATTTCGCATTATCGGATGGTTTTAATGGAATTCTAAGTATAAAGACTCTCTATCACATTCTAATTAAGTTTCTATCACCATAGAACCATTCATAGATCGGAATCCACCAAAGAGCTTGAAGATTAACCATCCAAGGTAATTTTTAAGCATAGGATTTCATTGAATTTTAGGGTCTGTTGGGAAACAAGGCAAAAAAAGGGATAGAGGAAATGGACTGATATCAATACCCTACAACAGAGTACAGAGAATGTTAACCCCTAAGAATAAATACCCAAATAGTAATGTTAATCTCTATAGATGTTTCAACTTTCAATACCCAAAAAGTTGTTGAAAAAGCTATCAACCAAAAGATACATAGACTGATAATGCCACAAATATTGAAATATATTCAAAGAGAACCAAAAAATAAAATAAAAAATCAATGTACGGGAAACGGAAACAAGAATCACTTGGACTATGGAATTCGGAAAGCATTGGATGTTTTCTTTAAAACCTAAAGCAACAGCAACAAAGTACACAGATTGAGAATCAATACGACAATACCTTAATAGCAATGAAACTTTATATCACGAAAAAAATGCCCCAAATAAGTTACAAATATCAAACATTTTCTTTTCTCTATATTCAATTTGCCAGCAACTAATCAAATATTATAAACTAAAAATCAATAATCCAATGTAATTTTTGAGCAAAAAAGGAAGTGTGGTTGCTTGAGTTAAGAGCTGATGCAAACCTTATCTCTAAAGTTTTTCATCTCTATATAAAATACAAAATCCCTCTGTTAGATATACTGTAATTACACAATAACTCATTATACTATCAAATATAAAATTTGTTTAACAACATAGTCATAAAAAGTGTTAATTCTGATTTTATAATCTCTAAACCAAACCTACCACTAAAAAGATATCTTTCATAGCAATCATTAAATATTTGATATCCAATATCCAAAGGTATTTACTTGCTTCCTAAGAACTTGAAATTACTCCAATTTGATTGCATCCAAATATTGAAGAAACTACAACATAACAAACATTATGGGTGATTATTATTTCCTGATTATCCAAATAACTACCTTTTATGAAATAAATTAAACTGATATTAAAAAAATAAAAATAAAAAGCCCCAACACAGTCCACAATAGGAGACACAATATATTTAGGCTTTTTACCTTAGAAAGGATATAGAGATGTGGCTGAAAAGACATATTGTTTGCACTAAAGAACCAAAATTCCAAACAATAAATCTAATTCGAGAGATAATCCACCAACTACAAAACCCAATATATAGCAGTATCATCTATACTAATCCAACCAATAATTGCACATGCATGAAAGAGATCTATATATTACTAAAAGCTGAAGCATAGCGATTAATGTTGTTGCTCTCATGTTACGCCACATCAGCTGCCACGTCATTTTTTTAAATTTTTTTTATAATATAATTTGTCCTACAATTTTAAAATGGTTTTTACAATTTTCAGCCTTATAAATGCAGCCCACTATTTATTTATTTACTTCCACTATCACCCTATAATAAATCCAGCCCACTACTTACTTATTTACTTCCATTATTACCTTATAATAAATCTGTATAATTAATCCAATCCACCTCTTATTTATTTAGTTTCACTGTCAAGCCCAACCCAAAGCCTTTTCAATTCAGTTTTAAAGTTTTGTGTGAGCCTTTTCAGCTTAAAGGAAGGAAAAAAAAAAAAAAAAAAAAAAAAAACAAAACAACCAAACAAACGTTGAAGCCTTTCAAGCTTTAGGATTATTTTTTTTCCAATTTTTCTATAATTGCTTTTAACATTTATTTTTTTAATATTACACTTCTCCAACCTTTCTCTCTCCCTTATCATTTCATCTCCACACTACTTCTTCAATCTTTCTCTCTCTCTTACCTTTTCATCTCCCCACTACCCTACATTAATATCATTCTTCCTCTTTCCCTTCATCTTCATTTATTTTTGTCTCTTTTTATTCACACACTCTTACTATAAATTTGTCACTATCTCTTCTATTCTATACATAGTTTTCCCTCACCAAAAAAAAAAAAAAGGTTCCCTCTCTCTCCCTCTCTCTCTCTCTCTCTCTCTCTCTCTCTCTAAATTTTTTTAGTGGATTTTTTTATTTTTCTTGCATCTCTACTTTAGGTTGATAATTTTTTATATTCTTTAAAACTCTATTTTGGGTTAGTGTAATTTAGTTTTTTTTTTTTTTTAATTGTTGTTGTTGTTGTTTTTTTTTTTTTTTTAATTCTTTTTTATTGTTAAATGTTATCTTATTGCGTTCTAAAGAATTAAATATAGCATATAAAAATATAATATTATTCTATTATATAGCATGATTTGGATAATTTGCTATTTATTCTGTTACATAGCATGATTTTTTATATTGCTCAATTTAGATGTTAAACTATGAGACTTTACTAATTTTTGTTTATTTTCTAATCCTTTGTGGTGGGCAAAGTACTCTATAATGCCATTTATTTAAAGAAAAGCAAAGGTTAGCCAAACGAAAATAATCGGATAGGTGACAAATTTTAACTTTTGCAATTTTATTTTAATTATTATTATTTTATAACAATGCATGTATAGAAATTTAATTCTTAGATTTTGCTAATAATTGTTTATTTGATAATATGTTTTGGGTGGCCGAAATTATAATTTCTACAAAGAAAATAACCTTAATAGATTATCAAAAACAAAATTTTATCCTAATATTGGTTCAATTAATCATTGTTAAGTTTTATTAATTTTTTAAGTTTAAGTTTTTTTTGGTGTTTTGGATTGTTTCTATATTACATTTATGATTGTTCCTATAATAAATAAAAATATAATTACGAAATACATTACTCATTATTAGATTAGTTTAAATTGTAAAAAAAAAAAAAATTTAATAAAACCACCATAAAAATAATTATCACACGCAACACGCGGGTTCACGGCTAGTTTATAATAATAATCAAAAAAACGTTCAATGCCAAAATAAATCGGAGTTGCTTGAAGGCAAGAGACAAACAATTGAGAGTGGTGATTGGTTAAGAGAGGTTGCTAAAATGGGTACTAAGTGAGTGAGTGAGTGGGCTTCTCAATGGAGGAGGAAATATGGGTTGATAATATTCTTCTTCTTCCTAAACTTTCTCCCTCTTTATGTATTTGTCTCGTTCTCCCTGTATCTTGTCTCTATCCATTCTCTCTCCTCATATCTATGGGAGTAATTAGAGACCACAATTCTTATCTTTGGAATTTCGTGTTTATCAAAGTAAGTGCGGTGGATAAGATAAAAATGTGAAATGGAAAAATGGAAAAATGTTAAATAACGCCTATTAAACTTTCTTATCAATTTTGTTCCCTTATCACACTTCTAAACCAAATAGCCTTCTCTACATTTCCATATATGTCTTAAGAGGTCCTCAACCCTTTCTTTTTTATTTCTTTTTTTGATGGGAAACTTGGACCCGAGAACTTAGCTTCCCTGGCTAGCACATGTGCTGCTCTGTTGCCATCCCTTTTCAAGTGCTTGAATGAATAGCAAGAGAAGGAGTGCAAAGTAGACTTGATGTCATGAAGGATATGTCCAATCTCACCACCTGTGCAATTCGAGGAAAGGGCTTGGATTATCAATAAAGCATCTGACTCAAAAATGGCGCACGGGATCTGAATTTCTGACACAAAGAGAACTCTTTGGAGAAGGGGATAGGCTTCAGTCACCTCGGCAGAGAAGTCCGATGAAAGGAGCTTGCTTAGAGCTCCAATTGGAATACCTGTGTTGTCTCTGATGGTGACACCAATACATGAGTTCCCTCCATTTGCGGAGGTTGCTCCATCGACATTAACCTTAAGGAAACTTGGGGGAGGGGCTGTCCATTTATGTTGGGGAGCAGAAGGTGTTAGGATGGGCAGAATGTAGGCATTATTGAAGTCTAGTAAAGCTCTTCTAGCAAATTCCCACACTTGCACCGAGTTAATACTTGCATCATTCTGAATGACTTGGTTCCTATTACCCCAAATGGACTAAGCAGTCATGAAAAAGATGTCAAGGTCCTTGGAGGTTCCTTTCTCAAAAAAAGCTAACCTGCAATGTCTAAAATGTCCAATTCTGCAGCATCAACATCTAATAGGCAGTCCTACCACAAAGCCCAAGTATTCCTAGCATGTGCACAGTGTATAAGAGCGTGTGTAGTAGTTTCCATACATTTGTCACACAAAGAACAAAAACCAGCTAAGCTCAAACCTCTGCAACTGAGATTATACATGGTGGGAAGACCATTCATGCAGGCACACCAGGCAAAAATCTTGACCTTAGAAGGGACTTTGAGCTGCCATATTTTCCTCCAAAATGGTAAGGCCGAGCTGTCAAAAAGTCTTCTTCTTGTTCACCTTGTTCAATCATCTTAGCAGCGATATAATAAGCACTTTTTATAGTAAATGAACCATTTTTGTTCCCCATCGAGATTAGGCTATCCTCCAGAAGGCTATAGCTGATAGGGATTCTAAGGATGGTGGCGGCTTCAAATGGGAGGAACAAGTACTTCACCAGTTCTAGTTTCCACCATTTGGTGTCTTTATCAATGAGTGAGGATACCATTGGTAAGTTGTCAAAAGGTTTTTTTTGGGGGGGGGGGGGGGGATATCCTTGTGGGTGGTCGATGATGGCAGCCACCTATCCTCCCAAATGTGGATCCTTTTGCCATTTCCCACCCTCCACCAAGTGTCTTTCCTAATAATATCCAAGCTATTATGAATGCTCCTCCACACATAACTTGGATTGCTACCTTTTTTAGAGTTTATGACATCGTCATGGGGAAAATACTTTGCTTTATAGACCCTTGCCACTAGGGAGTTGGGGTTCGAGAGGATCTGCCACCCTTGCTTGGCTAATAAGGCTAAGTTAAAGGCTTGAAGATTCCAGAATCTCATACCCCCAAAGAGCTTGGATTGGCACATCTTTTTCCAACTCACCCAAGCCAATTTTGTTTCTTGATTCCTTTGAACCCACCAGAAATTTCTCATCATCCATTCAAGATCATCACACAACGTTTTAGGCAATTGGAAGCAACTCATGGTGTACGTTGGAACGGCTTGTGCAACGACTTTAATGAGAATTTCTCTACCCCCAATGGAAAGCAACTTCCCTTTCCAACCAGCCAGCTTCTTCCCCACTCTCTCTTTAATTTCCGCAAAAACCTGAGTTTTTGATTTCCTTATTAAGGATGGGAGACCAAGGTATTTCTTATGTCTAGTGTCTTGCATAGGGCCAAGAATACATAAGATTTCTTCCTTAATCTCAGGGGGGGTTTAGACTAAAAAAGACCGATGATTTATCCGCATTGATCTTCTAACCTGAGGCCTTTTCATAGGCATTAAGGATGTTGATTAGCTCCATGCATTCAGAAGTATTGGCCTTGCAAAAGAGCAGACTGTCGTTTGCAAAGAAAAGGTGAGTGATTGTAGGGCAGCCCCGACATATGGATAAGCCATTGAGTGATTGGTTTCTTACTGCTTGATGGATGAAAGCAAAGAGGCCCTCGACAGAGAGGAGAAATAGCCCAGGAGAGAGCGGGTCTCCTTGTTTGAGGCCTCTAATGGGAGAGATGTTTCCAAATGCCTCACTATTGATGATCACTGAGTAAGAAACTGAGGAAATGCACTGCATAATGAGACTTACCCATTTTTTGTCAAAGCCTAATTTTTCCATGACATTCTTTACAAACTCTCATTCCACCCTATCGAATGCCTTTCTTTCGTACATTGAAAGATAGGGAATTGTATTTTATGGCTTGCTTTAATATTTACGAGAAGCCCAATATAAGTACAAATAAATAAATAAATAAAAAAGTCCAATATAAGTAGAAGAGTAATGTTACACACACATAAATTGACAATTTTTTTTTTCCATACCAATTGAGTTTGTAAGCTTTTACTAGTGCTTATCTAGATCCACTACTCACATCATTTTTTTACATACCACTATTAATCTGCCATATTAGTACATATAAAATTATTTGATAAATTTTGTATGTCTCTAAACTTTCTCTAAATAGAATTATTAAACTTAGACCACTGACTAGTTAGGCCAATGAACCAATGACACAATACCTAAATTGATTTGAGTCATTAGTTAAATTGTTTAAGTACATGACCCAATTAGTTCAACTAGTAAATCTTTAGTTATTGAATAAGAAATTTGAGGTTCAAACCTTAGATTTTTATTTTTATTTATTTATTTATTTATTTATTTTTTTGTGTGTGTGTGTGTGCTCAAAATCACTTCTATATTTAAATTTGAAAAATTTTTAATAAATAATTTGGCATTTTGGTTTTTCAGGAAAAACAAATGCAATAGCAAGGAAAGAAATCATCAAATACAAAGTCTTAGATGATTTATTTGTGATTATTTTCATAAATGTATCCCTTAATTAATTTATATAAAGTTATTACAATTAAGAAACATATAAAATTTCAAAATGGTTCAAATTATTTTCATTTCAAAGTTTTTGACTTTTTCATAATATTTTTCTTTGAATGGATTATTTCTACTTTTTATTTGTGTTAACATTATCAATATATATCTAATTTTTATTTTATAATTGTATCTTTCAAATACAATTAATACATTTTAAATTCATTTAATTATAGAAAACATTTATTTTTTATTTTTCATAACATTCTTGTCTTCTACAATAAATGAGTACGTATATGTAATATATGGAAAATATGCATACTTTACTAATTATACAAGATAGTTTCATCCAAAGGATCCAACCTAACCCAACCAATTCCCACGGATTCAATTGGTTGGTTTTTATAGATTCAATTGGGTCAAAGATGTATGAATTTAAGAAAGTCGAAATGAGTTGAAAAACATCTCAAACCTAACCCACCCCACCCACGCACACTCCTAATTCTACCATCTCTTTCTTCCTCTCTCACTTCATTTCTATGCTCCTTATCTCTCTCCACTCATTTTTTTTCTTTACCCCCAAGCGCAATTACTAAGTAGTCAAATACATTTTTGAAAATTCATGACATAGACTTTCAGCTTAAGATTGTTTTAAGGACTAAAACGTTTCGCAAACCCTCAAAAGCTCAAATCAACTTATATGTCATCACACACACCTTTGACTCTAAATCTCAATTTTTTTTTTTTTTTTTTTTTTTTTTTCATGAAGACCTCGAGTTCCAATTCCAAGACCTCATTACATACAATGACTCACACACACAAAATAAATACAAAAATAAAAAGGACTCAAGCCACATATAACTTATATACACTAAACCCAAAATATACAAGATATTTTTTCAAAGAAATCCAGTCCACACTCTTTGAAGAGCCTTCTTCTAACCACATAACTTCCTCATATAAGAAGAACACTTCGATCAGAAGCCTCTCAATCCCTAGAAGCAATGCTAAATTCTTCAACAAAATGGAGATGGGAGCCCACAAAAACTATTGATACCATTGATTGATCACAAAGGCAGAATATACACACCAAAAACATGAAGTAGGAGGCGAAAATGAATAACTGCAGAACAACACATGTAGAAACTTAAGCAATTGCTGGTGGCACAAGAAGTCTTCAAAGTTGGTCTAAATTATAAAAATGGAATATATATATATATATATACACACATTATTAGTAAGTCAAGTGCATTAATTGTTTTACATTGTAAAATAAATTGAATTGACATCTAGCAGGTCAAATTGTTATCGGTCTACATGCAGAAAAAGTACCTCTCTGAAATGCATTTTCATTGCTTCAAACAAGGGCTATTCTAGAGCTCATGAGATTACTTCCTCATCAGCCTCTATGAAAGAGACACATCTTTTCCTCTTATTTTGAAGCTTTGGTTTCAGCAAAGAGCATTCATTAATGCAGAGAAAAGACAGGGAGGATGGAAGTCCCTCTTCTGGCAAGGACCTAAGTTTGTTACAACAGCTAATTTCCAGTGTTTTTAGGGCTGTAAGGTGTTGAAGCCCCTTGTAGGTCAGATATTCAAGATTCAAAAGTTCGCTGATGCGTAGAGAATTGAGATTTCTAGGCAGTAACTCCTCCTCTGGAAATGACACTACATTTTCACATCCACCTTCAATCTCTAACCAAGACAGTCAAACCTATGCAACCCCCACTCCCTCCCAGGCATGAGTTTGTCACAAAAAGTGATACAGAGTACACTTAGTTTGGAAGGCAAACCCCCTCCTGAAAGTGATACAAGTTGCAGGCAATTATTTATAAACATTGAATGAAGAGAGTTGAGGGAGTGGAAATGATTAGGTAGTGTTGGGAATTCAATCGAAATTCCAACCTGTGAGAAACAAAAAAAAAAGAAGAGAAAACACACGCCTAAGAAAAACAATCACGTGCACAAGATAGTATTTACGTGGTTCGGCAATTTGCCTATGTCCACGGAGTTGCAGGGATATCACTATTATCAGGGAAGAATATAGAGTACAACTTGCGGCTACAATATTCTCTCTATATCAAACACGGCAACAACACCACACTAAAAACCCTAATTACAAAAGGCAGTTCCACAATGGGCTAAACGGGCCAAAAAAACCACGCAACATTATTTAGGTCGGGTTGAGTCGTCAAACCGGATCAAACAAAACTAAGCTTCACAAAGCCCAACAGGTAGTTCCTTGAGATTCTTGCAATTGGAGAGTCAAGCTAGGGGCACGCAATCCTCCTTTTGGAAAGGATACCAGATTAGGACAATAATCCCTGATCTCCAAGGCCTCAAGATATGTGAGATCTTTCTCAATTCCCTCTGGCATTGAAAGGGATTGCAGATTTGTACAATCCCAGATAGAAAGAAATCTAAGCTCCAGAAAGAAGTCTAATGGGAGGAAAATCAGGGAATCACAGCTACTCCCTATGCACAAATGTTCAAGAAGTGCAAACTGGTGCGAGCTCATTGCACTTAGGTGGAACTCTAATGTCTTGCAGTTTTGGATATAAAGCATTTTCAAGGCAGTGAGTAGATGGCCCTCAGGAAAGGACTTGAAAGAACAACAATTAATGATATATAAATGCTGGAGAAAAGGGGTTTCTGGCCATCACTTCTACAGGTATGAACTCCAGGGCATCACATCCTTCAATTTTGAGGCTGTCTAACCCTGTAACTCCCATCAGTTGTGATATTCCAGAAACTTTTACGCTTTTAAAAGATAAGAGGTCTTGTTGTCTACCTTGGTTGGACCAGTTGTTGGTTGGAACATCAGCTTCATCCCTAATATTTAGAGTAGTCATGGGCAATGAGGAGTCTGTGGCACCTTTATATGTAAAGACAGCCATTTGCTCCAAGAATGAGGCAACTTTATCTTCACTTATGAACAGAACCTTGTCCTGATAATGTAAAGTCCTTTTGTGTAATGATGCCTCTGTCATAATTGTAGTCACAAGCTCCTAAGATTCAGAAATCTCAACTTTTACTACAAAAGGAAGTTGCTTGGGTAAGTTTCCCTTCAGCTTGGGGCATCTCCTTATACAAAGCTCAATTAAGCTAGGGAATTCTCCACCTCCAACTTCAAATGAAACCCATTCTTCCCATTCCGACATCCCCTCAAATGTTAGAGTCTTCAAAGACTTAAATGGCTTATCCATCCCACAGAATTCAGGACCCACGCTTTTCACTGCATCCATCCATTCAATAGTGAGGACTTCAAGAGATGATAGCTGTCCAAGTGGTGGCAAGGATGAGCAATTGTTGCAGTTGCTAAGACGTAGGGAAACCATGCCAGAGAATAACACATGCCCCACCCAATTTGGAAATCTTGTACCACAGTAAAAATTAATGCTGAGCTTCTTCAGTTTACTACTAGGCTGTAGTGCTTCAAGCACATTTTCCTGATCAACAGTATTGTTACTCCATTCCAACACTAGCTCAACAAGGTATTTCTTGGTAAACAAACGGGTGCCAGCTGGATCATTTTTAGAGACTACATTCTGCAACTTTGAAATGTGAAGCGTCCCATGAAGATCCCGAAGACCCCCTAACTCTTTAAGCATCGAGCCACTTCTTTTTCCTACAACAAAGTAAGGCAGTGTTTGAAGTTTTTTCAATCTACTCAAGTTTTTTGGCATCTCATTTATGTCAGTTCCACTAATATCAAGATGACGCAAGTTAACAAGCCTCCACATGTTTTCTGGCAATTTGGTGAGAGAATGACAATTTGACAATATGAACGTTTGTAAATTGCATAGAGCACAAATTGATTCAGGTAACCACTTAATTCCAGTGTGAGAGAGATCAATGTACCGTAAATGTTTCAAATTGCCTATTGAAGCAGGTAGCTCAGTGATATGATAATGAGATAAAGAAAGCACACGTAGGAATTGCAGTCAGTGGCGGCTCCAGGAAATTTTTTCAGGGTGTTCCTCAACAAGCATAAATTACACAATCTAATAAAAAGAAAATTTTATATATTGACAACAACAACAATAAAAAAATACGCAAATACATAAAATTTACAATTGCCTTCTACGAGTTTTCATATTTTGAAATCGTTGCATAATAGTCTCATTATCAATGCTACAAGCTATATCTTTTTCAATATACACAACTAAGCAATCATTCATCCATTGATCTCCCATTCGATTGCGCAGTTCATTCTTTACATATTTCATTGCTGAAAAACTTCTTTCTACTGTTGCAGTAGCAACTGGAAGGGTCAAAGCTAGCTTCACAAGTAAGTAGACTAATGGATAAGTCTCGTGTTTCCTTGTGCTCACTAACTTTTTAGCAAGTTCACTAACTCCTTGAAGATCTAAAAAGAAGTCATTGCTGCGCATATCAAAAATATAATTCTGCAGTTGAGAGTCAAGTGCCAAAATATCTGTCCCAAGAAAATCAGAAGGATAAAACTTAGCTAGATGTATCAACTTTTCCTTATCGAAAGCCGCAAATGAATTACTTGGATTCAAGCAAGCCATACAAAGTAGCAAATCGGTATTCGCCTCAGAAAAGCGGTTGTTAAGCTCTTGAAGTTGCATATCTATGACTGTGTAAAATAGCTCAACACGATAATGATGTAAATTTGAATTTTTTTGGGTGTTGCGTCGCGGCCTCCCACTAACTACAAATATCGCTTCCATGTCCAAGATAGGAATATCATGTGAGGTACAAAATAAAGATACTTCAGCCAATAAAGATGCCCATCCATCATCTCTCATCACTTGCAACCGTTGCTTAGACACTTTAACAAGATCCATAGCATTTACTATATCTTGATTCTTTTTTTGTAATGCTATTGATAACTCATTTGTGATCCCTAAAATATTTTTCATCAAGTGTAAAGCAAAGACAAATTCAAAAGAGAGAATTGACCTCATAATAGATCGAGCTTCAACTTTTTGGTCGGAGATGCCATCTTCTTCAATAATCTCTAATACATCAACAACTGCAGAGAACATCAAAATCAAGTTGAGAATAGTCCCATAATATGATCCCCAACGTGTATCACCAGAACGTTTAAGATTTGTCTCTTGATTCAAACCTTGCCCACTTCTACGTACACCATTCTCTAAATCTTCTTTAATTTTGGCAAATTGTATATCTCGAAGAGCATCTCGTCTCTTACAAGAGCCTCCAACAACAGTTACTAAATTACTAACCACATAAAAAAATTCAGCAATGTTAATGTGATTTTTAGCAACAGCAACAAGTGTCAATTGAAGTTGATGAGCAAAACAATGGATATAAAATGCTGACTTGTTCTCTTTCAAAATCAAAGTTTTGAGACCATTGATATCACCTTGCATATTACTAGCCCCGTCATAACCTTGTCCACGTAGGTTCGATAAACTCAAATTATGTTCACAAAGTAAACATTCAATAGCATGTTTGAGTGACAAAGCGGTAGTACTTGCTACATGTACAATACCAATGAATCGCTCTATAAGAATTCCTTCTTTGTTCACATAACGAAGAACGAGGGCCATTTGTTCTTTCACTGAGATATCACGTGACTCATCAACTAATATTGAAAAGAACCCATTGTCAAGATCCTTGATGATGGCTTTGGATGTTTCACGTGCAATTGCATTCACAATGTCTTTTTGAATATCATGGTGGGTAAGCTTGCAATTTTTTGGAGCTTTTTGCAACACTTCATTGATAGATTCATTGTGATCCCTCAAAAATTGTACAAGCTCAAGGAAATTTCCTTTATCACTTGAATCTTGAGATTCATCGTGACCTCGAAAAGCTAATCCCCGGCATAAAAGGAATCTTATGCAATCAACTATTGCATTTAATTGAACCCGATATTCAATTTTATCTTGACTTGATTGCTTAACAAAAACACTTTGAATGTGTTGCTTTTCCTTCAATAGATCTACACTCTTCTGGACAGCTTGGTTATGAGCACTATTAACTCCTCCAACATGGGAATGTAACTTATCTTTCTGATTCCAAAGTTTGAATCCCTTCGTTACAAAAGTGTCACCTCCTCCTTGCTTTCCAACATCTTGCCCAAATAGGTAGCAATAAAAACAAAATACTGCATCCTTGTCTATACTATATTCCAACCAGTATCTATTTGTATACCATTCGGATATAAATCGACGGGGCTTTCCAGAAAAATATGATATAGGGTAATCATCACTGTGTAAAACAGGTTGACAAGGGCCTTTTGTTAAATAATATCTTCTTATTTCATCATGATGATTAGGATGATAAGATGATATTTTTTCTCGTAGCCCAGGATCTGAAGGAAGATTCTCTAAGTTAAAGTCAATACGAATTCGCTTAGAAGATGAAGATGAATCTTGCGCAGGAGCTGAATCTTGGGTACGTGGTTTTCTTATCAAATATTTGTCCATGATTCTAGCAAAAGAATAAACAGTGGACTATAAGTTTATTTGAAATATTAAGAAAATTATTAATTATTGTTGTTTAGTTATTTCATTAATTTGTTTGTCTTTTATAAACTATAATTTATTATATTATTGTTTCATTAATTATAAAATTATTAATTATTATTTAGCCTAACATAATTTAATTTATTTGTCGTTTATAATGTATTGGTTGATTATATTGTTTTAATTATTGTTGTTTAACATAACAATAAACTATATTACTTTAATTTGTTTGTCATTAATTATATTGCTTTAATTTATTATATTATTTAGTTTCTTGTGCACATTACACTAAAAAAGCCAAACAGTTTACATCCTATGTGCAGCATTATAATTAAAGCAGTGTAATGTGCAGCACATTACACTGCTTTAATTATTATTTACTACCCGACCACGTGTGTCCATCAGCCCATCTACCCCTACCCCACTCAACAGACAAGCACAAACTATCCTCAATCACAACCTGCCAAGCAGAAAATTTCACAATCACAGTATATATTTA
Organism: Quercus aquifolioides; assembly: GCA_019022515.1. Classification (NCBI taxonomy): domain Eukaryota; kingdom Viridiplantae; phylum Streptophyta; class Magnoliopsida; order Fagales; family Fagaceae; genus Quercus; species Quercus aquifolioides. Next base: position 432,158 of record JAFHAW010000292.1, read on the forward strand.
CACTAAGGCTGCGTTTGTTTCGACTTCAAACTACTTCCGGAAATCAATTTCCGTAAAATAAGGGTGTTTGGCTGCTTAGGAAAATTGGGTCAACGGAAAATAATTTCCCCTTTGACCGAAAATAACCCCAAACCAGGCGGAAATGCTTTTCACCTTCTATTTTCCCTTAAACCAATTTCCGAAAAAAACTCTCTCAACTCTCCAAGCTCTCTCACGCAGCAACTCTCTCTCACATAGCAACACAAAGCTCTCTCACACGCACTCAGCAGTACTCCGATCCGATCCAGACCAAAGCTCCAAGCTCCAAGCTCCAAGCTCAGCAGCAAGTTCAGACCTCCGATTCGGTCCAGACCTCCGCTCCAAGCTCCGATCCGCTCCAGCGACCCAGACCAGACCTTCGCACGAGCAACCGCCGGCGACCTTCGACCCAGCGCAACCCAGAGCAATCGCACGACCCAGAGCAATCGCAAGCCCAGGGCAATCGCACGACCCAGAGCAACCGCCAGAGCAACCCATCGCCTTCGACCCAGAGCAACCCACGAACCGACGAACCCAGAGCAACCCACGAACCTCGACCTCGTCGCCGACGGTGCCCCGTCGCCTCCACACTCTCTCTTCCTCGATCTCTCCGTTTTTTTTTTTTTTTTTTTTTTAATTTGATTGTTGTTGTTGTTTTTTTTTTTGGATGAACTGATTATTGTTGTTGTGTTGTTCTTGCCGGAATTTGCTGCCGGAAATTTTTTGTTGTTGTTGAATTGTTGCCGGAATTTGTGAAAATTTTTTCGGAAAATAGCATTTTAGAATACATCCAAACACATGAAAATATTTTCCACAACAATTTTCATAATTCAACCAAACACTTAAAAAGATTTTCCTTTTCCGAAAAATAGCATTTCCGAAAAATATGTATTTTCCGGAGAATGTTTTACACGAAACAAACACAGCCTAAAAAACAATCAATATCACCCACCCAACACACTGATCAACACTCAACAGTACCGGATAAGACAAAGCCAAAAAAACAAGCAAAAAACAAAATAAATTTAAAAAGTAAAGCTGTAAAGAGTAAAGATTGGTTCTAAAAAAAAAAAAAAAAAAAAAGAGTAAAGATTCCATTTGGCAGCCAATGAGAGAAAGAGAGAGATACTGAGTTAGACTAAATAAAGAGAGAGAGAGAGACATCAGTCGCATTTTCATTTCATACTTTTCAATTTTCATCTCAATGAGAGAGAGAGAGAGAGACTGAGAGACTGAGAGAGAGCCAGAGCGAAAAAGAGAGAGAAACAAATACCTTGAGGCCGAGCACCGGAGCAGCCGAGCCGATCTGTGAGCTGCGATGAGCGATCTACGATCTGCGACTGGGGGCAACCGACGAGCGACGACGAGGGGCGAGCGATCTACGACGGAGCGAGCTGCGCCTGCGAGCGACGTGACCGTCTTGGTGTCTCACCGTGGGGTTTGGTTTGAACTTTGATTTTGCTCTGTATTGGGTTTGGTTTGCTGATTTTGCTCTGTATTGGGTTTGGTTTGCTGACTTTGCTCTCTGTATTGGGTTTTTTTTTTTTTTTGATAAACACCTCTGTATTGCAGTATTGGGTAATGGGGGTTTGGTTTGATTTTGCTCTATAGATTGTATTGGGGTTTGGTTTACTCTGCCAACGAAGTGACCGTGGATTGATTTCTGATCTGCTCTGTACTGTTTTTTTTTTTTTTTAATTTTTTTTTTTTGGGTGAGAATCCATGGGTGATGGGTTTGCTACCTCCGGATTATGTTGGGCTTGCTGTGGGCAGTGGGCTTGGCTTGCCGTGGGCAGTGGGCTTGGCTCTCATACAAATTTTTTTTTTTTTTTTTTTTTTTTTCAGATTTTTGTTCAAAATTTTTTTTTTGGGTTTTTTTTTTTTTTTTTTTTTAATTTGAGGGTGTTCCTAATTTTTTGATTGAGGGTGTTCCTAGTATGGATTAAATATAAATTTTTTTTTTTTTTTTAATATTTTTCAGGTCAGGGTGTTCCTGGGAACACCCTGGCCTGTACGTAGCGCCGCCCCTGATTGCAGTTTGCACAACATATTCTGCAGTTCATTACTACTTAAACGACATGATTCATGATCTAATGGTAAGAATGTCCTTAAAAACTTGGCTTTATCAATACTTTTAAATATCACTGAGGAATCATATTTGCCTCTACAAAGAGATAAATACAGGGTACTTACAGAGATATGAGACAAATTATTATCCTCCAATCTGAAAAAATGTTTCCAAGACAGATGAGCAGCCAAATCATCCACAAGATCATGCATCAGAAAACGTGAATTATTGGCACTTGATTGTTAAAAAAAAGACTCCGATAACAATTCATCAAAGCACTTGTTACCATCATCTTCCTTTCCACGATTTTGCAGAAGACCTTATGCCTTCCATAAAAGAACCAACTTCTCTTTCTCAAATTCATAACGCTTAGGAAATATTGAACAATATGCAAAGCATCGCTTTAACTGTGCAGGAAGTTCATCATAGCGCTTTCTTAATTCAATTCCATCTCCACTCATTCCTCTAGGTAAAGAAAAATGCATTAAGCGGTTTAGTACAACTCTCCACTCCTCAACTTGTGGCTTAGAGCGCAAAAGAAGTCCAAGTGCTTTTACTGCGAATGGCAGGCCCAAAAACTCCTGCACAATTTGTCTGCCAATGGTTTCTACTTCGGGACATGAACTAGGCATTTGGTCTCCTAAAGCAAATTTTGTGAACATCAACCAACTTTCTTCATTTGACAATGACTCTATATGATAAGTACATACAGTGCTAATCTTGGATGCAACTTCTGAATCACGTGTAGTTACAATAACACAACCTCCATTTGCAACACCTTTCAAAGTAGATTGTAAGGATTTCCAGTCTGCATAGTTAAAACTCCCCACATCATCCAAATCAAGAAGAAATCTCTTTCCCTTAAGGCTCTCTTGCAAAGATTGCAAACTAAACGACTCAGAAATTTCTTTTGTCATCTTATGATTAACAGGATACCAAGCCTTGATCTCAAAATGTTGACTTACTCTGCAATCATTGTAAACGAGCCGAGCAAGAGTGGACTTACCAACCCCAACCTCGCCCACTATCGGAATCACAGACAACTGTTCACTCTTTACATCATCAGACAGCAAAAGACTAATAATAGCATCTTTATCAGCATCTCTACAAAAAACTTCATGATCATCTACCAAAAAAAAATGAAGTTATGGGCATGCTAAATCGCTTTTGTGGATCAGATATTATTCCTAATCCCTTCAAACCAAGTACATCTCCTTGCTCCATAAAGAATTCTAACCTGTCAAGCATCTCCTCCATCTTCTTTATCACCTTTATATTCCATTCCAGACTTGATGACTTGGTCTGAGATTCACCATCCAACTTGAGTCTTAAACTTTCAGTGCACATCTCATCCACGAGATCCTCTGTGTGGTAGACAACATCTTGAAGTTCGTCCAGCCACAATTTAACAACTGGGTTTTTGTTCTGCTTCTCCTCAGCTTCATCGACCATCACAGTAAGATATTGCAGCACGATCCTTAAATCTTCTAGTAATCCAATTCTGAATTTATTTGTTCGAAATAAGTTGAGTGAAAGCAAACTGTACAACAGCTCCTGAATTGCGGCTTTCACCGGCGAGCCAGCCATGTTACTTTTTTTTTTGTCACGAAAGAGTGACAGCAGAAACGGTGAAATGAAAAGCAAATGGTGGACTGGATCGTGGAACAGTAACAGAGATGAGTTCAGGGGCACAACAACTTGCTGAAACACCACCCCTGTAGTTGTAGTTAAGGTGGGTTAAAAAAAAATCGAAGTTTGATTAGATTTAAAAAAAAAAAAAAAATTGGATGGTTGGGAAAGGGGATTGAATATAAACTAGAATATTTTTAACCAGAAAAAAAAAAAAATATATATATATATATATATATTGAATATACATTGAATTTTTATTTTTTTTAGAGAAAATAAAGAAAAAAGGGCATTGCATATGTAATCCTTATCCCATGTTACCACAATTGCTACATATTATAAAGTATGAGCCAGTACTAGTACTTGAACTCACCACCTCTTAGCACTTAGTTCAAATAGATGGATTTTTTTTTTTTTTTTAATGGGCAAATAGATGGATTTTTCCAAGGGCTTTCTATCATTGTACCACACTTACCGATGGTGAATATACATTAATTTAATAAGCTAGCTAAGGCCAAAAACCTTGTAACTTAATTATTTGATACTCTTGATATTTCTAAAGAAGACATCTAGAATGTAAGCCATTCAAATTACAAGTATTAATTTATCAATAAAATAAAATAAAAGAATCAAGTTAAGGTATAGAATAGTTGACTTAAAAAAATAATAATAACTTCCTCAAAAAAAAATAAAAAAAAATAAAGGGACCTTTAGTTGAATTTTATAAATTAATAAAATAGATACATATATTTATATGTGTGTATGTATATATTCTGTAGCAAATTTGGTGGAACAAAAACGTAAATTTTTTTTTTTTTTTTTTAATATAGAAAATCTTAGATAGATTGGCAGTAAGAAAAGTAACACAATCTAAGAACATCTCTGAATTTTTAGAGTATTAGAGGGTATACTATGTATTTAAGATGGATGGACATTAATGGATAAACTACGCTAAAACCCATTATACCAAACATTTAAACCCAAAAAACTAGGCTAATTAAACAAAAATTATCATTACCCTTTACCTTAAAAAATAATAATAAACCTATTACACGTAAGTCCTAACATTTAAAACCCATAACACTCAGCTAATTAAATCCAAAAAATACACCACTAATTAAACCCTGCCCCTTTTTAATTGGACCACACACTAGGTCTATTTGAGATTCGCTTATTTAGCTGAAACTAAAAAAAAATTTGTTGAAAGTATGTAGATAGAGGTCAAAGTTAGCTGAAATAGTATAGTGGAGCTCATAAATAATAAAAAAATAAATTAAATAGTAAAATAAATTGGTTTTTTAATTTGGAGTCAAACACACATACCAAATGCCTCATCTTATCTAAAAAAAAAAAAAAAAAAAGGCTGACTTTGGTGACTAAAGAGTCAAAGCTCATTTAAGAACTTTGACAATGTGTGTGGGGATTGAACCCCACGGTGCAGTGGTGGCTCGGTGCAGAGCACCTAACAATTATTAGTGAAAAATGCTGAGACCATCGAAAATAGCCTTCACCAATCATAATTTGCTATGTGGTGAGTTGTGGCACAAAATTGTGTCATTTTCGGTGGTCTTAGCACAACTCATTACCAGCCAATGAAAATAAGCCGAGCTGCCTATATTACCATTGGAGACGTTACAAAATTTCAAGTTTCAAGGCTTGAAATATGATTTCAAGTTTCAATTGATTTTTGTTTCTCAAAAAAATAAAAATAAAAAAAGTTTCGACTGATTTTTTGTATTTTAAAGTGCAAATTCTACTTTGAAAATATATTATTTCTACACGATTTTTTTTTTAAATGTTTATAATCTAAAGAAGTTTCTAAAAAATACGAAAACTTGTTAACAAATATTAACAGATATTCTGAAAACATTGTTTAAAATTTATTTTCTAAAAAATTTATAAAAAAATAATAAGATAATTAATTTATTTTACAACTTCTTTATGTTTTTCATGAAATAGATACCAAAACTTTGTTTGTTTGTTTGTTTGTTTGTTTTTTTTTTTTTTTTTTTTTTTTTTTTTTGAGAGTTTCATTTTATAGTATATGCTATTGGAGATAACTTTTTATCATCAAACTAAGATACTAATCAGTTTTTGATATAGACAGGAATTAAATCGAATATTGAATCGCAGGTCAAAATGTAACGTCCCAAAATCATAAGTAGTAAAAGTCAATTTAATCTAAATGATCCATAAAAATATATTAAATAAAAGAAACTAGCAACCTTAAATCTCGTTACAAATGTCAGAGCTCTAATTCACAAAAGACAAAACATCCTTAAAATAATTCTCCAATACAAAGTTTGATGCCATAAAATCATAATAACCTCCTCAGTTCCACAAAATAATTCATAGTTGTTGTCTTTCACGAGTTTCTACTCCAATAATTCCTCTAATGTATCTGTAAGGGGAAATAAAGGGGGGTGAGATAACTCAATAAATGGAATTCACTAACATTGGGGTGTGAGAACAAACCTTTCAAATAAATAAATCTTAGAACAATTCATAACTTGTAACTCATCAATATTTATCATCAAATACTTCATATATATATATATATATATATATATATATATTAATACCATCACATAAACAATTTCCTAGGCTTTTCTCGTGGTCAACGTTTACACGTCCCGTTGACAGGGTTGTATTGTCCCCTTTTTGGGACTGGAACCTCCTTTTCATTCTCTTTCTTAAGGATGGTTCCTTTGGAACCTAATGGTGCACTCCCTTGCTAAGGAGCTTCTTTTTTGGATCCTCAATAGTATACTCCCCTGCTAAGGAACTAACAAATGTGCACTGTTCCCTTTTCTGAGACTGTCCCTTGCTAAGAGCTAGTTGCAGTATGATTGTCCCTTGCTAAGGACTAAATACAATACTAAGCTTTTAATCACAACTTGCCATAGGTTATCAAAACATATTCAATATACTCACAAAAATAATCCATTCAAGATGCTCACAAAAATAGTCTATTCATAATTCTCATATTTTCATAATTCTCAAAAAATATGAGGATATATTCATACATACAAGTTTAAATAAATGTAGGTTGTCTCACAAGTTTTTCATAAAACGAATAGTCAATGTGCACATCAAACATTTATAAAATATCAATTCATATATAAAATATCAACATGTTTCTTTGATATAAAATAGTTTAATAATCAACATTGTTTTAGGAAAACTCCCAAAATTAGTAAAGACCACTTACCTCTTAGTTGCAAAAATAAAAGAAATCAACCTCTCTTGAATCACAACAATTCAGTAGAATTAGGACCTAGCAACACTAAAAATAGGTCCATCAATACAAAATTTTCCCACTTAACAATCTGTTCTCACACTTAAATAGTTTAATCTATCAACATTAAAGCCTACAGAGTTGTTTAGTTTCTTTAAAATACTCTTCAGCCGTGTCAGATTTTGGGCTTGCAATTACCGCTGCATAATCATATCTTTTTGGCTCTACCTAATCAGATATTGGCTTAAAAATATTGCTGCATAATAAGATTTTTGGGCATAAAAAGTTGCTGCATACTCAGTGGCTTAGAGATGATAATTAGTGTCACTAGAATAATGCAAAGGTAGTTATCTAATAACATAATGCAACCTTTTTCCATTAATATAATCCTAGCTATGCATGAACTTTAATATGGCAGAAAGGTGGACATGTGATCAACCTAATATATACCTTAATTTATCCATCCAATTGCCTCGTATTCCCTTGATGCCACCAAAACACAAAGAAGTTGCTGGACACGTACGTATTGAACAAGGACAATGTGAAGATACATGGCAGATGGGTGGTGATATTTAGTGAGGCCATATACGGTCATATAATGTCCACAAAACACCATTTTTTTCTATCAACATAATCGTAGCCTTAGATCCATAACAGCAGCCCCTATTATTATTATTATTTTTCTATTAGGTACGTCACTAACAGATTCTTCCTATAAGAGTGGGAAGAAAAGCTAGCCATTAAGTATTACAATTTTCCTAAGTTTAGAGCAGAAGAGAGCTGTACCTTTAGTCTCCATTGACAACCACAGCAAGGTTTAGTAGTGTGAAGCGGCTGAAGCAAAAGGAAGCACCATCAATAAATACACGTGTAAATTAAGAGGAAAAGGGCTAGGGTTTTCAAGACCTATATATTTACTTATGCCACCTCACTTGGACTTCGTATTCCATAATATTTATCTTATTTTTAATATCTTAAGTCTAAATCAATTTAATCAATTTAATTATAAGTCTTCTTTATAATTTACGTATAAAAATTTAATTGATATCAAAATTATAGAGTGTTACACAAAACTTTGTTTATTAATAACTACCGACATTATCGGAAGAAAAAATTAATAATTACCGACAGTAGATAACATTATCTTTTAAATAATATTTTTTAAATTTATAGTATTATTTAATTTTCAGCCACTATAGGGGCTATCGGCTACCACACTCCGTGCCTATAGACAACGAAATAATTAGCCATGGAAAAACTAACTGCTTCTCAACCCTATATCTCTTCCTGTTGAATCCTTTCTTTGCAAAGCAGAAAAAATGGTTTGGGAAATTTTGGGAGAGTCATTGCTTTCTGCACTCTTTGGAGCTTTGTTTGAAAGGCTGGCATCTCCCCTGGTCAGAAACTTCTTTGGAGACAGGGATTTCGATCACACACTCTTTGACAAGATGAAGACAGTTCTGCTGACTGTTAACGCAGTGCTGAGTGATGCAGAGGAGAAGCAGATCACAAACATGGCGGTGAAAGAGTGGGTCAATGAGCTCAAAGATGCTGCCTACCATGCTGAAGATTTGTTGGATGAGATTGCCACCATAGCTTTGCAATGCGAGTTGGAAGCTGAGGCCAAGGTCAAGGGAAAACAGGTAATGGGTCTATTCTTTACTCATAATCCTAGTAAAGAAGATAAAGATTCCAGTCTCAAGCTTGATAAAGATATAGAATCTAGGCTCAAAAACATAGTTGAAAGGCTGGAGTTTTTAGCACAACAAAGAGATATCATGAATTTCAACGAAGTGTAAGAGGGAAGCCATTGTTGGTTTTGCCCACAACTTCTTTAGTTGATGAATTTGAAGTGTTTGGTAGAGATAAGGATAAAGAGAAGCTAAAAGAAGTTTTGCTTGCTGGTAATGCACAAAAAGAAAACAGAATCCCTGTGATTGCAATAGTTGGGATTGGTGGGGTTGGCAAGACAACCCTTGCTCAGCTTTTGTATAATGACTCAGAGGTAGAAAAATCATTTAACTTTAGAGCATGGGCTTATGTTTCAGAAGAATTTGATGTTTTAAAAATAACTAGAACCATTTTTGAGTCGGTTGCGTCAAGGAATTGTAATGTGAAAGACCTGAATGTTCTTCAAGTCAAATTAAAGGAAAGATTGAAAGGAAAGAGATTTTTGCTTGTTTTAGATGACATTTGGAATGACAATTTTATTGATTGGGATTTGTTGTTAAGCCCCTTAAAAGCTGGAGCCGGTGGAAGTAGAATTATTGTGACAACTCGTAATCAAAGTGTTGCATCAATGATTCGTGCTGTAGTTACTTATCGTCTGTTTCATTTGTCAGATGAAGACTGTTGGTCACTATTTGCGAAACATGCATTTAGGACTAGCAACCCTGAGGAACATCCAACATTAAAAAGGATTGGTGAGAAAATTGTGAAAAAGTGTAAAGGCTTGCCTTTAGCTACAAAAGTACTTGGAGGCCTCTTGCACCCAGAATTGGAAGCTGAGGAATGGTATAGAATACTGAATAGCAAGATATGGGAGCTTTCTACTGATAAGAGTAGCATACTCCGTGCTTTAATGTTGAGCTATTATCATCTACCTCCGCATCTCAAACAATGCTTTTCTTATTGTTCGATATTTCCCAAGGGCTATGAGTTTGAAAAAGAGAAAATTGGTTCTCATGTGGATGGCAGAAGGTTTCTTGCTGCACCGAAAAGGTAAAGACACCATGGAAGAGGTTGGGTGCAGGTATTTTCGTGAACTAATATCAAGATCATTTTTTCAACCATCAAATCGCAACAAATTGTGCTTTGTGATGCATGACCTTATCAACGATTTAGCTCAATTTGCATCTGGAGAATTTTGTTGCAAGTTTGAGGATGGCAAACTGAATGAAATTTCAGAAAAGGCTTGATATTTTGCATCGTCAATGAAGCGGCTTGATGGTCCAGAGATCTTTGTGGCCCTTCAGGAAGTAAAGTCTCTGAGAACCTTCCTTCCACTAGGCTTTTCAAATACCAGTCAATGCTCTGCCTTAAGTAAAATAGTTAGTGATAAATGGTTTCCATTTCTAAAACACTTATGCGTGCTTTCTTTTGCTTGCCATGTGATCACTGATCTACCTAAGACTTTGGGCAAATTGATTCATCTACGCTACTTGAACCTTTCTCAGACTTCATTCAAAAAGCTACCTAGTTCAATATGTTCTTTGTATAATTTGCAGACGTTGTTGTTGGCAAGTTGTATTGAACTCACTGAGCTACCAGCAAACTTTGGAAACCTTATTAATTTACGTCATCTAGATGTGAGTGAAACCAACTTAAGAGAGATGCCACTTGAATTTGGAAAATTAAAGAGTCTCCAAGTGTTAACTGATTTTTTTGTGAGCAGAAATAGTGGACCAAAAATCAGTGAATTTGGCAAGCTTGCACACCTTCGTACAGTTTCTGTCTCAAGGATGCAGAATGTAGTTGATGCTACAGATGCTTCAGAGGCCGACTTGAAAAGTAAGCATTGTCTTAATGAATTAGCTTTCACATGGACCTCTAACACTCATGAAGTACAAAATGAAATAGACATACTTGATAATCTGCAACCTCATAAAAATTTGAAGAAGCTTACAATTGAAAGCTATGGTGGTTCAGGGTTTCCCAATTGGTTAGGTGATGTCATTTTCCCTAACATGGTGTTCCTTTGTCTTAGCAAGTGCAAAATTTGTACGTCCTTACCGCCACTGGGTCATTTATCTTCTCTTCAAGGGCTCTACATCATAGAGATGGAAGGATTAAAAAGGTTGGATTCTGGATTTTATGGGAATGGCCACTTTGGAGTCAAGCCTTTCCGATCTCTTAGAACTTTGTTGTTTGAGGAGTTGCCAAGTTGGACACACTGGATACATTTAGCAAATGAAGGTGAACACTTCCCCTCCCTCCAACAGCTTCATATACGTGGATGTCCTAAATTGATTGGGACCTTACCAAAGCACCTCTGTCCCTTGAAAGAAATGAAGCTGCATGATTTGGATGCTTTGACGACCCTGTCCCAGGAATTGTTTGAAGGCAACTCTAGTTTCCAACGACTGGAAATACTTAATTGTCCTTCTCTCAATTCCTTTCCTGGAGGCGATTCTCTCACTAATGTAATAGCACTTTCTATTTGTGATTGTCGAAATTTAAAGCCCTTCCTACTTGAGCATACAATGCAACCATATAGAGTCCTTGAGAGTTTGCAAATATTGAGAAGCTGTGATTCTCTTCAATCTCTACCATTAGGTTTATTTACCAAGCTTCAAGATCTTCATATCAAGGAATGTAGGAATCTCAAGTCCCTTTCAATTCCAAACAACCTTCACTTTGATCTCACATTTCTTCGAAAAATGAAAATCAAGGATTGCCCAAATCTTGAATTCTTTCCAGAAAAGGGGTTGCCCACTCCCAACCTACAATCTCTTTTGATTACCAATTGCAACAGTCTGATGCCTCAGAAGGAATGGGGCTTGCATAGAATGGTGTCACTGACTTGTTTTGAGATTGAAGGTGGATGTAGTAACTTGGAGTTGTTTCCAGAGGAGGGGCTGCTGCCCAACACCCTCACTTCTCTTCGTATCAGCAGACTTCCACATCTCAAATTCATAGGCCAAGGGCTTCAGCACCTCACGTTGCTAGAAAAGTTGGAGATCAATTGCTGTGAGAAGCTCGAGTTGATGCCAGTAGAGGGGTTGCCTGCCTCCCTTTTCTCTGTTCATATCCAAAATTGCTCTTTGCTAGCCGATCCTTGCCAAAAGGACGGAGCTAAAAAGAGGTTCAGCTCCAGTGTTTTTTCAAGCAGCAGTCAAATTAAAAAACTGACCATGAATAGCGCACTATCCACTGCCTTCCCCGTCCCTAAAAGCCCTCCTCTCACCAGCAGCAAAGGCATTCCTGCAACGGCAAGAAAGGTAGTTGATTTGTTGGAAATTTTGGGGATAGAAGGAGCTTTCTTTTATCTGCATGACCAGGGGCTTCAGCATCTTACTGCTCCAGTCCATCCCGAAGAGGGTATTCCATCCTTGTCTTTTATCTGGAGCAGAAAATGCTCTCTGCTGAGACTAAAAATCCAAAATGAGACAAAATATTGGTCCAAGATGGGTCATATCTCTTGCATAGAAACTAATAATGAAGTCTAGAAGAGTCCTTGTTTGAAGCAATGAAAACACAATATCACCAAGGTAATTTAATTACTCAGTTGATGATAGCAATTTGACCTGCTGGACATCAATTTAATTTCCTGTACATTGTGAAATTATTATTGCACTTACTAAAATAATCTTTTCTTTCCATCATGTATCATAATATATCTAGGCTAATTTTGAAAACTTCTGGGGCCACCAGCAAGCGCTCAAATTTATGTGGGTTCTTCTGCAGTTATTCACTATCCCTTCCTACTTCATGTTATGTACAGCAAACAGGAGGATTTTTGAAGAAGTCTGGCTCCACTTCTGAAGTTTTTATGCAAGTTAGCTAGGCAGTAGTTTATTTATTTTTCCTTATGTTCTGTAATTATGTGATATGTTAGTCCTGAGGTTATTATCATGCATATTGTATTAGCCGACATCTTTCTAATGATTCTGAACTATTTATGATTGCTTCTAATGATTCTGTAACATCGGTCCAGAGTAGTTTTCTTACATGGGGAGTTATATGCTCAGAAGAAGGCTCTTAAGAAAATGTGCAGATGTCTTTAAAGAATTAGTTTGGTTTATTTTTGGGCTGGAAGATGTATGTGTATTTATCTATATTTTTCTGTGAATGTGCTCTTTTTGCTTTGGGGTCTTAGAATTGTGAGTTGAGATTGATTCATTCACACAACTACCCCACCCCCAACGCCCCCCCCCCCCCCCCCAACAGGAAAAAAAAAAAAAAAAAAAAAAAAAAAATCAACAACAACAACAAAGAGTTGAGGTTAAAATGAGTTGGGGGTAATGTGATATAAGTTGATTTTAGTTTGTGAACAGATGTCATATAAGGGTTGGTTGAGTGTTTATAATTCATATAATTGATACTAGCTTTTTGGTGCGGATGGTGGGTGTCCAAGTGTACATTTTTTATGTTTGTTCTTCCACTATAGTAATAGTTAGAGGAACATAGAAATTTGCCCCAGGTATCCATCCTTTCCTGTGCAAATTTTGTTCAAAAAACAGATACTTAGAAGACTAACAAATAATTGGTGACCATGATTGATTATAAAACTGTAATCAATAGTATAAGTCCAGTAGTATCTGTTTGGGCAAGTACGAGTTTATGTATTTCCCAAAAGAAAATGAGTCTTCAAATTTATTTCTCCAGGTTCATACCCAAGCATACGTTAAATCAGATCTAAATTTCATTTCATTTTGCATGCTGGTTCAACTGGTTTCCTTATATTACATGATCTTTTAGAAGTGGGTTCAAGTTTTCTGAAGCTGGCATATAGATTCTTCACAAATTTTCAGGGTTCAGTATCAGGCATGTGTAGAGATGTTAAGAAAGTCACTGAAGTTGATACCGATATGTTGTTTTAGCTGGTATTTTTGCACCATTATCCTCTGCACTACTGTATTACCTCTCTTAGCATCCAGAGACTCATCACTTCAATCTATATCTGAGGCGCTAAGAAATCTTTCCTCACTGGAAATGTTAGACTTCTAGGAATCTGATAAAATTTAAATCTTTGTCAAAGTGGGGCTGCCAGCTTCTCATTCTAGTCTTAATAATTTGTTATTATCCTCGTCTAAAACTGCAACATGAACTAGATAAAGGAGAGGATTGGCCCAAAAACATAATTGCTCTATGGCTTTTGAGATTGTTTAAGAAAAGATAAGTGTAGTTAGGTTTGGCTGCTATAATGAAATGCAATTCCAGTGTCAGCTATCTACTTGTTCACCAACATGTACAGTGCTAACATGTGCATTGGAGTCCCCTTAGGCTGCAATTAAGAACTTTCAGATTTCCAATTTCAATTCTCTGTGAGGGAATTTTAGGGTTAAGTTGGGCTTCCATTAATTATATTTATGTGTCACTCTAAACGGGTTGAATGAAGCTCAGTTCATGTTCCTGGAAGCCTTATTACAGTTTGTGGTCATATTAATTTTTGGGCTTAGTGCACATTGTTACTTTATTTGTGCTTTCTCATGTAAGTGAAGAGAGTAGAGCTTTGACATGTGATCCACTATAGGTGGATGTTTCCCTATACAATATGTTAAGAAACTATATTGGCTTGCCCCCTCTATTGATAATTTGTTAAAAATTTTGCTCATGGTGTCTAGAGGTACATATCTAAACCTTAATATTTTATTGATTGTTCCTTAAATCTTACACTCTGTTGGGGACTTGAGGTAGAGAAAATTTCATTGGAAATGGTGCTCAGCAATTTCACCAACCCTATCATCCTGGGAATACCATTGCCCCTCCTCATGCGGCTAATCTCAATTTCTCCAGTAATTTTGTGTGTTTCAACTTTCGAGCAGGCCAGATGGGTTTCAAATTTGCACATAAACTCTATATGGGCTTTATTTTGCAATTGGGCCTGACCCAGTCAAAATTTTTTTTTTTTAAAACAAATTCTTGTTTTGAGTTCACGGGCGAATTATACATTTAGCGCCATTAAATAGAATCATTGAGGCCCACTTAAAAAGCCCTTACTTAAACCTAGTTGGTGTGAATGGGGTCGAGCCCAATTATGAATGGTAGCTAGGTACTGTTGTTTCTCTTTGTTATCCTCTACAGAACTATAGAAATCTCAACCACATTTGTCACTAAGTTCAACAAGGTTATTATAAAAAAAAAAAAGGGTCTCAAATGTCAACTGTATTGCTAAGAAGCATGTTTGGGTTATTTTGATTTCACCTTATAATTCTAAGTGTTCGAATATATGTTCTTTTGGTATTGTGATTATTCATTGTTGTTGCATTTTATATGTTGGATGAAATTTATTTTAGAAGTGATATATGATATTTTGTATTGATCTTTTTCCCCTCATTATTCTGTGTTGGTTGTCCACTCATTATGTTGTGTAGGTAGCAACCAATGTGGAAGAATCAGACTATTTTATTTATACATATCTAAAAGTTAAAACGTAGTATTTATTGTTGTTACGCTCCAGTTGCGCCACATCAGTGTCCACATCATTATCATTTTTTTTTTAATTTTCTTATAATTTTTTTTAACATTTACTTTTTATTTTATTTTAATATTTACACTTTTTCCAACATTTCTCCATTCCTTACCTTTTCGTATCCCCACTACCCTCTAAATTAATATCATTCTTCCTCTTTCTTTATTTTGTCTTTTCTTATTTACACTATCTTACTATAAATTTGTAACTATCTCTTCCATTTTATGCATGGTTTTCTCTCACAATAAAGGTTTCTCTCTCTCTCTCTCTCTCTCTCTCTCTCTCTCTCTCTCAATATTTTTTGGAGGATTTATTATTTTTCTTGCATCTCTGCTTTAGTTTGATAAATTTTTGTGTTCTTTAAAACTGTACTTTGGTTAATGAGATTTAGATTTGTTTTTTCAATTTTTTTTTCTCTCTTTAATTGTTAAATGTTATCCTATTGTTTTTCTTTCTTGTAACTCTAATTAATGTTGATGGTTCTTTTTTTTTTTTGGTTAATTAAGGTTGATGGTTTTTTCTTACATAGAAAAGAAAAGATTGAAAACAATTGAATTCTGTATAGACTTGTATTGTAAGGGGACAGGAGCCTTTGTTTATTGGATTAGGGACAAGATATTAAAGGGGCATATCCTTTGATGTTCATCGTAAGTCTCCATCCGGTTACACTTTCACCATCATCAATTGCGTATTTGTTTTTGTCTCAAATATATTATTATTATTTTCGTGGGAATGAATACTTGGTGGAGCAAATGAAATCTCTATAAAAAAAATTAATATAAAAAAGAGCACAAGAAAAAGAAGAAATGACATGTCGAAATATCAAGAGCAAACAATTAGGCAGTGAATTTTCAACATAATGTCAATAGTGAGAAAAAGGCTTTATCACTTTTTTAGTTTTATCATGTAGATATCGAAATGTTACATGAATTTTAATTAAAAAAATATGTTTGGAGAAGTTGAGAGAATATGATAACATTAGGGTCCAGCTGAACTCTAGGAACAGCTCTCAAGAGATTCTTGTACTGATGAGCTCTAAAGTTGTATTAATCTGCATTTTGCAGTGGCTGAATGTTTGCTTCATATGTGCAACTGAATGAAATTTATAGGATTTGATATTTTTTAATAAATATTATTGAATTTCAAACTATAAGGACCGCTTCATGATGATTGTTCTTTACCAATTGAGCTAATTTGAATCTACAATAATTAAAGGAAAACATTTTGGGTGGGGATAAGGGTGGCATTTTGTTTGCCCTAAGAGTCACAAAAGATCCTATTATGAAGGAAGCCCACAATCGTATTACTTGCTTATTACACTAACCATGAGCACAGCCCGTTATTCTCTCTCACCATGTTTGATGTTTCTACTACATTTGCATTTAGCAATGTAAGATTAGAATTTATTTCCCAACAGAAGACTTGTAGAATCATTCAATTTTTATAGGAAACTAGCCACAGGCTCATGTGATGTGTAGGAATATAAATATTATGTAATGAAGTGTTATATATAAAAAGTAATAATTACTTCAAGTATTGTGTTAAAAAAAAAAAAAAAAAAAAATTTTACATGTATTTTTTTTTATCTTTTTATCTCTACAAATATATCATTTTATTATTTTTTTATCTGTTTGATTAATATTTTTTAAGGTGAACCATATTCTTCTAACTCTGTTGTAGTGTGTTACATTTGCTTAATATACAACTCATTTCTTAAGCAATAAGGAAAATTATCTTAATAATAAAAAATCATCACAAAATTTCAATGTTATCTTAACCAAAATTAAAATAAAACTAAATAAATAAAAAAATAGATTTTATAATAATTTATTATTCAAACAATTGGTAGGCATATTCAAATTCCTATTTCCAAAAACAACTAAGTATTAATCCAAATCAAAATTCAATCAAAGCTATAAATGGGAAAGAGAAGACTTTCTAATGGGAAATTAAAAACAAAAAACAAAATTTTAAAACACATATTAAAAAAAAAAAAAATCATACACCTTAATTAGAGTTATAAGAAAGAACAAAAATCTTTTATGTGTAATTGTTCTCTTTATTGGTAATTATTGTTATATCTTTTATTTTTACTCTTTTTTTCTTCTCATCTTATGTTATTCAACATTTAAATTCAATCACATCTCCCACATCATTAAATTATTTATATTTTCTCTCCTTTTTATTTTAAAAAATTAAACATGGAATATTTTTTTTTTAAAATTCAAAAAATAAAATTATCCTAAAAAAATTGTACTCATTTTTTTATATATATTTATTTTACATTTACACTTTGTCCAACCTTTCTCCTTCCCTTTATCTTTTCATCTCCCCAGTACCTTCTACCTTAATATCACTCTTCATCTCCCCACATCTTCCATATCATTAAATTATTTATATTTTCTCTCATTTTTATTTTAAAAAATTAAAATTTATATATTTTACTTAAATTTAATAAATAAAAGTGTCTACATAAAGTGGAGTAATGCTAGGGACACACTCATTCTCAAACCCAGTACATCAAAGGAAAAATGTAATACAAAACAAATGCCAATTGGGAAACACTAAATAAAAAAACAATAATAATGAGGATATCAAACCAAAATAACATAAGGAAACTAATAGTTATGGATATACTAACTTAAGGGTAGCAAGGTTTAAAAAAAAAAAAAAAAAAAAAAAACTTAAGGGTAGCAAAATTAAATGTAAAAAAAAACTCCAATGCATATTTAATGCAATAAAATAAACATCAAATTTTGGAAAACAATAGGTTGCCAATAGAGAGAGAGAGAGAGAGAGAGAGAGAGAGAGAGATGGTAAAGAAAAAAAGAAAAAACAATATAAAGTAATAAAGAGAAAAGGTAAAACTACATTATTGGTCTCTGAAGTTTACCTTATAAATGCAATTAGTCTCTCAAGTTTCAAGTGCATGTTATTAGTCTCTCAAATTTAAAAAGTGAGCACAATTGGTTATTCTATTAACGGTGTTAGTTTTAGTGCCTACGTGGCTAACAGAAAAATGGCATGACCAAATTTAGGTGATGTGGCATCAATGTCTTTCATTAAAAAATCCCACGACTGTCAAAAAATCATTCAACCGTCTTGCAACCAGTTAATAAACAGGTATTTTCAAATCAAACAAAAGAATGCTACCCTTAATATGAAAAACAAGAGAGAGAGACACGAAATCCACAATCAGTGTCATCCTTCTCCAGAAATTTTTGGGTCCACACGCAAAGGTTCCACAGTTTCTTCTCTCAATAGCTAGCCCACTATTCTTTCGGAATGTCAGACTAAAATGTTATTCAAAGATGGAACTGTTCAAAGCTAAAGGATTATAAAGTACAAAAGCTGTTGAAGTTAAATGCTACAATTGTACTCGCTTGCAATTGTGATATTATATCCTTTTTTTCATTAACCCATAACCCTATGTCCTACAACTATAATCGATTTTTTTTCAAAATATGCACTCATTTTGAGCGAAATGGTACTGGTAGTAATTGTAGTAGCTGACCACGAAGAATTGAAGAGAGATTTTTTGGCTTGATTCCAATATGGATGGACTTGGACCCATCAAATAATGTTTTTTATAGATAAGCATTTGGGATTTTGTATCTCTCTCCTCTTTTCAGATTTAGCCATTTAGGGTTGCATTCTTGATTTTGATTTGGGAATACTCTTTGTTAATGGCTCACAAAATGGTTGAGTAATTTTCTTACAGGTCATGAGAATTTTAATGAGAGCAACATGTTTTAATTTTTTTTAATATTAAAACTAATACCATGTCACCTTAAATTTGCTAAATCATTGTTTTGTTAGCCACACAGGCATTGAGACGAACACCATTAATAGAATGACCAATTGCGCTCACTTTTTAAACTTGGGGGACTAATAACACTCACTTGAAACTTGAGGGACCAATTGCACTCACAGGGTAAACTTCAGGGACCAATAGTGTAGTTTCGCCAAGAGAAAACAATAGAAAGTAATAAAGAGTAGATAATGAAAAAAAAAAAAAATCAAATGTTAATTAGTAATTGTATACGAAGAAGTAAAAAAATAAAATAAATATTGACAAGACTGACGAACTCATTTACCGAAGACGACGACCATGATACCGACGAAGATATCCCTAAACGAGCATACTAATACCCACGTCACTGACGAAGGCAGGAAGGCCATTCAATGCAGCACAATTACACCCAGAACGGTTACAAAGCCAACTGTATGAACCGTTGGAGCACATTAAAGCCACATTACACAGCACCAAACGTTACCAAGAGGAGCATTAAGACCTCCATAACTACCCCAATGGCTAGAAGCTATGAAAAGCATATATAAAGCCCACACATTGCCAAGTACAAGGTACATACACACATTGCCAAGTACAAGGTACATACACACATAGACACTAAGAGATCTCTTTCATTCTGTTCAATTACATTGTTTATTCCCAGGAGAGCTTCTTATATTGATTTTGGCATCGGAGGCATTGTGACAGGCACCACACCGGTGACCACCTTTGAGAGTACGTTCATACAGGCTGAGGATTGCTTCCATCTGACCAACTCGACTGACGAGCTTACGCTTCATCAATATAACTCTACTGACGAACTTACGCTTCATCAGTTTGGCGCTGCCTGTGGGAACGAAATTTCCATGTTCAGACTCGAAAGAGTAGTTTTCGACCAACTATTACGATCAGATGGAGTCCAATCAAGATTCTGCAGCCTTGGCTCAACAGGTCCAGGCTCTTGCAGCTACCATCGAAGAACTTACCAGGCAAAATCAGGAAATGAAGCTAAGGCTTCACCAGGAGGATAATCGGTCTAAAGAGAACCAGGACGACGAGGGAGACAGCCACAGAAGAAGTGACCATCGAAGGCCAAACACTCCCGCCAAGCAGAATTCAGACCTTCTTTGAGAGATGAGGAGGGAGATGGACGAATTAAGAAGCGCCATCAAAGAGAAAACAGAACGAGGTGTAGATCAAATGGTCAGGGCAACAGATTCGCCTTTCACCACGGCAATCCTCGAATGTCCCGTGCCGTCAAAATTTCGATTGCCACAACTTGAACTGTTCGACGGGCTTAAGGATCCTCAGGATCATCTTAATACCTTTAAGACGACACTAGGGCTTCAGCAGCCCCGGACGAGATATTGTGTCGTTCCTTTCCTACCACTCTCAAAGGAGCTGCAAGGAAATGGTTCACAAAGTTGCCAACGTCGTCCGTCAATAACTTCAAACAGTTGAGCAGCTCCTTTTTACGTCATTTCATTGGAGGACAACGTCCTAAGAGGCCGGCAGATCATTTACTCACCATCAAACAAGGAGAGAAAGAAACCTTGAGGTCCTATGTGAAATGCTTCACTCAGAAAACCCTGGAGGTGGACGAAGCTGACGATAAGGTGCAGTTGACGACCTTCAAAGTGGGACTGCGATCCAGGGAGTTCGTTTCTTCACTCGCAAAAAATCCTCCAAAAACGATGGCGGAGATGCTCCTGAAAGCATAGAAGTACATGAATGCAGAAGAAGCATTGGCTGCCATGAGGGACGTGGAAAAACCAGAGAACAAGGAAAGGAAGGAGGACGAACGTAGAGGACAGAAAAGGGACCACCCAGATCGTCGGTTCAGTGACGAAGGTGAGTCTAAAGGGGGTTTCTCCCGTCAAGGTTCTCACTGTGGTTCTGTAAACCCACATTGGAAGGACCTTACCGAGTCACCCACTACTCTAGACAAGGTAGCTTTCACCTGGAAAGCCTAGACGGATAGAGGCTCCCGAGGCCATGGAACATCGAGCACTTGAAGAAATACCACCAGTAGATGTAACAGAAAATGTATTCGTCATTGAAATTAATAAATGAATTATTTAGCTAATGTCTCCATAACAAGCAGGTCTGAGCAGCTACAAGTCTAAAAAATGGCTAAGTAACAAGATTCCGCCTCGACGGATGTAAGTTACTGACGATGACAAGAATGGATAAGTAACAAGATTTCGCCTCGACGGATGTAAGTTACTAACGATGACAAGATCCCTAAAAGGGTGTAAGTCACAAAAGCCAAAAATGGCTAAGTAACGAGATTCCGCCTCGACGGATGTAAGTTATTGACGATGACAAGATCCCTAAAAGGGTGTAAGTCACAAAAGCCAAAAATGGCTAAGTAACGAGATTTCGCCTTGACGGATGTAAGTTACTGACGATGACAAGATCCCTAAAAGGGTGTAAGTCACAAAAGCCAAAAATGGCTAAGTAACGAAATTTCGCCTCGACGGATGTAAGTTACTGACGATGACAAGATCCCTAAAAGGGTGTAAGTCACAAAAGCCAAAAATGGCTAAGTAACGAGATTCCGCCTCGACGGATGTAAGTTATTGACGATGACAAGATCCCTAAAAGGGTGTAAGTCACAAAAACCAAAAATGGCTAAGTAACGAGATTCCGCCTCGACGGATGTAAGTTACTGACGATGACAAGATCCCTAAAAAGGTGTAAGTCACAAAAGCCAAAAATGGCTAAGTAATAAGATTCCGCCTCGACGGATGTAAGTTACTGACGATGACAAGATCCCTAAAAGGGTGTAAGTCACAAAAGCCAAAAATGGCTAAATAACAAGATTCCGCCTCGACAGATGTAAGTTACTGACGATGACAAAATCCTTAAAAGGGTGTAAGTCATAAAAGCCAAAAATGGCTAAGCCAAAAATGACTTAAAAGGGTGTAAGTCACAAAAGGTACTGACGAAGATAAGGGGAGAAGTTTAGAAACAAAAGCTCAGAAAACTGAAAACTAGCAGGAAACCCAATGGTCACACGAATTGGAGTTATTTACAGCCCAAAACCTTTCACATTCTACGGTCGTCATTACAAGTCACGACGACCACAGTATCGGGGGGCAGCTGACGGGACTGACGAACTCATTTACCGAAGACGACGACCATGATACCGACGAAGATATCCCTGGACGAGCATACTAATACCCACGTCACTAACGAAGGCAGGAAGACCATTCAATGCAGCACAATTACACCCAGAACAGTTACAAAGCCAACTGTATGAACCGTTGGAGCACATTAAAGCCACATTACACAGCACCAAACATTACTAAGAGCAGCATTAAGATCTCCATAACTACCCCAACGGCTAGAAGCTATGAAAAGCATATATAAAGCCCACACATTGCCAAGTACAAGGTACATACACACATAGACACTAAGAGATCTCTTTCATTCTGTTCAATTACATTGTTTATTCCTAAGAGAGCTTCTTATACTGACTTTGGCATCGGAGGCATTGTGGCAGGCACCACATCGGTGACCACCTTTGAAAGTACTTTCATACAGGCTGAAGATTGCTTCCATCTGACCAACTCGACTGACGAGCTTACGCTTCATCAGTATAACTCTACTGATGAACTTACTCTACTGACGAACTTACGCTTCATCAAATATGATCATATGGAGAACATTACAAACTTTAAAGTGCGAGTAGGTCCCCTCTCATCCCCTGTAGCATAGTTTTGTTCCCTTCTCCTTGAGAAGGACATTTGTTCCTTCTAGTACTCTTAGTGCTAGGAGGGCTGGGTTTTGGTTGGTGCGTTACCATTGAGGCACCATGGAGGAACTCGCTCAGCGGTGGAAGAAGATGTCGTTATCTGAAGCGGAGGGAATGAAGTGTGACCTATCAAAAGACAAAAAGGCGACGGAGTTTGTACTTGCCGCAAAGTTTTTCACCAGAAGATCGATCAACGTTGAGGCAGTGGCAAGAACTTTTAGACCAATATGGTGTCCTAAATGAAACTTTGAAGTAAGTGTAGCAGGTGATAACATCTTACTAATAGCTTTCAAACTGGAGGTGGATGCGGAGAAGGTTCGTCAAGGCGAGCCATGGGCTTTCGACAGACACTTGGTGGTCTTACAATTATATGATGGTTCATGCCCGGTCCAAGAACTCAGTTTCGATAGAACATCGTTCTGGGTCCAGATTCATAATTTGCCATTCTCGCTAATGACGGTGGAGGCCGCGATAAGTCTTGGAGCAACTCTGGGTACGGTTTCAAGTCCAAAGGATGGGGCCGAGATGAAAGGTGGTAATTTCATGAGAGTTAAAGTGGTGATGGATGTCACAAAACCATTGAATAGAGGCAGAATGATTACCTGGGATCAAGGTAAAGAAGGATGGGTTTCGTTTATGTATAAGCGGTTGCCGAATATATGTTATTGGTGTGGACGCCTTACACATGATGATAAAGAGTACGGCGTGTGGCTGAGCAGCAAGGGCATTCTGTCGGGGGAGGAGCAACAGTTCCGGCCATGGCTCAAAGCTCTTCAATTCAGTCTAGTGAGGACAACGATAGTAGAGGTGCAAGGTTTTGAAAGCTTGGGTACCAACCATTCTGCACCATGACGGACTGAGGGACGGGGGTTTTGGCCCACCATACGGACATGATAGCAAGCTCAAAGGCCGGTGGCGCGATCCACGTTGGTGCCAGAGATGTAGTTATTGAAGCCCAGCCGGCGCTGATGTCTATGGACATGAGAAGCAGTGGTGGCACAGAGTGAAAGCCATGTGCATGGCATTGACACAGTGGGCCCACATACTCAAATCTTGGATTTTGAGGCGAGGATAAGGGAGATTGATGAGGCAATCAATGCTGATCCTGCCTTTTTGAATTCAAACATTCCCAATCTGAATCCTTCTTTGGCTATATCTGGCAAGGAGCAGCATATCGGGAGTAACGTAAGTATAACGGAAGATCTAGGATTTCCATCAAAGTTTTTAGAAAAGGAAATAGTTGACTTGCCTTCCCAAATATCTAAGCTGTCCCCCATGGAAGTCAAATTCGATGTGGGCCGGGTTAAGACTATTGATGGAAGTAAAAATAGTAAAGGTGGGCCTAAGAAAAGTAAAAGTAAGGCCTCAACCATCCCTAAATCCTCTACTGGGCCGAATAGTGGGCATGTGGGGTTTAATGAGGCACATAAAGAAAGCCCAAAGAGGGGCTGTTGGGCTAGATTACACTTGGGTTCAACAAGCCAGGATGGAATGGAATGTGTTTATTTGGAGAATGACCCAAAAAGAAAACATGAGGTTATTAAACCTGACCCTTCTGAGGTTACGTGCATGGAAAAGAAACTAAAGCTAGACGAGGAAACTAGAAACTTGAGCATTCTTATGATGACACACTTGGGATCGGCGAAGGTTGTTGAGCAGTCCCACTGGGTCCAATGAGTCTCATCAGTTGGAATTGCCGAGGGCTTGGAAACCTCCGGTCAATAAAAGTCTTGGAAAAGGTGGTTAGCAATGAAGATCCCATTATAGTCTTCCTTATGGAGACGAAATCGAAGAGAGAGTGGATGGAAATAGTCAAGGACAAGTGTAACATGAAACATGGGCTGATAGTACCAAGTGAGGGGAAGAGTGGGGGCCTGGCAATGCTTTGGAAGGAAGGAATAACAGTGGAGGTTCAGACGTATTCTCAGACACATATTGACGCTCTAGTGGATGGTGGGGAAGGTGTAGGGTGGTGGCACCTCACGAGGTTTTATGGCAATCCAGATACAACAAAAAGGCCTAAGTCGTGGGCAAAGCTTAAACACCTGAAAGGAACTTCAATATTGTCGTGGCTCACTGTTGGCGACTTTAATGAAATTACAGGGGTTTCAGAGAAGGAGGGTGGGAGTGATAGACCGCGACAGCAAATGAAGAACTTCATTAACACTATTAATTTCTGCGGTCTTCGTGACTTAGGTTTCAACGGCCCAAAATTCACGTGGATATATCACTGGGCTAATGGCATGTAGATAAGGGAGAGACTAGATAGAGCCTTGGCAACACCGGAGTGGATGAATATGTTCCCTGAGGCCAAACTTTTCCACCTTTCTTCCTCAGTATCAGATCCTTCACCCCTAGCCCCCTGAACGGTGCAGAAACTGAGGAAAAGGAAGGCTCGGAAGACATTCAGATTTGAATCAATGTGGTTAAGAGACCAAAGGTGTGAAGAGGTGGTAAAGAAGGCATGGGAGGAAGGAAAGTTGGTTAGCATAGGAGGTGTCCTTGAGAATTGCTTAGGTCAATGTCGTGCCAGTTTGGAAGTCTAGAACAAAAGGGAGTTCGGACATGTAAGAAGGTAACAGAGTTGCAGATATGGCTTGAGTGGCTTGAACTTCAACCTCCATCCCATGAGATCAACCAGGAGCTGAAGGGTACCCGAATTTATCTGAATTGTTGGCTAGAGAAGGAGAATAATATGTGGAGACAACGGTCAAGACTTAACTAGTTTCAGTCAGGGGATAGAAACACAAGCTTCTTCCATGCGAAAGCTTTAGCCCGACAAAAAAAGAATTTCATTGAAGGAATCTTGGATGAACATGAGACTTGGCATGAGGAAGATGAAAAGGTGGAGGAGGTGGTGGTGGCGTACTATAATGAGTTGTTTACTTCCAGTCAGCCCATGGAATTCTCAGAAATGATCCAAGCAGTCTAGCCAAAAGTGACTCCATCAATGAACTAGGCGCTGACTAGAGACTTTACTGGAGCAGAAGTTAAACTGGCTTTGAAGCAAATGTATCCATTAAAAGTGCCAGGACCGAATGGCATGCCCCCTCTATTCTTCTAACAATTTTGGGCGATAAGTGGTGAGGTGGTCACAGCAATGGTATTGAATTTTCTTAACCATGGTAATACCCCTCCTGATTTTAATAAAACACATATTGTGCTTATTCCTAAAGTAAAGATGCCTAAGAAGGTAACTGATTATAGGCCTAGAAGCTTGTGTAATGTGGTGTACAAAATTGCATCCAAAGCCATAGCTAACAGGTTAAAGAAAATTTTACCTTCTATTATTAGCGATATCCAAAGTGCTTTTGTGCATGGTAGGTTAATCACTGATAATGTCCTTGTAGCTTTCAAGACTATGCACTAAATTAGTCAGAAAAAAGGGGGGAAGGTTGGGGAGATGGCTCTAAAACTTGACATGAGCAAGGCATACGATAGGGTGGAATGGGTCTGCTTGGATAAAATCATGGAGAAGCTGAGTTTTGAGGAAATATGGAGGAAGCTCATTATGCAATGTGTTACAACTGTTACGTACTTTGTTAAGATTAATGGGATGCCTAGGGGTAATATCATTCCATCTAGGAGAATTTGTCAAGGAGACCCTTTATCACCTTATCTTTTTATTTTATGTGCAGAGGGTCTCTCAGCAATGATACAGGCCTCAGTTGCAAATAGAGTAATGGAAGGTGTCGTTGTGTGTCATGGTGGCTCAAAGTTATCACACATTTTCTTTGCAGACGACAGCTTGATCTTTTGCAAGGCTTCTCTTGCAGAATGTGATGCCCTTCAAAGAATCCTAGGAGTTTATGAGAAAGCATCGGGCCAACAGCTTAACTGGGCCAAAACATCACTTTTCTTCAATAAAAACACCCCTACTGCAATCCAAGAGGAGATAAAGCAAAGATTTGGCGCACAAGTTATAAAGCAACATGAGAAATATTTGGGTCTGCCTTTGCTGGTTGGCAAGAACAAAAGGAATACTTTCAATGAGATTAAGGAGAAGCTTCATAGAAAACTGGCGTGATGGAAGGAAAAGATGCTCTCTAAGGTGGGAAAGGAGATACTCATTAAGGCGGTGGCACAAGTTATACCAATGTATACCATGAGCTACTTCAAATTATCGGATTCACTATGTGAAGAATTGACAAGCATGATAAGGAATTTTTGGTGGGGTCAACAGAAGAAAGAGAACAAAATAGCTTGGCTTAGTTGGGAGAAACTGTGTGTGCCAAAAAGTTGTGGTGATATGGGTTTTAAATAACTCAAATATTTCAATATGGCCTTTCTAGCCAAGGAGGGTTGGAGACTCCAAATCAATCCAAACTCTCTGGTGTACTGGGTGCTCAAGGCGAGATTTTTTTCTCGGTATGAGTTCCTTGAAGCTTCACTTGGTAATAACCCTTCTTATTCATGGCACAGTATTATGTCTGCCTAACACTTGGTGAGAGAGGGGGCACGGTGGAGAGTTGGCAATGGCCGTAGCATCCATGTTTGGGGTGACAAATGGTTACCTTCATTCTCCACGTACAAAGTTGCCTCACCCAGGTTGTTTCTGCACCAAGATACTAAAGTCAATGAACTGATTGACCAAGCCATAGCAAGTTGGAAGAAAAATGTAATTGACGCCTTGTTTATGCCTTTTGAAGCAGAGTTGATAAAAGGTATTCCCATAAGTTCTCGCCTTCCTCCAGATAAACTTATATGGGCGGAAGCACCTAATGGCAAGTTCAGTGTTAGGAGTGCCTATGGTGTAGCAGTGTGACTTTCCAAATCCGGGGACCATGGTGCAAGCTTGGACAACAGCAAGATGAGGCTTTTCTGGACAAGGTTATGGGGCCTACCCTTACCACACAAAATACGTCCTTTTTCATGGCATGCATGCAAGGATATCCTCCCCACTAAAGTTAGCATTAGGCGAAGGAATGTGGTGCAAGATTCGATCTGTGATGTATGCCGTATGGATGCCGAGACGATAGGTCACCTGTTTTGGATGTGCCCACGAGCTAGAGAGGTCTGGTCATGGTAAAAAATAGCTGTGTCGCCGAGCCAAAATGGAGTGCAATCGTTTATTGAGTAGCTGTGGGACTTGCTGGTGGGGGACTGTGTCGACGAAGAAATGGTGGCTAAGGTGGTCTGTGTCGCTAGCTTGGGCCATGTGGAATAATCGAAATGTGATACGATTAGGTGGGAAGGGAAGAATGGGCAGGGAGGTGGTCTATTGGGCTATGCACTACTTGGAGGAGTGTAAGGCTGCCATGGAGTGCATGGCTACCAAAGACACGGTGGCTGAAGCTCGGGGCATATAGGTCCCTCCACCTGGGAATGTCTTCAAAGTCAATGTCGATGGCGCTATTTTTGCTCAACATAAAGCAGTGGGTATTGGCGTGATTGTCAGAGACGATAAAGGCAGAATAGAGGCTGCAATGAGCAAGAGGATTGATGCGCCGTTGGGTGCTGTGGAGGCTGAGGCAATGGCGTACAAAACAGGCTTGATATTTGCAAAGGATATAGGCATCCAAGACTTTGTCATTGAGGGAGACTCGCTTATTCTTCACTATCCCTTGAGTGATGAATCAAAACCACCCTCCTTTGTGTCTGCTGTCGTTCAAGGAATGCAGGAGTTATGTGGGGAGTTCCGTAAGGTAGAATTTTCCCATGTTAGGAGATAGGGTAATAGAGCTGCCCACTTATTAGCAAAACACGCGATTGGTGTTTTTAATTTCACTACCTGGATTGAATAGACACCTTGCTTTCTTGAGCAAGCTCTTATCCATGATGTAACAAACTTCTCTAATCCTTAATAAAAGCTTTTTAGTCTTTCTTATCAAGAAAAAAAAAATCAATAATTAAACACAATCATAGTAATACATTTAAACTTAAAACTAATCAAACTCTAATCATGGAAACCATATTTTCATTCATAACTAAAAGGAGATGTTCTCCGGTAATAATAGAAATTATATAAAAAAGTAAAGTTAGAAAATTTTAAAATTCCTTTTTTAAAATTTTATTTAACCTTATATATATATATATATATATATATAAAATCTTCATACACAATTACTTTTAAAAGTCTAATGAACAATGATATTTCTCATTTAACACCTCTATTATGCAATTCATCAACCAGTAAATATATGATAATAGTAAGAAACATTACAAATGAGATTATGATAAATAAAAAAAAAGTGATAAAACTAATTAGCTACTATCATTATGAAGTAGTTTTCTATGATTTTACATATCTAAAGAAGTGGAATATATAGAGTTTACTTAAGGTATATGTAAAGATTCACATTAAAAAAAAGTATATGTAAATGTTTAAAAAAAATGTATATTCTATAAATAATTAAAAAGGTATATGTAAAGTTTTTATTAACTTAAAAGAAAATTAAAAATCAATTAGTAATAATAATAATAATAATAATAATAATATAGGGGCAATTACATTCCTCCTCCTTAAGGTTTGAAGAAATGACACTCCATCCCAAACTTTGTTAAATTAATATTAAAATATTATATACTAACCTGCCTGTGCTTAAAGGTAAGTTTCCAAAATTATCCTCAATTTTAGAATTAAAATCTCTTATTTTAAAATTTTAAATTAAAGTGCATTTCAAAATATTAAGTAGTGACTTTTGCTTTTTTTTTTTTCCCCCTTTTCTTTTCCCAATGATTTATGGAGAGATTTATTGTTTCAAATGTTTTGGTACTTTATAAATTTTGTATTTTAATTCTAAATTTATGAGTAATGTTTTTACTAACCATGGTTAAACATTTATAAACAGATTCTTAAAGAAATTTAAAATATTTTGTTATTAATATAAACAAAAGGGGAGAGTGTTATTACATATTACCCCAAATATATTTAATGAGATCACCCTAAAAAAATTACAGTGACATAGAGTATATATACTCGGTGCTAGAGGTAACAATCCAAATTGCTTCAAACAGACAACAATTTATTTTGATTTCTTTGCTGTAATGTCTATAGTTTTCTTTGCTTAAGAATCTTGTCACCAGACTAAGAAAAAGATAACAATAGCATTATATTATTTTCTTTAACCTTGGTTGGCCAGCTTAAGTCATTTAGCTTCTATGGAATTATGTGAATTCCTTCCAAACATTTGTGGTATCTATACTTCTATACTATATATAAGAGGATTCTCCTTTTTGAACTAGATTTTTATATGGTTCAGAAATACCCCTAAATCTTATGTTTAATAAGGAAAAAATTTGAGAACAACCCAGTAAAAATGTCTCTAACTCCACTTAAAATGCCTATAAAATAGGATACTTTCCTATTAATCTATGTCTTCAAAGCAAACTTATCCAAGATTTAAACAAAAAAAAAAGGGAAAATTATGACACTAGAACAAAAAAAAAAAAAAAAAAAAGCTTCATTGCATGGGCAAAGTGCGTGTGATGAGGCTAGTAGCTCAATATTGGTGTCCTAATTAACCATTTGTGTGACTCATTGAAAGGAGAGGTTTATAGATTCTCAACAAAAACAAAACAAAACCAAAAAAAAGTTTCGCTTATCTGAAGTAAATTGCTCTCAACGCTTAGAAAAAAAAAGTTGCAGCTATGAAAGGCTAGAAGGTTGAGATGGCAAAATATTAGATGACGCGCATTAAACTCCCTGATCAATTTTGCTTCCCCATTCTCACTTCTAAACTAAACCCTTTCACAATCTTCTCTCCATTTCCCAGATTTATCAAATGAGTTGAGTCAAGTGAAGTTAATCCGGTTTGGATTGAAAACATACTATCCTAAACGAATTGCAAGCGAAATAGGTCTTTGACCTGTAGATTTTCACATAATAATAATAATAATAATAATAATAATAATACCACCGCACACCTTTGGTGCGATAATCACTCCACAAGTATAAGTGTTTGTGGAGTGTGGGGGATAAAGACCAGGATTCAAGTCTCCAGGAGGGCGTTTCACACATATATACACTTAGATTAGGCTAAAGCAGGAATTCTATCTTGTATAATAATAATAATAATAATAATAATAATAATTATCATTATTATTATTATTATTATTGTCTTCCTTTTAGTACAAGTAAACAAATAACAAACTACTCAAAAATAAAATTTAAACAATATAGGATCAATATTATTCAACTGTTTGATGGAGAAATTATGCCTAAATCATGAGGGAATCAACCAATAAGTTGAGAGTCCTCATGCCTATGTAAGTTCCTCTCTTATTTTATTTTATTTAAATTTTTTATTTTTTTATTTTATAGTTTCTTAGATTCTTTAGCTTTGAGATTTTGTCTTTTTTTTTTTTTTAATTAGTTTAAATATGTCGATTAGAGCTATTGTCATAAAGGTGTGTACACTCACCATAACGCTTTGTACGTAGGCTATATGTGTAAGCAGGCTAATGAGGTGCATACATAACCACCCCTCACCTTGAAAATAAAAACCCTAATTTTCTTTTTGTTTAGATTATAATTGCAATCCAGGTTAATAAAAAAAAAATTGTAGTCAAAGTATGTTTTCTTTTCTTTTTCATTTCCAGTCTTGCTTATTACTTTCCTATAAATAATGTAGACCCAAGAATTACATCCATCTCTTGCTTTGTCACCTGTGTAGCCCATATGCATATATATATATATATATATATATTTTGTATGCATTTATAGGGATCCAACTTAATTAGATCCTTAGTTAAACATGATCTTAGTGATTTAAGTGAAGCCCGATCCTTGGATCAGGTGGGCTTGAGTGTCAAACACCTTCCAATCTCACACCCTAACTTCAATCTCATTTTGTAATTGATATTGAATCCTATATCCTAATTGCACTACATGTTGGCTGCTATGTAAACTTTGTGTGTTGATTAAATCATGAGACAAACTTTCTCTGCGTACAAGTCTCTATGGCATCTGTGTAGAATATTCAAACACATGTGAACCCTTATGCAACCATTTTTTTTCTCTTACCAAACATCAAATTTCTAAAAAGGTCACTATCTATTGACTAAAGGGGATTTGAGTGTATGTGTTACAATTTGCAACAGGTACTTTGTTGTTGTTACTTAGGTAATACCAAGAATGAAATAATAGAATTAATAATGGGAAATATGAAAGTGGTAATGCAAAAAAAAAAAAAAAAAAAAAAAACAAACAAACAAACAATAGTAAAACCCAATAAGCAACTCATATAATGTTTGGCAATTTTTTTTTTTTTTTTGAGAAGTAATGTTTGGCAATTCAATCATCAAAACATAAAAATGATAGGGACTATAATCAAATATCGAATTTTAACCTTAAAAATTAAGTTAAGGAATTCAAATTTCCCAAGACTATTTCTTCCTTATTTGTAAGTCACACTCTCAAAATTTTCACCATAAAAGTTCTTTATTCAGATTATTATAGTAACTTATCTAATTATTTGTAGAAGAGCAACTAAAAAGGTAACTAAGCATTTGATTTTATAGAGAAAAAATAAGAGGAATATATCACCTATAATATTTTCTCCAAACAATTGTAACCAAAATTTACACCTCATACAAGTGAACATTACAACATCAAATGCATTTTTATCAGAGAATAATTTTCAATTTTCCCCTGTATCAATAAGACAACAAAATTTAACATGGTTCGACTATAACTATAATCCTACATTCATGAATATTGCCAATCAAAATTCATTACCAACAATATGAATTACAAACATTGGATCAACTCCTATTAAACACACCAGCAAACCCTCACAAACTTGAATCAAGTTTTATCTTATTACACCCAACACAGACTTCTTTTTAGTTGTTTCTTAAATCAATATCAACTTACAATCCCAAGACTTCAATACATATAATGACACTCTTTCACTCAAAAAGATAAACACACACTTAAAATACATCCAACTTAAATAAAATGCATCTAATAACCCCATAATATACCAAACTAGTTCGTTGAAGAAATCTACTCCACATTATTTTTAGTGCCTTCTTCTAATGCTCTAATTTCCCCCTATAAGAAGATGCCTTCGGGCTGAAGCCACACAGTGCTTGGAAGCAATGGAGAATTCCTCGAAGTTTTCTGAGAATTGGAGTTGGAAGCTCGCAAAAAGATTGACAAGACACTTTTGTTTAATCTGGAAAAACAAAGGCAGAAAAATACACAACAAAAACATGAAGTAGGAGACCCAATGTGAATAACTGCCAAAGAACACGCAGGAACTTAAGCAATTACTGGTGACCCAAGAAGCGTTCAAAATTACCATAGTTTACATGCAAAATGGAAAGAAAAGAGTGTTAGTATGCGCAATGATTGTTTCACAACGTGTAAATTGATTGGCATCAAGCAAGTTCTATTGTAATTCATCTGCTTGTAGAATAAGTACCTTGCTAAAATTGCATTTTCATTGCTTCAAACAGGGCTCTTCCGTGAGATCACTTCCTCATCAGTTTCTATGAAAGAGATATGAGCTATCTTCGGCCAATAATCTCCAGTCTGTTTTTGAAGTTTTGGTTTCAGCAAAGAGCACTCCTTGATGCAGAGAACAGACAGCGAGGATGGAAGACCCTCTTCTGGCAAAGACTCAAGTTTGTCACAGCAACTAATCTCCAGTGTTTTAAGAGTGGTAAGGTGTTGAAGCCCCTTGTAGTCCAGATATTTGAGATTCAAAAGCCCGCTAACTCGTAGAGAAATGAGATTGCTGGGCAGCAAATTCTCCTCTGGAAACGACTCCACATTTTTACATCCACCTTCAATCTCCAGCTTAATAAGACAGTCAAGCCTAAGCAACCCCCATTTTACCGTGAAAGTGAGTTTGTCGCAAGAAGTTATAGAGAGTAAACTTAGGTTGGAAGGCAAACCCTTATCGGGAAGTGATTCAAGTTGTGGGCAATTATTTACAAAAATTGACCGGAGAGAACCGAGGGTGCGCAACAGATGAGGAAGTTTGTCGAGATTCTTGCAATTGGATAACCAAATGGACGTAAGGCTGGGGGTAGGCAACTCTCCTACTGGAAGAAATACCAGGTTAGGACAATCCCTGATTTCCAAGGTCTCAAGTGATGTGAGAGCTTTCTGATCTCCCTCTGGCATTGAAAGTGATTCCAGTTTTTTGCAATCCCAGATGGAAAGACATCTAAGCTTTGGAAACAAGTCCAATGAGAGGGATGTAAGGGAATCACAGCTACTACCTATGCACAGATGTTCAAGAAATGCATACTGGTTTGTCTTCCCTGCAGGTGGGGGAAACTCTAATTTCTTGCAATTCTGGATATGAAGAATTCTTAAGTTAGCGGGTTCAGGAAAGGACTTTAGAGAACAGCAATTAATGATATACAATCGTTGGAGATAAGGAATGCTGGCCATCACTTCTTCAGTAATGTCCTCCAGCAGATCACATCCTTCAATTTTGAGGCTATGTAAATTCCCTGGCAATTCTAGCAGCTGTGATATTTCTGAAACTTTCATTCTTTGGAAAGAAAAGACATCTTGCGCTTCATCAATTTCTGGAGTGTTAGTCATGGGCGATGAGGATTCTGGCGTTTTGGGCAATGAGTCTTTTGCGGATCTTTGGGGTGGTACATCGTCAGGACCCCTTGAGCGTTTTTTAGGTCTTGATCTAACAACCCTTAAGCGTTTTCCAGGTCTTTGGAGTATGAGGGATTTTTGGGATGGGTCGGAAAGGCGTAAGACCTCGTCGGAACGCAATTCTGCTGATGAAGAGGAGCCTCGACTTTTGGGCCACGAGCTTTTTGTAGAGACAGCACCACCCTTTTTTTCTATATCCATCTTAATTAAAGTTAGTTCCACTAATATGAAGCCGACGCACGTCTGAAAGCGTCAGTTTTTTGGCAATTCAATAAAAAAACGACAGTTTGCCAAAATCAACGTGCTTAAGTTGTAGAGAGTACATATTGCTTCAGGTAATCTTGTAATTATACTATGAGAGAGATCCAGCCATTTCAGTACGCACAATTGCAGTGTGGAAATTGATCGTGGTATAGGTAGGTGACGTTGACGAGTTTAATAGAAGAGTCAGCAAATCGGAGACGAGGAGTAAAGGAGAAGGAGGCTGGAATTTTTTCAAAGCTTTCAACGGGGAATGTGAAAGGCAAATGGTGAAGCAAGAAAGAATTGGACTTTAGCTTTCCAAAGCTTTTCCATGCCGATGCCTCAGCCGTTTCTTGAAAAATTCAGGCAAAGGAAGAAGAAAGCACCCTTCAGAGATTAATACAGAATTAAATAAAATAAGAAGTTATATTCAAGATAATAAGAGTGGAATACAAATTTTAAGAGATATCATAAGATTTAAGAAATCACTCACTTGAGGAGGGGTTCCAGCTTCCAAGACCGATCACCGTTGCTGTCATATGGTCGCATCAGAGATGAAGAAAGCTTCTTTTGATCTAGAGTCCGTGTTGAGTTTAGCAGGATTTATTTTATTTTGTTGTAAAAGATCAGATCAAAGAAAGCCTTCCTTTGATCTAGAGTCTGTGTTGAGTTAAACCTAAATCTGTGTTGTAATAGGAGTCTTTTAGATAAATACTGTGAACTGTGGAAAGTTATTTTGGGAATTGAAGAGAGAAAAAGGTGGAGAGAGAAATTTACTTTAATCCCAAACCTCTGCCTGCTGCCAGGGCTTGATTGAACCACAAGCCAATCGAGGGAAGATTGGAAGTTAATTTTGGAAACTAAAATGATTTATTCCTAAATCGATAAGATATTTCAAAACAAAAAAAATATGTCATAATTAATTTAATATTAACTAAATACTGCAGAATAAATATTTAAATTTAATAACCTTGATTTAAAAAGTATCCATTAAAATTTTAATGTTGAAGCTAAAATTATTTATTTATAAAATGATTAGGGGATATTTGGTATATGCACTTAAAAATTGAAAACATGTGTGAAAATACGTGTGGGTGAAAATACGTGTGAAAATAAGTATAATATTGTTTAAAAACTGAAAATATATGTTTGAGTGGATATACCAGAAGGGGCATAGATATTTCAAAACAAAAATATAAGTTAAAAAAAGAAAAGAAAAGATAGTTATGATTTCAACTTTGAATATTTTTGTAAGAACGTCAGAAAGTGTTAGTTAGCATATATTAATAAAATAAATAGGGGTAAATTACAACTTATCTGTCTATGGTTTGGCCAAAATTTAAGTTGGCTACCCATAATTTGAAATTTGACACTTTGCACACCCGAGGTCTACTCCGTTAGGGGTTCGTAACCCACTTTAGACTTTCTCCATTAAAAACATAAAAAACACTAGTCTTATCACACGCACTCCTGATAATGCCTTAAAATATATACTTATTATATATTTATGTGAACGTTATCTCTTTATTGTTATACTTACACTACAAAAAATTAGACCTATAGTGGCGTTTTCTATAAACGTTGCTATAGGCATATTTATAGTTGCG
The DNA here is from genome assembly GCA_019022515.1 of Quercus aquifolioides. Classification (NCBI taxonomy): domain Eukaryota; kingdom Viridiplantae; phylum Streptophyta; class Magnoliopsida; order Fagales; family Fagaceae; genus Quercus; species Quercus aquifolioides. Next base: position 468,220 of record JAFHAW010000292.1, read on the forward strand.
TTTGGAGTGTCCTATAGTGGCGTTTTAAAAAATGGGTCTATAGCAGCGTTTTCAACTGCCTATAGTGGCGTTTTTAAAACGCCACTATAGGCACTTTTTTTTTTTTTTTTTTTTTTTTCTTTCAATTGGGTGGGCCTAAAGTGGTGTTTGTAACGCCACTATAGGCCCTTGTATCCGTAGGACCTATAGTGGCGTTTGTCAAGTGCCACTAAATAGGGACCTATAATGGCGTTTGCAAAACGCCACTATGCCCAGCACCAAAAAAAAAAAAAAAAAAAAAAAAATGTTAAGAAAAAGAATCCAGCCCAAAAAAAAAAAATAATAATAAAAATAAAAATAAAATAGGAGACCTATAGTGGCGTTTGGAATAGCCGTATGGGTTCAAGCTGAAACAAATGTTACAGAATATGCCATAGAGTATTCTAGGAATATTCTATGACATATTCTACAATATTTCTTAAAAAAAAAAAAAAACTCGAATGAGTGTCAAGCTTCAGCGTATGTAAAGATTATTTATTTGAATATAATATATATATATATATATATTTAAATGTATATATTATTATATGTTTATATTTAAATGAAAGATGTTGCATTCACAGTATTTTTACAATATTTTGACAAAAAATTATAAGTGGTTAGTTATTATTGGTTCAAATTTGAACTTAACAATAAGATTATTTTTTTGCCCCAACAATAACAACCGGTCACTTAAGATTTGTTGTAGAAATATTGTGAAAAAATTATAAACCTATCATTTCTTTATATGAGAAATGATACGTTCACAACATTTTTACAACAAATTTTAAGTGGCAAATTGTTATTGTTGGGGCAAAAAAGTAATCTTAGTGTTAGGTTCAAATTTGAACTTATAACAACTAATTACATGTGATTTATTGTAAAAATATTGTAAAAATATTGTGCACGTAGTATCTCTTATATATATATATATATATATATATATATATATATATATGTAATAAAAAAAAGCGTTAAAAAATTTCAGAATTCAAAATTCAAAATCCATCTAACCCCACCTACCCCCACTCACCTTATCAATCTATTTTCTCCACGTCAATCTAGATCATTTCTTCAGGCTTTTTTTTTTTTTTTTTTTTCCTTATCTCCACTTCTTCAGACTTCTTTTTCTTCCTCACCCCTACTCACCATATCAATCAATTTTCACCACGTCTAGCTAGCTTCTTCACTATTCTTTTCTCTTTTTTCATTTTCCCCCCCTTCTTTCACTCTTTTTTCACTACACACTTGGATTTATTCTTTTCTCTTTCTCTCCATTTTGATTTTATTTCCCCTATATTATTTGTGGTGGTGTTAATGTTAGTGGGTTTTGGATTTGAAGATGGTGTTGCAGCTTGTTAATTTTGTTTAAATTTGTAAATGGTGCTATTGTTATGGGATTTGTGATTGAAGAAAGAGTGCTATTGTGTTTGATGCTAGTGGTTGTATAGTTGCAAGTAAGTATTTTTTTAAGAAAAAAATTTAATGATTGTTTTGGCCTTTTCCTTTTTTGATAATAGTATTAGTCTATTCCTTGTTTGCTGTCAACTTTGCTTCGTAGGTCTCTGAGATTTTTGACTAATTTTTGTGAATTCTTTAGCTTTTTATTATTGATAGGTATAGAGATATCAAGTGTGATAATATCTTTGTTAATAGAACCAAGAAAGAAGTGAAAAATTTGAAATCTATTTGATGATTTCTTTTTGCAGGTTGGTCTATGGCGGCTGAATGTGTTGGGGTGGAGTTGCTATTTTATTTTATTTTGATGTGAGCAAGATGTGTTTGATTTTGAATTTTTGTAGGTGGGTTTGTGTTTCATTTTGAATTTGCTGGGTTAGTTACAAAGTTTGTATTTCTCATCAAAAAAAAAAAAAAAAGTTTGTATTTTGTTTTATTTATGTATTTGTTTTGTATCTTTTAATTTAATTAAAATTTTAATTCAATAAAAAAAAACCTTTGATCTTATTAAAAAAAAATTTTAATTTTTGGTAATCAAATTTTTTTTTTTTTTTTTTTTGTTGTTGGTGGTTTCAGCTATAGTTGTTTGTAGAACGCCACTATAGGGTTAGTAAAGCGCCACTATTGTTCTGTCACTATAGGCCTACAAATGCCACTATAGCAAACGGCACTATAGTGGCGTTTTTTGTACCTATAGTGGCATTTCACAAACGCTACTATAGGCCTAGTTTTTTGTAGTGTTAATTTGTATAACTAAGCCATGATTTGCATCAATCCTTACTATTTATCTTTACATAATTTCTTGAATAAGATATCATTTATTGCATGTAATTTTCTACTTTTAGGAAATCATGTGAGAAAGATGAGTTTACAAGAGTTTGTGAGAGAATGGAGGCCAAACTAGAATTAAAGTGAAGCTAAAGGACCATGCTTAATGTCTAAGGAGGTGCAGCTGGAGTGCTTGGGTAATCTACCATGTTTGGAAGTTTCAAATAAGGAAAGAAATCAAAGCGGTAGAATTTGAAAAGGAAAAATAAGATTTAAGCACTAATTAGTATTTTGGGCTTATCTCTCTCCTCAAAAATCCAATTGACACAAGGCTAGATGGATTGGAATCGTGACTTAAATATCTACAACTTTTCAGTTTTAAGTTGTTTGAAATTCACAATTTTTTAAGCCCAAAATTAACTCACAATTTACTGCTGTAAATCTGGACGAAAAAAAATTGTAAAAGTTTTATTTTTCTTTGGACAGTTGGATGCTAGGGTTTTGAAGGGAGGCTATGTAGAACGAGTTGGGCTGAGAAAACCTTGTATTTTTATTTCTCTAATGGCAGCCTAAACTCTTTGCTAGGGCTAGGGGTTATGTTTCTTCTATATAGTATGAATATTCAATGTGATTCCTTTTAGGATTTTATTAACAACATATTTGATTGTTTAGATTTCTTTTGATGTATTAGTTCTTCCATACTTTCAATAAGTTCAATCATGTTTTTCTTATTGTTTAGATGAATTTCTAATAGTTTCAAATAGAAATAAGGTTTTAAAGTGAATGGGTTTTTCTAAAAAATTTTCCAACCACATTATTAATCTAGGTTATCATGTGTTCTTGAATTGTCTCAGTTCAACCAAATCATAAGTATTTAATTAAGAACAATCAATTATGAAATATATAATTTCTTAGATCACAGAGAATTTCATATTGATATAAGAAAACACTTCGATGCCCTAGTATTTATATTATTGACTTAAATTAGTTATCATTGTTATTCTTGTTTACAATTACCAGACAAAAATTATTCTTCATCTTCACCAAAAGTTTTTTTTTTTTTTTTTTTTAATTACATTGTTTTTGAATTTACCCCGCTCCTTGTGGTTCGATCTTGGTACTCTAAGAGTTATATTGCTACGATCTCCTGCACTTGGGAGTGAGCAAGCAACTTCGCACTTGTGATGAGACTCTTTTTTTGTTTTGAGTTTAATGTAATTTTTCAATTTGAATTTATCTATTGTTAGTGAGGTTACACAGGAAGGAATTTTAAGAAACTAAAATTTAGGATTTGAAATGGAGTAAATTGCTGGGTTTAGTGTGTGCTAATTTTTAGAAAAAAAGAAATGTATCAAACTTGCATGAGATATATTTAAATAGGGAGTGTCCTCATTTTTAGGAAAAAAGTTTCTCTAGTAGTTTTTTTTTTTTGTTTTTTTTTTGTTTTTTTGTTTTGAATTTTGTTGAATTACAATTTTAACCACATTTTTTATTTTTTAAGAATAAGGATTATCTGATTAGATTAGGGGCATTTTTGATATTTTATGAAGACAAAAATAACTTTATGAATTCTATTAATATATAGACATAACAAAACCAAAGAAAGCAAGATCAAAGAGTGGCTTTTTGTAAAAATTGATTTAAGAACTTCAATGGAACACAAAAACTGGCTTGTAAAGATGAAGTTTTATTTTATCTTTCTATCATATCAATTTGTACCAACAGGATGTTTATATCTCTCTCTCACACAAGGTAACCATCTCTCTCGGTGAAAATAGCCAAATACCACGTTTTTAGACACTATGTGGCAATCTACCATTGTTTCGAAAATATTTATCAATCTACCACTTTTTCAATACTCGAGCTTTATGAAATCGAGTTTCGAACTATACTTGAGTTCGCTAAACTCGAGTTCGTATTGAGTTTGCCAGCATAGTAATGGCTGAGCTGGAATTTTGCACATTAAAAATGTCACCTGGAACTCGATGGTCATAAGCTTGAGTTCTTTGTTGATTAAACTCGAGTTCCTAGGACTTCAGTATTGTGTTATTTTACATATACAGTACCTGAGCCAGACCCGAGCTCTATAAACGCGAGTCTGGCTTGGGTACTTAGTCCACCATACTCGAGTTCATAAAACTCAAGTACGGTTTGGTTACTAACTCCATCTTACTCGAGTTCATAGAACGCGAGTATGGATTGGGTATCTTGTTATATTTTAGTGCACAGTACTCGATTTCTGGGAACTTGAGTACGTTCTTAATGTAACTTTTTGCATCTCTTCCTCAGTCTCATCTGAAACACAAGTGACTTAGTCTGTTTCCTGGCAACAAATTTAGTTAATGCCAAAATGTAGTTGATGCAAAAATCAATTTTTTGTGAAACATGTGGGGGGATCTATGAAACACTCCATTACAATTTAACAGAAAAAGGTACGATCCCGAAGTGGTCATTAGGTTTAATTTAAATTTTGTTGCTAACGTTGATGCAAATATTCAGTATTGGTGATAAACAAATTTTCAGGTTATTTGAGGTATTTGTATTTAGTTCAAGTTTGGATGTTTATAGATGAGAGCTAATCTTTCATATTACTGAAAAAACATTAGCATTGAGAAATAGACCTCCAGTTTTCAATACAAAATCAGCATTGAGAAACAATAAAACTACCAAGTTCAGGTGGGGGGTGAACCTCATGCAAAGAACCTCCCTTCCAAGACCCCAATCCAATTGACTTGAAAGTTCAATTAGTGTGTAAAACACCAATGAACTTTTAAACCCCCAAATATAAAATTACCAACACAAGCTTATAATCAAACAGAATATGTGCGGAAAATGAAATATAAGCTATAACCAAATTGGAAACACACTCTAAACCATATTTAATCACAAACACAGCAGTAATTAAAAGGTAAAGAGAAAGGGAAGAAAGATGCAAACACAAAGATAACACGGCGATGTGTTATCGAAGAGGAAACCGAAGTACTTGGCGAAAAACCTCTCCGCTGGCTTCCAAGCGGTAATAATCTACTAGAGAATAAAGTTGGGATACATAAATAGCAGAAGACCCTCCAAGCCTAATCTACCTAGTGCACCTAAGCCCTCCAAGCTTCTTGCTCCAACAGGGTTACGCCGAACCTTGTCTTCTTTAGCTTACCGGATCTCGCAATCGCCCATTGCATTAACCAAAATGAATTAGTCCCTTCTGAACTACTTCTTAAGCACCAAAATAACTCCTTACTGATATGGGTATGGTGAGATAAGGATTTGGCTAAATGTACCTCTCAAGGATATGTCAATGAAGACGGTGAGAGTAGAGGAATTTGGAGAATCAGAGGATGAAGATTGTGGATAAGTCAATCTTGTTTTTCTCTAAGGTTTCTCTCTCAAAATTCTCTCTCAAAGCTCTCTACATTTTGTGGGTATAAGGGTATTTATAGTAGAGTGTATGAGGAATGTGAAAGGTCAGTTTTCAACAAACAGGACATTTTGGCGACTCAGGCTCGCAACTGGAATGAATCACGAGTTTGAGTCTCGAGCTAACTACCTGGCTAGATTGAAAATTTTGTCCTGTAGTGCTCCAGTTGTCACGACCCTTCAGCTCCCCTACATGCTTCACACGTGTGCCACCTTTGGCGACTTGCCAGCCTCGAGCCAGCCACGAGGCCCTTTTTGAGTGCACACATCTTGAGTTTTCTTCACGCTCTCTCACACATTACTCTTACATAAATCCCACCTAAATACAGGGTATCTAATTGCTAAATTAGAAGCAAATTTGGCACGGAATAAAGCCAACACATGATTGAATAAATTCAACCTTGCAATCTCCCCCTTTGGCTATTCTGTGACAAACCCTAAAATAGACTCTAGACTTAACATATGAGTTAAGAACAGTTGTCAAAACTCACTCACACTTAACTCTAGAACCTGTGAAGCTCTTGAACCATATGAACAAGTTTTTCCTGAAAACAACAACACAAGGCGATCATTTGTAAGTAGAAATCTTGAAATGCATATAGAACAAGCACAATGCGATCAATTAGTAAAGATTAAAGAAAAAACACATGACTTGACCAAACAGGAACAATCACTATAAATAGTGATCACAATGATCATTCACACAAGGAATGAAAATTCGGACATGCAATCTAATAAGCTCAATGCAAAGTATCATTTGCATGTCCAACACTCAACCAATACAAAAAAACAAGGTAATTGCATCAAGGATATAAAATCCAACAAGGGCACAAGAATGAAGTACTAAAGAAAATGCATAACATTAACTAAAAGTACTGAGCTACAAAGCAAAGGTACAAAATTAAAACATAGTTTAAATACACAAAATAAACCTTGAAATATGACAATATGAAATAAAATAGCAAGCGTAGGCCTTCTCTTTCTCTTGCTCTTCAACTTCAATACTCCCCCTTTGATCAAGCTCTTTCTCCCCCTATCATTATACTCCCCCTATCATCACCATCTCCCCCTCTTTGTCATGGAATAGCTAGTCCTCATTTTCTTCCAGCTTTCTTCGAATTTTGTCCAATTGAGTTTGGAGAGAAGTGAACTTCGTATCATAACGGATGTTGTGATGATGCAGGAGCAAGGCAAGTCCAGACATCTTAGTGCTTATGTCATGGATAGATGCCATAATGTTGTCTAACTTCTTTTCATAAGAGTATGATCTAGAGCGTAAGCCACCATGAGAAGCTGGACTCTCTGGCTTGATTCCCTTCCGACTATGACCAATGCTAGCGTTGAGCGTATGAATGTTGATTGGACTTAGCTTTGGATAGGGAGACTCATCGTCCGATGGATGAATGCCTTTGAGTTTCAATATCCTTGAAATGAGGTAGCAAAAAGGAATGCAGTTCCGAGATTCATGTATCTAGTGCTTGATAGAGGATAGAGATTGTGAAACATGATTGTTGTAAGCACCCTCAACTCCGGAGATAGTGAGGAAACACTAATTGATTTCCCATTTGGAGAAAATTCCAAGTTATCTCCAAGAGTTTCCCGAAGTAAATCCTCCTCTGGATACAAGTCATCATAAACCAGTGGTTTCGAAAACATCGGTCGGTTGATGTGTAGGATCTTTGCCAGGTAGACAAGTGTCACTGAGAAACTCTTTCCTCTAACCCAAAATTTGAGCTCATCCCCTTCACAAATGGCATTTGCATAGAATTCCTTCACCATTTGTTCATATGTTTCTTCTAAACTGGAAAGGAGGAAGTTCCAATCTTTGTTGGCAAACCATTTCGGAATGTCCGTATCCAGAAGAGAACCTTGCTCAAGCACCTTTTCAACTAACAAGGGAGCATCCCTAAAGTAATTGTCATAAGCTTGTGATGCGGCATATGATCTGAACTTGCTGACATCATAGAACCCTGTCGATGATCTAGACTTCTTTGATTGAGGGGTGAAACTATCAAGGTCAATCACCAGTTATTTTCCTTTGCTGCTACTGCCTTTCACAGCGGATTTCTTGAATGGAGACATTATCAAGCTGTATCATGTGATATCAGAGAACAAGAGAGACCACACATGACAACAAACTTCATTAGCACTAAGTTAGTCCCAAATCAAAAATATTGAATAAACCTTAAAATCATGACATTAAGATCTTACTCATGACAAAGAGTGTGTGTGTGCAACAAGTATCATCATGTGTCACCAAGACCGAAGTGTATCAACACATAATTGACAAAACCCACACAACAATCACATCAAAACATCAGAAAAACCATATTCAAACATTATATTCACAGATATCCTCAAAAACACACAATCCAAGAAATTTAAGGCAAGAAATGTGCAATATATTGAGAGAGAAACTGAACCCATACCTTTTCTTGAAGATTGGTGAAGAAATGAGTGAGAATATGGAGGTTTTGTGTGTGAACACAAGGATTTTGAAAGTGGGGAGGACAGACGAGACGATGAATAGTCATGAGATGTGAGGGAAAAATGAAAAGTTTTTGAAAACAACCCTGAAAATAACCCTCATTGTGCAAAACACGCGTTTTTCGCAACTAGATTGAGTCACGAACAAGTTGCCAGGTCAAGTCACCACAAATATGTGTGACAAATTTTGAAAAAATTTTCTAAGTCTTTTTCGCGACTGGAAGGTCCACTCGCGAATAAGTCGCGACGAGAGTTGCCAAACATTATGAGTAAATCTCGCAACTGGAGCTTCCACTCACGAATCAGTCGCTAACATGAGTCACAAAAATCCTAAAAACCCAGATTTTTGAAATTTTTCTATGCCTTTTTCACGACTGGGGCATTGACTGGCCAGAGAGTCACCAGGAGCTTCTGAGTAAGCTCGCGACTGGGGCATGCGACTGGCTTGACTCGCGAAAGTGAGTCGCCAAAAAAAAGTTGCTCAGTTTTTGAAAATTTTCAAAACAAAAACACTTTTAAAAAACAACTAAAACACTCAAAAATCTTTTTGTGTTTGATCAACATATTATTGAGTATGTGCAACATATTTAATCAAGTACAATCACACAAATGAATAAGGCATTCATTGAACATAGACATGTGTGATGTGTGTGGGTACCAAAAATGAGATAGTCCTTAGTCTAATGTGAAGCTTCAATGATCAATTCAACCAAGACATACACAATTAGCACGAGGAAAAGTGACCTATCTCCATTATAGAAGTATGCATATATGACCTCCACAAAAACTTGATAACAGAACTTTGAAGCTTTTCATTTGGCTTCTTACAAATCATATCATTTGATCATTTTGAATCAATACAACTCATTTTGAGTAATACATCTCATTTTTGAGATCGATGCTTGTAATTTTTGATATTTCAATTTGATGAACAAGCCTTTGGCTTTTTGGGGCATCATACATTTTCATAAAAGTCGCTTTCCCTTTTTCCTAGTCAAATATTAGTATGTGTGACGGGTTTTGCAGCTCTTTATCTCTTTTTATTTTGAGATTTACATTTGTTGAGCTCTTTAAGCAAAAAATAAAAGAGTGGGAAGATATATAGGTACAAGTCTATGCAAGTCTCAAGATCAACAAAACCATTGACTAATCATTCATGACAAGTTTGAAGATCTATTTACAATAGTCACATAGATGTCAAGATTTTTCCCACAATGATATGAGTGCATAAAGAACAATCTACACTCATAACTGCACAAAGCCATTTGTACGAAGGTACAAGGCAAAACATGCTTGTGACAATACACAATAATGCCGATCAAACTTTTAGGATTTTCTACTTTTTATGGGTTTTTGGATTTTTGACATAAAAGCAAGTAAAGATTGATAAAAAAAAAATGTAAAAACATTCAACTCAAATAGCATGCAAACAAAAATTTTCAACACATGCTAGAATGATAACAAAAGCACACAACCAATCAAAGTCACATTCATAGGAAGTATTAATGCATGGACATGTTGTAATGCTTATGCATGTGTACCCCTCTTCACCTACATGGCACGTGCGTTTGGGGTGATATCCATAAAGGATTGGGTACTATTGTTGTGGCTTTCAAACCTTCTGGTGAAGCTTGTCAAGTAGGTGGTGAATGCATCAATCATCTTCATTACATCCTCAATGTTAGACTCAACTTCTCCTCCTTTCGATTGCTTGGAGTTCCCTTTGCCATTTCTTAGTCCACTTGGCCTTTGAGAGCTCCCATTCTTTAATGCCTGAAGCTTGTGACAATTCGGTCTAGTGTGTCCTTGAATTCCACAATGATGGTAGAAATGTTTAGTTCTTGGACCTCTTTGCGACTCTGGGAGTGATTTTCCATTAGCCTTAGGTTTGACCGCTGTTTGGTTAGGAGGCTTTGTCAAAAACCTTTGGTCAGTCACATTCCTCTTCTTCTCTGCCTTCACTTTCTCAATAGTAGTAACTTATATCATTGGTTCCTTGGCTTTCACAAACTTCATATCCTTGGACATATTGGCACTTGAACTACTCTCTCCAGTGTATCCCAATCCACTTTTGTCAGAGAAAGGTTTTTGATGAGCAAGCACATCATCAAGCTTCTTGGAGGAAACCTGCTCTACTTTAGCATTAGCTTGAATTACCTCAAGCTCAAGAAATTTTATCTTTAGTAGGCTTCAATTAGCTTTCCATTCAGCGTCTCGACTTCACACTTAGTCTCCTTGTACCGCATTAGAAGACTTGACCAAAACAATATGTTTAGTCTTGTCTAGGCTTGCTCAAAGTTGTTTAATTATTGTAAAGTTGGAATCGAGAGGCTGCAGATGTATTAGTGCATTTCGGCCTGGCTCGATCGATCGAAGGTTAGACTCGATCGATCGAAAGTCGGCCAGATTGCGTTTTCTCCAGAATTTCCAACTCAGCCTTACCTCATTAAACGTTTAGGATTTTATGTTTTTGCCCTAGGTATATAAGGCAAAACCCTTGCCATGTTTTGAGAGTTGCTCCTGTTGTATTGTTGCTTATACTTTTTTGTTTTGTGTAAATCTCTTGTGAGATCTAGAAGAGCTTTCCTTTATACAAAGCTTAGGGTTTTCAAGGTAGAGATAGTATCAACATCTTGATGATCAACTCAATTGCTGCCATTGGAGCTTAAAGAATAACAAGCGTGGGTGCTTGTAGCTAATTGGAGAATCCAAGAAAGAAGGAGTTCGTGGATTTGAAGCTTGCACGTGGTCGTGTCAGTAAGTTCTACTGGTTGGTAGCATTAGGAAGTCAAGCGGGGAGCTTGTAAGTCCTTTTGTATGAACTTCAATTCCTTCATAGTAGATTTAGGTTTACCTTGAGGATAGCTAGGTTAAATCCTCCCCAGATTTTTACCGTATGGTTTCCTGGGTCATCATATCATTGTGTTATTTATTTTTCCGTTACTTTATATCTTGATATGATTGTTTGATTGTTTTAACCTAGAATTGCATAATTTGACTAAGTTAATCACTTGGCTAATTTACTAGGTTAATCCAATTGTTGTTTTAAGGGGTCTAAAAACCAACAAGTGGTATCAGAGCAGGTAGCTTTTTTTGTTGTAGATCTTTTGATCTCTGAGCTGATCCTTGACCCCTGTTGTCATGGATTCTTGGAAAATATTTTTGCTTATATGTCAACATGCCTACTTATTGTTTTTATATCTTGTTGATTTTACTAAATCTTTTCTTGAGCATTTTGGTCGTATCACATGTGATAATAATTATTTGTGTTATACTACCTTAATAGCCTTAAAGGCACGTGATTCTTGTCTGTGGTATTTGCATAGTGGTTGTTCCAGGCATATGACAGGAAATAAAGGCTTGTTCAAGATGCTCTTTGAAGGAAAGATTGGGACGGTCACTTTTGGAGATGGAAGCAAATCTGTAATCAGAGGCATTGGTACTGTGGACATTCCAGGGTTACCAGTTTTTGAAGATGTCTGGTATGTTGATGGATTGAAGGCCAACTTACTTAGTATTAGTCAGATTTGTGATAATGGGCTGAATGTTCTCACTAAGTATGAATGTGAGATACTTGATGGAAGAGGTGACTGTATGTGTGTTGGTGTAAAGACAGCTGACAACTATTATGGTATAACACCAAGTGTAAACAACAAGTGTTTTAATGCTAAGATTGATCAAGTTGAGTTGTGGCATCAACGGTTGGGGCATGCAAGTCATAAGCAATTGGAGAAGATTTCCAAGTGTGATGCAATTATTGGTTTATCTAAGTTTGAGAAGATAGAAAAGAGCATTTGTGGACCATGTCAGATAGGTAAACAAGTGAAATCCAAACATCCGTCTGTAGCTGGTGTTCAAACTTCAACACCTCTAGAGTTATTACACACTGATCTTATGGGTCCTGCCAGAGTTCAGAGTTTAGGTGGAAAGAAGTATATTCTAGTTGTTGTGGATGACTTTACTAGATATACTTGGGTTGTACTTTTGAAAGATAAAGCTGAAGCTCCTGAGAAGATGATACATCTGTGCAAGAAACTGTAGGTTGAGAAAGATACTGTGATAGCCAGAATTAAAAGTGATCATGGAAGAGAATTTGAGAATACCAAGCTGGTTACTTTCTGCAATGACCAAGGCACACATCAAGAGTTCTCTTCACCCAAGACACCTCAACAAAATGGAATAGTGGAAAGGAAGAATAGGGTTGTTCAGGAGATGGCACGAGTCATGCTACACAATAAGAAGTTGCCTAAATCCTTCTGGGGGGAGGCTGTTAACACTGCTTGCCACATACTTAATCGGGTGTATTTTAGACCTGATTCCAAGAAGACTCCCTATGAACTCTGGAGAGGGAAGAAGCCTGTTGTCAATTATTTCAGGGTATTTGGTAGTGACTGTTATATTCTACGTGATAGAGAGAACCTAGAAAAGTTTGATGCAAAAAGTGATAAAAGATACTTTCTAGGATACTTTTCCACTAGTAGAGCCTATAGAGTGTACAATCTAAGAACCAAAACAGTCATGAAATCTTCAAATGTAGTGATCAATGATGAAGTGTGTTCAGAGGCACATTCAGAAAACACTGCTCCTGTTCAAGACAAGCCTTTAGAAGTTGATGATTCACTTCCTGCTGATTATGTGGGGAAACATAGTGAGGAAGAGCTGTTGCTATTGAATGATGCAGTTTCTGTACCATCAAGTTCAGAACCATCCACTCCGGTTCATGAAACTCAACAAGCATACGGTGAGCTTAGTCATCCTTTAGAATAGAAAGGTACCTCCACATCTCTAATAAAAGGTCCATCCTATAGAGTCAGATTGAATCATCCTGCCACTAATATATTGGGTAGTCTGAATGATAACATGAGATTGAGATCAAAAGCTTTAAATGTGATTACTCACTCATGCTATTTATCCCAATTTGAACCAAAGAAAGTGGATGAAGCACTTCAAGATGCTGATTGGATAAATTCCATGCATGAAGAATTTTATCAGTTTGTTCGGAATGATGTGTGGGAATTAGTTCCTAGACCAAAGGGAGTACATATAATTGGAACTAAATGGATCTTTAAGAACAAGTCAGATGAACATGGCACTGTCATTAGAAATAAATCATGACTTGTTGCTCAAGGATACACACAAGTGGAAAGAGTTGATTTTGATGAGACTTTTGCACCAGTAGCAAGATTGGAATCCATTAGAATTCTATTGGCCATAGCAAGCCATCTGAACTTCAAGTTGTATCAAATGGATGTCAAGAGTGCTTTCTTGAATGGGATGCTGCAAGAAGAGGTTTATGTTGAACAACTGAAGGGTTTTGTAGATCCTTACAGACCGGATGATGTCTACAAGTTGAAGAGAGCCCTCTATGATTTGAAACAAGCTCCTAGGGCTTGGTACGATAGATTGACTGCATATCTCACTGAGCACAGGTTCAAAAGAGGATCTGCAGACACTACTCTCTTCATACGAAAGGATAAGAATGGTTTTGTTGTAGCTCAAATTTATGTTGATGATATTGTTTTTGGTGCTACTAATGACTCTCTTGCTCATGTGTTTGCAGATGAAATGAAGGCAATGTTTGAAATGAGCATGGTTGGTGAACTAACTTACTTCTTGGGATTGCAGGTGAAGCAAACGGACTCCGAAATCTACATCAACCAAGCAAAGTACGCTAGAAATCTAGTCAAGAGATTTGGATTGGACAAGGCTGCCCATGCCAGAACACCAATGGCTGCAAATGCAAAATTAACAAGTGATCCATCAGGTGAGTCTATTGATGTTACACTATATAGAAGCATGATTGAATGTCTTTTGTATTTGACTGCTAGTAGGCCTGATATTGCCTTTAGTGTTGGTGTTTGTTCTAGATTTCAATCTAATCCTAAGGTTTCACACTTGAATGCTGTTAAAAGAATCATAAAATATGTAGGTGGAACTTGTGAGTATGGATTATTTTATAGCAAAGAGTCTAATCTGTCTCTTGCTAGATTTTCTGATTCTGATTGGGCTGGTAATGCTGATGATAGAAAAAGCACCACTGGTGGGTGTTTTTATGTAGGAGCCCATCTTGTTGCTTGGATGAGCAAAAAGAAAAATTCTATGTCTTTGTCTACTGCAGAGGCAGAATATATTGCTACTGGAAGTTGTTGCTCACGGCTTCTTTGGATGAAAAAGCTTTTGACTGATTATGGAATATCACAAGATACCATGGTTGTTTACTGTGATAACTCCAGTGCTATTGATATCTCTAAAAACCCTGTTCAACACTCTAAGACTAAACACATAGAGATTAGATATCACTTTATTAGGGATCTTGTTGAAAGAAAGATTGTCTCTCTTGAGTACATCCCTACTGAACGTCAGAATGCTGACATCTTCACCAAACCTCCTGATGAAAGTAAGTTTGAGTCACTTCGTCAAGTAATTGGTGTGATTCCGGTTCCTTGATCATTCTTGGTCTTCTTGGTCCTTGTGCTTCATTGCTCTACCTTTTGTGACCATTGTTCTTTGGTTTTTGTTCTTTTGTTCTAGGATTTGCATTGCATAACATTCATGCATTTCATTCTAGGATTTATTGTGTTTTCTCTTTTATAATAATAAAAAAAAAAAAAGCAAAAATATGTTTGACATTATTTTTTCTTGGTTATTGAAAACAAGGTTGGTCAATTTATTTACACATAACATGTCTTGTGTACCTTGTTTAGCTTTGATGAGTTTATTTATTGCACTTTACTAGTTGAAGCTTTGTAGTGCATGTTGTGTGGGAAAGATGTTTGTGGATATTAATCACTTTGCCTTAATCTTGAAGTCACATGTTATTTGACTGTCAGACTTGATCCTTTTGAAAAAGGCATAAATAACCATCTCACCACTGTTTACTAGCCAATCATGAACACCTTAGTGCATATCATAAGTGTAATACCCGGCCCCAAAAATAAATAAATAAATAAAAAGGAGATTTATTTTTAGGGGTAATTTAGTAAGTTCTGATATGGAAGTTAGCCATATTTATACCCTAATTGTATCATGTAAACCCTAGCCACCACCCTCATCTTCGTTTCACCACCTTAACTCCAAGATTTCAACTCTAGCGTTGAAGAGAGAAACCGTGAATTGAGAAGCAAGGATGAGGGTATCAGATCGATGGAGAGAATCATTGAAGAGAAATCAAATAGCATTGCATTTTTGCTCTAGCAAAAGGGATCACTACATATTAAGTAGCCCACGGGGAGTAGCACACATGCTCCAAGTTCAACAGTTCTTGGCAAGTTGGCAGACTTAAAAGGGAAATTGAAACACAAATTTGATAAAAGATGTGTTGGAAGCTAGGGCAAACGTAGCTGAGAAAAAGATTCATGGACTGAATTTAAAACTAGAAAACCTTCAAAAAAATTGGTGATGAACAGAAGACTAGAGTTCGTAAAGCTAAACATCTTCTGAAAGTGGCGGAGGAAGATATGCTGAAGGCAAACTTGGAGGTTGCTTCAATATCTGAAGAGTTAGTAAAGGTCCATAGATGGTGGGTTCCACGTTGGCTTGCAGTCCGTGACTCACTAGAATGATCATGGAAGGCCAGGCTTGGATTTGTTAATCCAAAAGGCATAGGAAAATAAAGGTCAAGTTGAAAAGTGGGCTGAGCCTTGCATTGAAACAATGATGACAAAATGGCTACCAAGTATGATGGAACAGTGGTTGACAGTGCAACCTCTCTTGAACCACATATTCATTCACTTAGTGCTAAAACATTTGAGGCCTACCATGCATCTAAGAGTTGTAGTATCACATGTTATAAGGTACAAAAGATGGCAGATCCTTACATTCAGGGAGCTAGGAAGTTCACACAGCCATACTTCAATCAAGTGATATCTAAGGATTTAGAAGAAGTGTGAGGGAGAAGTTCCTTTTGATATGACTTTTAGAGGTAAGTAACCTTATTCTAATTGGTTTTATTTTGCGTATTTTAACTACTGAAAATTGTTACAGTTATTACAATTTTATTTCTTTTGTATTACTAATTTCAAGTAAAGAATTATCACAAATATATCTTATTACTGAATATATGATGTATGGTATTTAATTGTTTTTAGCTATACTGATTCAAAGTAAAGAATAAAGAATTTTCACAAATATACATGAGTATTGAATATAAGATTTATTTTATTTAATTGTTTTAGCTATATTGATTTAAATTAAAGAATTATAGAAATATCACAAATAGATTTGAATATTGAATATATGATTATATATATGTATTTGAATAAGGTATATTTTTGTCAGAAACTATGATTTCACATATATGGTTATGAACAATCTGACTATGAATTTACTCTGATACCCAAACCAATAGGGGTTATTCATTGGTACTCTGATACCCAGCCAATGGGGGTTATTCATTGGTATTCACTGATACCCAAACCAATGGGGGTTATTCATTGGTACACTGATACCCAACCAATGGGGGTTATTCATTGGTGCTCTGATGCCCAGTCACAAGGATATAGCGTGACCATAGTCATAAGATTGTTAAGAATATGAAATATGTTTGAATATTTGAACTATTTTGAGTCCTTAAAACTACATATGTGATTTTGGAAATATTTGAGTATTTGAACCATTTTGAGTCATTAAAACTACTTATGTATCTTTTTGGAACATATTGTAAATTATAGCTTTGATATATGGAAAACTGACTACTTTCTGAACCATCTGTGATATATTTGTCAGATTATAGTATGTGATCTATTTGCAACTTATTATTTTAAGACTATGAAACTTCTATAGTTATTTTTGAAAACTCATAGTATATTATAACTTTTGAAGACTTATATTTCATCTTATTACTTTACAGATCTATTGGTTGATAGAACTTATTAGGACTTTGGTTACTTATTGAGTTATCAACTCACCCCCCTTTTTCCCCTTCAGTTTCAGATTGTGAAGAATAGCAAGTTTTGGGAGTTTTGATGTTGTGTTGTGAGCAGGAAAAGAAGCTTTGAGATATTGGGATTTAGATAGTCTTCTAATAGTTTTATTTTTAATGGCCAATTGGCATTATGTACATGAGGTTTGGATTTTGTTCCTATGTTATTTTTGGAGATCTATTCATAAAGAATTTGTTGAGGTATTATGGATTTATTTGATTTAATTTTTGAGGATAAATTTTGGTTGTTAAGAATGCCTTGCACACTTGTATGGTGCTTACTTTATAAGCGTGCGGCAGTTGTCACGTGCCTATTTTATAGTTGAGTTCGGGGCGTGACAATAAGATTTTGTGCTCTCGAAAGTGTAGCACATGCACAAAAAGAACATAAGGTGTAGCATCAGCTTTAATTGCTTAATACTTAAAATTGGTGTGTACTATTAGGCTTGATGTCAAATCACATAATTAAAATTGGTGTGTACTATTAGGCTTGATGCCAAATCACATAATTAAAATTGGTGTGTATATTATGAGGCAAAAATTCAAGAAACTTACATGATTGCAAGCTTTTGTTCTAGGAGATATGAGAGTTATATGATGTAACTCTTTTGGTGATAGTTTCTTTCAAATTCTATGTGATGAATTTTGTAGATTTTGTGTTTGATTTCTATTCACATATCACCTCACATGTATATCAAGCTTTTGCTAGTTGCACACACTACACAAGTTTCTCTTTGCTAAACTTCGTACATGTTATTGTGTGTTTTTGGTCTGACCAACCAAGTTTGAAAATATCTTGAGAATTGTGCACATCGTATTTGTTGTTTGAAGAATTTAAAGGGAGAATGATTGAAATTTGTTTATGGAAAATTGGGTTTCAAATTTGGGTTTTTGAAAAAGCATTTCATCTCATACTCATGCATTTTGTTCTTCAATTTTAATGCTTTGAGGAGTTTTGTAGCCAAAATGTGTTTGTCTTTTCGAAACTGTGATTTTTCCAAAACTTTGTGAGCTTTTGCTTGTTTCGATCGATCCATTCTATTTTTTGATCGATCGAAAATGAGTTTAAATGTTTTTATGAGTCTCGAGATACTTCGATCGATCGAAAGTAATTTTCGATCAATCGAAGATCGCGAATAAGTTTTTTTAAAAACTCAGTTTTGACTTGTTCAAAACACTTTTCAAAAGTTCAAAAACCTTTTTTCTCTCTCTCTCCGACTCGGAAAAGCACAATCATCAAATTTTTGTCGTTTTCCTCTAAACTTTCTGCAAGGTTTTTGTCTTCTCAAGCCGGTATGACTATTCTGCCCTTCCTTTTGATTTTATTTTCATGTTTTCATGCATTTTTCATCAAAATTTTGGACTATTCCTTTTTGGGGTTTTTAATGATTCAAGCCTTATTTTATGCAATTGATCAATGGGTTTTTGTGGGGACTTGATATAATCATGATCTATGTTGGTTAATTTGATCAATTTTGGGATTTGTGAAAAATTAAAAATTCTAGGGCTTGTATTGAATCCGAATTGGGGATTTTGTTTAATTAGGTTGAAATTGATGAAATTGGCTTGTTGTTTTGATGTAATTAAGCATTATAATCTGTAAGTGGTGTTGTGTGATGCTCAATTCATCAATTTGTTTAAAAATTCAACAAGTGGTTTTCAAATTTTTGGGGTTTTTGTTAGAAACTCTATGCTCAAGCCAATTTTGTTAATTTAAACTTAAATTGAACTTTGCTCTCACTGCATTAGAACATGCATCATGACATTTTAATTGTTCATGCATCATATAGATTTTTATTTTTAGTGCTAACTTGCAGTCTGCCATTGGTTTTTGTCTTTGTTTTGTTCTTTTTGGTTTTTCTGTGTGTCTCTGTCCTTTCCTTAGCATCATGCCTAGGAAGACTAGAGCTCATAGGAATGTTCCCTCACCTTCTCCTCCCCCACCTTGTTTTGACCGTGAGAATTTTCTGAGTGAGAAAAACCAAGAGATTTTTGATAAGTTAAACCTTAAGAGAAAAATTTGGGCTGAGCGTTCTGTGGTGTTAGATGAGTTAGATCCTATCATTAGGGCAAATTTTGGGCGTAGGGGCTGGTTACCTTTGTTGGATGTTTATGATCCTCCTCCACCGGCTACCTTGATTAGAGAGTTCTTTTCGAACATTTCTATCCAAGTCTATGATTCCAACACTCTAGTTAAGAGTTGGATACGAAGCGTAGAGTACACCATTACTCCTACGGTAGTGGCTGATGCTCTAGGGGTACCTTTGGTCCGGCACCCTGTTTACCCGTATGACGAGTCTCCTCTCTTGGACGATGTCATGTCATACATCACTGGGTCTTCTATCCAGTGGGGTTTTGATCCTCAGATCACTTCTGCTGAGCTTCCTGAGACTACCTATCTTTTTCTTAGGATAGCGTGTCATTCTCTGTGGCCTATCTCTCATCTTCACACCATTCTTCCCGAGCAGTGTGTCTTTTTGTACGCTCTTATTACTGATGCTCCTATCAATTTTCCCTACTTGTTTCTTCGTTCTTTGAACGAGGTTTATAGGAGTTCATCATCTGCTCATGCTCTGGTCCATCTTATTTTTGTTCATAGGATTTTGTTGTATCTTGGTTTAGATGATTTCCCTTCCTCTAAGCCCGTCCATGTTATAGCTCCCATAAGTGCGTCTTTTCTTAGACAGAGGGCCGCTCATCTTAAAGCTAGCTCTAAACACCCTAGGTCTGAGCCTTCTGGTACCGCACCTCCTTCTTCTGCCTCTACAGGTCTTGCTGGTGAGGATGTTCCTGATCCTGTTAGTGATGCTGCTGCTACTATTCCTCCACCTCCTTTGGATGACTTCGATTTACGTCGTACTTTGGAGACTGACATGACTGTTTAGGCAGCTTATGGTTAGATATTGGTGGACTTGCTTGATGAGATTCATGCTTTGAGAGCTGACTTGGCGCATCTTCGTTCACCCTCACCACCTCCTTTTGATGATGGCATGTGATTGTCCTTTGGCATTCCGTCACAAAAAGGGAGAGTAGAGTTTTGATACTTGTAAAGGAGATTTTGTAGTTAGGGGGAGTTTTCTTTTGTTTTTGCGAAGCTAGTGGAGATATTAGATTGTATCTAGGTGCTTCACCGTGTATACTTTCTTTTGATATCATTTTTGGGCTATTCATGTTATGGGAGATACATTGTTTTTTATATATATGATTCTTGTTTCTTGTGTTCACTGCTTATTGATTTATATTTATGAGTTATTCATTAATATATGTCTTTATTTTGTGTTGTGTGAACTTACAAGAATGCTTTGTTTTGGATGTATCTAACTTAGGGGGAGAGTTAGTTTACATATCTGTTGATTTACTGTTTTTCTGTCACACATGTGTTTATGCGGTTGTTGAGTGTTTTAGGAATATATATGTTGGTTCAATTGAGCTGCTATCTACACTTGCAACTGATGGATAATAGTTAGGATTGAATTTTGTTTTATGAGTATTATTTTTGTAAAGGGCTTTTTATTTGTAAACTTTGAGTTTTTAGTTTGTGTTTTGTCACGGATTGCTAAAAAGGGAGTTTGTTAGGTTCTAAAGACTTAGGATTTGATGTATTTAGAACTCTAATGTGTAATATTGGCAAACCATGATCAAAACAATATGTTTAGTCTTGTCTAGGCTTGCTCAAAGTTGTTTAATTATTGTAAAGTTGGAATCGAGAGGCTGCAGATGTATTAGTGCATTTCGGCATGGCTCGATCGATCGATGGTTAGACTCGAGCGATTGAAAGTCGGCCAGATTGCATTTTCTGCAGAATTTCAAACTCAGCCCTACCTCATTAAACGTTTAGGGTTTTATGTTTTTGCCCTAGGTATATAAGGCAAAACCCTAGCCATGTTTTGAGAGTTGCTCCTGTTGTATTGTTGCTCATACTTTTCTATTTTGTGTAAATCTCTTGTGAGATCTAGAGGAGCTTTCCTTTACACAAAGTTTAGGGTTTTCAAGGTAGAGATAGTATCAACATCTTGATGATTAATTCGGTTGTTGCCATTGGGGCTTAAAGAATAACAAGTGTGGGTGCTTGTAGCTAATTGGAGAATCCAAGAAAGAAGGAGTTCGTGGATTCGGAGCTTGCACGTGGTCGTGTCAGTAAGTTCTACTAGTTGGTAGCATTAGGAAGTCAAGCGGGGAGCTTGTAAGTCCTTTTGTATGAAATTCGATCCTTTCATAGTGGATTTAGGTTTACCTTAAGGATAGCTAGGTTAAATCCTCCCCAGGTTTTTACCGTGTGGTTTTCTGGGTCATCATATTATTGTGTTATTTATTTTTCCGCTGCTTTATATCTTGATATGATTGTTTGATTGTTTTAACCTAGAATTGCATAATTTGACTAAGTTAATCACTTGGCTAATTTACTAGGTTAATCCAATTGTTGCTTTAAGGGGTCTAAAAACCAACAATGGAGTTCCTCTGTCTGATGACTAAAGGCCTAAGACTCTTGAGGAAGAAAATATAATGAGACAAGTTCCTTATGCTTCTGTAGTGGGAAGTCTCATGTATGTCATGCTATGTACTAGACTAGATATCTGTTATTCAATTGGCTTGGTCAGCCAATATCAATCAAATCCAGGACTTAGACATTGGCAAGCTGTAAAGAATATTCTTAAGTATCTACGAAGAACGAGAGATTATATGCTTGTTTACCATAGTGAGGATTTGATTCCCATTGGTTATGCAGATTTAGATTTTCAGTCAGATCTTAATTTCAGAAAGTCCACTTTAGGTTGTGTGTTCACCTTGGGAGGTGGGACCATAAGTTGGAGGAGTGTTAAGCAATCTTGTATTGCGGACTCCACCATGGACGCTGAAAATGTTGCTGCTTGTGAGGCGGCAAAGGAAGCTGTTTGGCTCAAGAAATTCCTTTATGATCTTGGTGTTGTAAGAATGGAGCAAGTTCCCATCACATTGTTTTGCGACAATAGTGGAGCGGTTGCACAATCCAAAGATCCAAGGAATCATAAGAAAGGAAAGCACATTGAGAGAAAGTACCACATTATTCGAGACATTGATGCTCGAGGAGATGTAGTAGTAGCAAAGATTGATAGTGCAAGTAATCTAGCGGATCCCTTTACCAAAACCTTACCCCAAAGGACTTTTGAGTCACATTTGGAGGGAATGAGAGTTAGATTAGTGCACAATAGTCTTTAGGGCAAGTGGGAGATTGTTAGGATGCATGCCCTTAAATCCTATTGTATGATGCTATGTATGACCTAATGTTATGATTAATAAAGTTGTTTTATTATTATCTAAAATAATGGTAACATGAATATTTTTACATTATCATATAGTCCATGAGATGCATAGTATGTGATTTATGTGAAAAGTCATAGAAGATATAAATCACAAGTTCTTTGTAAACTCAGAATTATAGTTCATAGTTGGTGATGAAATTGGGCATTTCATTTGCGAAGACTATAACATATCAACTAAGATGATTTGTCTTGATCATGGAAGTGGAGACTTCTAGTTGGTATGTTGATATGTTTTAAGAGTTAAGACATATTGAATTGGACCGCTGTGAGATTTATTATTCTCCTAATGACTGTCAAATGAATAATAAATCTCATGACTTCTATTTACACGAACTCTTAATCTTGAGAGAATAATGGACCTGATCATGAAATGTAGGTTGCTTTGATATATCAAGAGTGCGATCTAAAGTTACGATCAAAACCTCAGTATGTTGGGCAGTCACCTTTAGTGTTGATGGAACATATATTCTCAAGATGAAATTTAGAATCTCTTAACAGAGATATAAAATATTTCATTGAGATAAGTTTAATGGGTTTGGTTATTCAGAGTGTTAGGCCTAACCACTTTAGTAAGGAGATACTAAAGTATATATTTAAGAAATTAGATTTCATAAATATATGATGAATAACTTAAAGGATTAAACTGGATACTCAAGGATTAAGATGTAGTAATTTTCAAAGTGGCAGTCTACATTCATGACTTTGTATTACTACAAATATTTTATGAAGGGATTGCATGTATAATAAAGTCTTGGGACATAATTTATTAATAAGGCCTAGAGTGCAATTATATTTTTATAGTGGTATTAAATACAATTAATGGTAACTTTGGACTTGTCAAGAGTTGACAGAAAAGTCCAACGCCCATTGGAGCTAGTGTCTTATTGGTCCCTTTTGGTCCCACTCCAAGCCACACACTAAAGTCCAATTGGAAAGGCCGAATAGGCCAGCCCAATTAGATAATCAGTTAGATATAAAAGGAGAAACATACAGAATTTAATTATTAGAGATACATCATTGTGAAATGGTGTGTATGTGTGAGTGAAGCCACTCGATTATTCTCCCTTGGAAACTGATTAAGAGACCACACTTCTTAGGCATAAAGTGGAATTGGAGTGAAGATTAATAGTGTTCCCAAGTACCTATAATCTTTTGTTTTGAATTTCACCACACCAAGGTATGCTATCTTGTTCTTAAATTCTGAAATTTACGTAGTGCATGTTATCAATCATGAATGAAATAGATCAATGTTTGTTGCTTCCGTTATGTGTTTTGTATGAGATACAAAACCAGATTTTCCAACAGTCAAGACATCAAGTTCTACCCACTCTAAATGATGAACAGTGAGTTAAATTAAAACAGAAAACACATAATTTTAAAATGCATATATTCAACTTGTGCGGCAGTTCATGGGAATAGATACAAGCAATAGGAAAAAAAAATTGAACATCTAACAAAAGTAGAAGTTGATAATCATTTTGGCATTATTAATAAGAAATTGATGATACATGTTGCCTAATGATCTAATGGCATATACCATGCATTTTGTTTCAAGTTGCATTTAGAAGGATGTTGCGGTAACTTAGTGTACCTAGTCTACGAGACCGCCACTTGTCGGTACCTCATTCCGCTTAGGGCATGTTCTACGGTCATGCCCCTTTTGGTTACACAACTTGCATTGCACCTTCCTACCCCCCTCTTTCCATGGCGTGGTTCTTGGTCGTTTCCTGCCCTCGTCCATCTCATTCCTGATTTATGTTGAGATAGGGCAACCTTTCTCTTGGATCAATCGGGGTTAAGGGTGACCCTTCAAGTTTCTTCAGGATCCAGCCATGATAATCTATCTTTCAACGCAAGGAAAACAGGAGCATAGCTACAGAACAGTGCGTTCATGCTATAGCATAGGTCAATGTACTTTTCTGCATCGTGTTGATACCTACTACAAACTGCAATGACATGTGAACATGGTATCTTGTACAGTTTCCATTTCTTACGTGTGCAAGTTCTCTGCAGCGGATTAACTCCATGTGTGTGATCCCCCCCACCAGCACTCCCTAGATTATGCAGTGTGTCTACTTGATATGATTGTTGTTGCGCACTCAATCTCGTCACCCTGTGATGCTCCGCCTTTCTCATGGAGATATCCAAGGCATATTTACACCATTTTTTCCCCGAATTCAACTACACTATGCTCTTACTGCGACAATCATCGAAGTAAGCATTTAGTTTGAACCATGTGTATTTCACTATTGCCATAATGGGCAAGGTGTGAGCACCCTTTAGAACACCATTGAAGCACTTGGAGACATTCGTGGTCATCGCCTCATAAAGGTAACCCTTGTTAAAGGCTGGAGCCCATTTGTCTTTGGGGACATCCTTGAGATATTGGTGCATTACCTGGTTGATATTTTCAATTAATTTGAAGGTGGCATTGAACTTTCGCTCTTGGGTAGCACTTGCTGCCCTCCATACTAGATTCTTTAAAGTTTTATTGTTCCTTCTAGTGTTGATGTTACTGCATAGATGACGGAGGTAGTAACGATGTTCTGTCATGGGAGGCTGCAAAAAGTCTTGACTAGTGTATCTGAAGACAGCTTGTATCCTAGGGTGTCTATTAGATATGACGCACAAATCGCTCTGGTTGGTAACATACCTTTTTATACAAGCCAAGAACCAACCCCAAGTCTTTGTGCTCTCGCTCTTGACAATGGCGAAGGCTAGTGGATAAATCTTATTATTAGCATTTGTCACCATTGCAATCATCAACTTCCCTTTATATTTTCCATATAGGTGGGTTGCATCAATGCTGATTACAGGCCTATAGTGCTTGAATCCAACAATAGATGGACGAAATGCCCAAAATACGGACTTGAATGTACAGGTTCCCCATTCATAATTATCATCCACTAGTAACTTATACTTTGTACCTGGACTTGCATCTTTCAGTCCTGCCAAAAAATGCAGCAACTCCGCATACGACTCTTTAAAATCCCCGTATATAGTTGCAATGGCCTTTTGTTTGGCATCCTATACCTTGTAGGTGAACCATAATGATTACATTAGAAATGAATACAAGTTGAATAATTAAAGTTGAAGAAAACAAATCAAGACTTGTAAGGCTTTAAGATGAAGATAATCTTTCTTTCTCTTTCCTTTTATTTTTTTTCCTTGTTTTCTTTTTAAAACTATAGATGCTTATTTAATCGGAATGTCAAGAATGAAGATTCTTATCAGATATGATCTGTGTGTCACATACATATAGTGATTCACGAAACAGGTTGCTGCCATATACTTTGAATCACCAACTAGCTTTTATTCCTTTTTTATTTTTCAATTTCAATATTCATGGGTATTAGGAAAGAGAGGCATGAACCCATGACCTGACCCCTTTAAAATGATCATTTTTATACTTCCATGGAGATTGATGTCTCTACATTGTATTGAAAAAATAATGCAAGTTAAAGAATACCTTGTAGTGAGATATATCATGTTTTAACTCTGTCAAAACAAGGTGGCATAAGGACTTTATTTTATATGTGGGGTTTTCTCGTATATAACGCTTAAGTACATATGCTAGGAACATCAAATCAAGCATCCGACCATTATGGGCAATCTGAATTTTGTCACACGTGTGGGGGCCCTTGCATTTTGTGATCTTCTAGAAATTTTCTCCCTTGCAACAGATCGCACGGATTGACCATGGACACGAATCATTCTCGCAACTCACCATAAGCCTCTCTGAGTCTGAATGCTTAGTTTCGATGCTAAAATTCTCCCGCACTGCATACCAAGTCAATGCATGTCATACCGCCAATATAGTCAGGAATACCATCTCTTTCACTAGCTGCTCCCCAGGCTGCCAACTTGATACCGTTGTTTGCATAACCAGTGATGGATCAAACATGTTATCCTAAGTGTTTTTGGTGAACCATTCCGGTGTAGGATAGGGATCGGGGCATGTGTTTCTATTCTCTTCTGCAAGCACCTCTTCGATACCATCAACATCCTCATGTTCACCCATAGTATCTAGGAGCTTCTTGAACTCATCCTTAGTAACATCAATATGGGTTGCATCACCACCAAGTCTGTAATCATATGCATTTTTCAGATGTACCCCGATGCACCTTATCACAAGATAAATGCTCTCCTTCATGCACTTCCTGGTAGCCTTCCTCTTCCTCAATCGAGTTCACATGTGGAAATGTTTGGCACGGTTCAATGCCATACCCATCTCCTGTGTTCTCTACACATCCTTGATAAGATTGTAATGGTATTAAGCCGATGTGCTCATCTCCAATTCCATCCAAAATGACATGTTGTGAACCCTCTCCAACCTCTACTATAGCGGGCTCGATAGTGACATAGAGATTCGAAGCAATGAATCCCTTCACCAGCATTTGTTCAACAAATTCCCACATCATCTTCACTTTAGCGCCGCCCGATAATTGTTGTGAGTTGTAGAAAACCTAGGTGTCTACAGTTACCCCCATTATAACCTCCATGTCTTGTAGAGTGATGGTCATCTCATCGTGGGGCAAGTGGAATGAGTGCGCCTCCGGCCACCATCTCTCCACCAACGTTGTGATCAGTGCATGGTCAAAATCTATCTCTGGGACCCGAATTAGCCCACCTATCCCCGCATCTATGATATAAGCGGCAACCCATGGATCTAACCCACCTTGGGGCATACCACTAAATCAATGACGACAAGTTAGTACACTTGGCACTTCCTGCAAACGGTGCAGCGTTGCATTAATAATAGCATTCAATAAGCACATAATAATTATGCTTCAAAATTAACTGCCAATGCTAGGGACAAGTGCATAGTAAGAAAAATCTTTGTAGTACATATATTGAGTACGATTTTGGACAAGTGCATACCTCACTTGCCGAAGGAGCATCCCAAAGAAAACTTGAACGATGCTCAAGTTGCCTCGTCAAGACAGTACTCATAGAGGGTCCCACTGGATGTGGGTCCATATCTGGCATAAATTAAAGTTGATTATTAATGGCCCATTAAGTGACTATTGGCCGAGTACATACAGCAGTTATGCCAATTGTACTTAAAAGCAATAAAATACAACAAAATGCGTCCTAGTACAAGATATTCAAATAGGAGCTTAAACACCATAAAACATCAGGATAAAATACTAAAATAGATGATATTGGGGATTTGTTTATGCTAAGTCTCCACGTGCTGACTGACTTAATTTTATCATGGGCTTAGGCTTAGTTAAACACACACTTGGGCTTCTAAAAAAAGGGTTTAAAATTTTTTAACATATCCAACAATCCCCCACATGTTTACAAATTTATATTTTATAAAATAATGGGCAGTCACAAGATGAATTAGCATTGATGTCTTGTGGACTTTAATCAACACTTGGTATTCATAGTTTAGAGTTTACAAAATCTAGGTGATACAAGATCGTGAACCAGTTTCATGAACCACAAGAATATGAACACCTTTACTTGTGAATTTTTAGATGAGTTCTCGATTTGGCACATTTCGGCCATGTGCCGTACTTGGATTTTCATGAGTGCTCTAGAGAGTTTTCCCTTACTCTCGTAGAAGGCGGCCCCACCTCTACACTTACATAGTTGAATTCATTAAGTGTGTACTACCACACGCCACCTATGAAGGCTATGAATTCATTAAGAGTCATAAAACTCAACCTCACTAGTTTGGTAGTAAGCACTATCTACACCATAGGGAGGGACAATGAGATCTCATTCTCATTGATAGTGCTATTTTGAATCTCTCTATGATGCCTATTAAACCTTTTGTCGACATAGGTTGGGTTGTCATCATGGGTGATTCACTCAATGAGCTTAAGTCCCATCCCCCTCGATGTATCATAGACCAATTGTCTTGTTAGCCCTTTGGTTAGAGGACCCGCAAGATTCTTTTCTGATTGTACAAACTCCATGGCAATTACACCATTGCTTTTGAGTTGTCGCACTACATTGTGCCTTAGGCGTATATGCCTCTTCTTCCCATTATAAATTTTATTTTTTGCACACGCAATTGCAGCTTGGGAATCACAATGTAATGATATTAATGGTAATGGCTTATCCCATTTTGGTATATCAGCAAGTAGATTTCCAAGCCACTCAGCTTTAATACCTGCCTTTTCTAAAGCAACAAAACTCAGGATCCATGGTTGATCTAGCATTTCAAGTTTGTTTAGAAGACTTCCAAGATATAGCTCCTCCATCGAGGGTGAAAACATACCACTAGTGGAGTTGGTCTTATAATTATCTGATATCCAATTTGTATCACAATAGCCTTCTAATACTGTTGGACGACCTGTATATGTAAGGCCCAAATTCATGGTACCTTTCAAATATCTCAACAGACGAGTTAGTGCATTCTAGTGTTCATGGGTAGGGTTATGTGTATATTTGCTAAGTCTATTAACAACATATGCAATGTTAGGGCATGTACAATTCCTTAAAAACATCACACTACCAATAATTTTAGCATACTCAGATTGTGCAACATGAGACCCTATATTTTTGTTTAAATGAATGCTTAGGTCATATGGAGTTCTCACAGGGTCACAATCAAAGTGATTGAATTTTTTAAGTACTTTCTCAATATAGTGTGATTGGGAAAGTGTAATCCCTTTACTATTTCTAATGATTTTTATTCCCAAAATTACATCTACCTCTCCAAGGTCTTTCATATCAAAGTTTGAAGATAAGAGATCTTTAGTATTTTTCACAACATTCATATCAGTTCCCAAAATTAACAGTCATCCACATACAAGCATATGATAACACCACTATCACCAGAAAATTTACTATACACACATCTATCAGATTCGTTCACAACAAATCCATTAGAAGTTAAAGTGTTATCAAATTTTTCATTCCATTTTTTGGGAGCTTGTTTCAAACCATATAATGATTTTCTAAGTTTACACACTTTATTTTCTTGTCCTTGAACCACAAAACCCTCTGGTTGGTCCATGTAAATTTCTTCATCTAAATCACCATTTAAAAATGCTGTTTTGACATCCAATTGGTGAACGATCAGTTTATGCATTGAGGCCTTAGCAATTAGAATTATAATGGTAGTTAATCTAGTCATTGGTGAATACGTGTCAAAGTAATCTATCCCTTCTTTTTTAGTACACCCTTTTGCCACTAGTCTAGCTTTGAATTTGTCTATGGACCCATCTGCTTTTAATTTCATTTTAAGGATCCATTTTCAACCAATGGTCTTGCATCCTCTAGGGAGTTCAACTAACTCCCATGTATGGTTAGCCATGATTGATTCTAACTCACTATGGATTGTATCCTTCCAAAAGGTTGTATCTACTGATTTCATGGCCTTTTGATAAGTTTTTAGGTCATCTTTAATGAGAAAAGCAGTAATAAAGTTAGGCTCAAAGTTAATTCCATTTTTAGGTCTTTTACTACGTTTTAACTCTTGTGTTGAGTGACTTTTATCTAGGTTTGAACTTGATCTTACTTGGGGTATAATGGATGAGGATTCATTAGTGAGTCTCGGTTTCTTCATAGGAAAAATATGCTTAAAGAAATCAGCACCCCTAGTCACGACTATGGTGTTAGTCTCCAATACTAAGCACCTATAGACGAGACTATTTTATGCATATCCTATGAAGACACTATCATTGGTTTTAGGACCTATATTTTCTTTATGTGGTTTAGGAATTCCAACCTTTGCCAAACAATCCCTGTGGACTATTGGAGTCGCCACCAAGATTAGGTCTAGAAATCATAAATATAGCACCCTTACGTAGAAGGACTAGTCTTACTACTAGAGTATGGGTTTAGAGTTTAGGTATGGGGATGGGAAGGTGTTAGACACCCAACCTCACCCAACCTGTGGGTCGGCTTCCTGTCATTGTGTCTTACGTCTTAATCTCATTAAAGGCGCATTCAATATTGTTTTTTATACTCACACACACACACTAGTATACATCTAGCAATCAACATGACATCAGTCATCCCAAAAACCCTAACATACACCTATCATGACAACTCACATCAACCTTAGCATACATTTATCATGCATATCATATCATCTCATCCAAGGCAGCAAACAAAAAGATATCACAAGGGTGGAAACATAGACATGGTAACATCAAAGAAACATTTGATTGCATTCTAGACATCAAGAACACATCATCCAACCAAGCATGTTCAACTCGTCATTAAATATATATCCAATGTATGTTCATGTGGATGCATGACTTACCTTACTTACCTTACTGCATATCAGCACCTATGTATTAATGAGTGGACATGTGAATACATGTTCATGGTGTGGACACAACGGGGAGTCGCCGCCTAGTTTTTGCAATGGTTTAGGAACCATATATATAGCGTCCTCTTGTGGAAGGACCATTGATCTTACTACCAAAGATATGGGTTCAGAGTTAAGGTACAGTCTTGGGAAGGTGTTAGGCAACCAAAACCGCCCAACCCTAAGGTTGGCTTCCTCTCATTGCGGCTTATGTCTTAACCCTATTAAAGACACATTCAACATTGCATCTATACTTACACATATGCTAGCATACATCTAACAATCAACATGGCATCAACATCCCAAAACCTAATCAGTCACCTATCATGGCATATCACAACCCAAACATGCATTGTAAAGTTGTTATTTACAACTAAGTGTTTTGTTGGCTTTTATTTCGTGCCAAATTTGATTGTAATCTTATTCAATCTGTTGTACCCTGTATTTATTGTAGGATTTCATTGTAAGGGTTGTGTGTTAGAGAGATATAGTGTGAAGACTCAAGCAATTGAAGACTGAAGTGTTTTTGCGAGTAGCTTGCAACTTAGCATCCCACGAAGTAACTCATGTGCCCTGCACATACTGGAATCCGAAGAGTTAGGCCAGATGGAGATAGCTGTGTCTCGCGAGTATCTCACGAGTAAGGCCTTCCCGCGAGACACCTGCTAGGCATTTTGTTCTGCCAGCTTGTCCAGTCTGATACTCACTTTTCATGCCTATACTATTTATATCCACATTACCCACAAATGTTGAGGAGTGCTTCTGCGAGCAAAATCTAGCCAAACACCTTGAGAATTAGAGATTGTCATACCCACAATCCTTTACACATTTGCTAGTGGAAATTCCTCAACTCCTACCTCTCCATTTCCATACCATTGAGAGGTTGATAGCCCAAACACTTACTACACCCTTTCAGAGTGTCAAGTGAAGTTTTGGTGTCGCTGGGAAGCATTGGAAGAAGCCAAGGATGGCATATGTAACATGGAGCTTGTTGCGGGATCCGAAGAACTAAGACAAGACACGGTTCCGAGAAGCCTTGTTGGAGTAGGAGCTTGGAGGGCTTAGGTACATCGGGTAGATTAGGCTTGGAGGGTCTCTTACTAACCCATATATCCCAACTTATTGTCTAGTGGATTGATTACCGCTTGGAGGGCAGCGGAAAGGTTTTTCGCTGAGTTCTTCAGTTTCTTCTTCGATAACACATCGACATGTTATCTTGTGTTTGCATCTTTCTTCCCTACTCTTTTACATTCCATTTTACTGCTGTGTTGCTTTGATTATGGATTAGAGTAGCTTGTTTGTTTATCCGCTCACATTTACACTATTCTGCACTTAGTATTAAGTTAGTGTAAAATCTATCAAGCCGTATCTTTTAATTAGGGGTCTAAATAGCTCTTGTGTTTTCGACACATTTTCAAGCTTTCATACACCTATCTCATCTCATCCAAGGCAGCAAACATATAACAATACGGTAGTATCAACAAGCATTAACATCAAGTATATCCCAAACATCCAAGCATAGCATCATGGTATTAACCAAGCACATTCATCATGTTCATAAACCATATCATGCTCATCATCCTAATCAAATGCATGTTCATATAATTATGAATGACTTACCTCACTTACCTTATAGCACCACAACATCTATGAATCAATGCATGTTCATGTTCATATGCATGTTCATGTGATTTATCCAATATATAAACCCTAATGATCAATATATCAATCAAATCATTTTAAATATGTTATTCTACTAACCTTAGACCTAAACATGTGAAACCTAGACTCAACAAGACCTAAACATGTGATTAAAACTAACCAAAACAAACAGTACGCATACCACCCAGAAACAAAGTTTTAAAGCAGGCAACAAACAATAATCAAACAAAACCTAGCATGCTTCTAATATATAAGCAAACAACCTAAACTAACAACAAAGGTATCAAAGGTATTAATGATCAAGAAAAATAAAGATAAACAAAACAAAATCTATTCCTAAATATGCATTGGATCTAACAACAAATAAAAGCAACATTTATCACATCAAAACATGTTCATCAAAACATTCAATCATTTCAACTTTCCAATCAAAATGTGATGAGACAAAACAAAATAAAATCAAAGAAAACAAAACATATTTCTAAGCATGAATAACACATTGTTAGGACATATGTGATTCATGTTAGGAACATATGTCAATATAGAATTGGCTAATCCTTTGACAAAACGTACTTTACTTGTAATTGGGTAGATCTAGGATGTGTTTAATACTTCAAGGAATAAGATTTCAAGTTCAAGAGTTAAAGCCATGCAAATCTGTCTAAGATTCAAGTGAAGAAGTGTTGGATTTTAAAGCTCAACAGCTAGTATCTATCGAGGTTTAAAAGGATGTTTCAGCCTAAAACTCGATAGCTGCTCGACAGCTATTAGGTTTTTAGACCCCTTAAACAACAATTGGATTAACCTAGTTTATTAGCCAAGTGATTAACTTAGTCAAATTATGCAAATCTAGTTTAACACAATCATATAATCATATCAAATATAAATCAGTGGAAATATAAAGAACACAAAGATATGATCACCCAGGAAAACCAAACCGATGAAAAACCTAGGGAGGATTTAACCTAGCTATCTTCAAGGTAAACTTGAATCCACTATATGAAAGAATCGAAGTTCATACAATAAGACTTACAAGCACCCACGCTCGACTTCCTATTGCTACCCACCAGTAGAACTTACTGACACGACCACGTATAAGCTCTGAATCCACGGACTCCTTCTTTCTTGGATTCTCCAGCAGATACAAGCACTCCCGTTTGTGTTTCTTTAAGCTCCTATAGCAGCAACTGAGTTGATCATCAAGATGTTGAAGTTATCTCCTTCTTGACAACCCTAAGTTTATGTGAAGGAAAGCTCCTTAAGAATCTCATAAGAGATTCACACAAATCGGAAATATGAGCAACAATAGCATCAAGAGCAACCTCTAAAATATGGCTATTGTTTGCCTTATATACCTAAGGCAAAAACATAAAACCCTAAACGTTTTAATGAAATAGGGCTGAGTTGGAAATCTGCAGAAAAACGCAATCTGGCCGACTTTCGATTGATCGAGCCTAAGCTTCGATCGATCGAGCCAGGCCGAAATGCACAGTAGCTTCTACATTAGCTCGATTCCAACTTTACATGAATTACACAACTTTGAGCAAGCCTAAACAAGACTAAACAACCTGTTTTGATCATGGTTTGCCAACATTACATATTAGAGTTCTAAATACATAAAATTCTAAGTCTTTAGAACCTAATAAACTCCCTCTTTGGCAATCCGTGACAAAACACAAATTAAAAGCTCAAAGTTTACAAGTAAAAGCCCTTTACAAACATAATGCTCATAACACAAATTCAATCTTAACTACTATCCATCAGCTACAAGTGTAGACAGTAGCTCAATTGAATCAACCTGTTTATTCCTAAAACACTCAACAAACGCATAAACGCATGTGTGACAGAAAAACAGTAAATCAACAAGTATGTAAACTAACTCTCCCCCTAAGTTAGATACAACAAAAGCAATGTTAACTCATCTTTAAACAAAGCATTCTTGTATGTTTCACATAACACAAAATAAAGACATATAATCAATGAATAACTCATAAATATAAATCAATAAGCAGTGAACACAGGAATCAAGAATCATATATATCAAAATAAATGTATCTCCCCCTAACATGAATAGCCCAAAAATGATATCAAAAGAAAGTATACACAGTGAAGCACCTAGATACAATCTAATATCTCTACTAGCTCCGCAAAAACACAAAAGAAAAAAGAAAAAAGAAAAAAAAAACCTCCCCCTAACTACAAAATCTCCTCTACAAGTGACAAAACTCTACTCCCCCTTTTTGTGACGAAATGCCAAAGGACAATCACATGCCATCATCAAAAGGAGATGGTGAGGGTGAATGACGTAAATGCGCTAAATCGTCTCTCAAAGCACGTAGCTCATCAAGCAAGTCCACCAAAATCTGACCATGAGTCACCTGAACAGTCGTGACAGTCTCCAAGGTATGACGTATATCAAAGTCATCCGTAGGAGGTGGAGGAACATCAGCGGCAGCATCATCACCAACAGGATCAGCAACATCCTCACTAGTAGAACCTGTAGAAGAATAAGGAGGGGCTGCGGTACCAGAAGGCTTAGACCTAGGGTGTTTAGAGCCAGCTCGAAGAAGAGCACCCCTCTGCCTAAGAAAAGATGCACCTATGGGAGCTATAACATGAATGGGCTTAGAGGAAGGGAAATCATCTAGACCAAAATATAACAAAATCCTATGAATAAAATTAGGATGGACAAGAGCATGAGAGGAAGATGAACTCCTATAAACTTCATTCAAAGAACAAAGAAACAAGTGAAGAAAACTGATAGGAGCATCAGTAACAAGAGCATACAAAAATACACACTGCTTAAGAGGAATGGTGTGAAGATGAGAGATGGGACAAATAGAATGACAAAATCCCCAATTCGGATTTATTACAAGCCCTAGAATTTTCAATTTCTCACAAAACCCAAAATTGATCAAATTAAACCATCAAGATCATATTTATATCATGTCCCAACAAAAACCCAATGATCAATTTCACTTAAAATGGTTTGAATCATCAAAAACCCCAAATAGGAATAGGTCCGAAAATTTCTATGAAAAATGCATGAAACATGAAAATAAACTCAAAAGGAAGGGTATAAAGGACTTACCGGCGTTAGAGGAGAAAAACCTTGCAAAAATTTTGGAGGAAAACGACAAAAAATTTGCTGAGTGAGCTTGCCGAGTCGGAGAGAGAGAAAAAGGTTTGAAAACTTTTTGAAAAAGTCAATATCTGAGTTTTAAAAAAAACTGATTCGCAATATTCAATTGATCGAAAATTACATTCGATTGATCGAAATAGTCCGAGACTCCTAAAAAAATTTGAAGCACAATTTCGATCGATCGAAAAATAGACTGGATCGATTGAAACAGATAGAGGCTCACTAATTTTTTGAGAAAAAACACAGTTTTGAAAAAACAAACACATTTTGGGCAGCAAGTCCTCAAAGCATTAAAATTAATGAACAAAATGCATGAGTATGAGATGAAATGCTTTTTCAAAAAACCAAGATTTAAACCCAATTTTTCAAAAATATTTCAACCATTCTCCCTTTAAATTCTCAAGCAACAAATATGTTGTGCATAATAACTCAAGGTATTTTCAAACTTGGTTGGTCAAATCAAAAACACACACAATAACATGCACGAAGTTTAGCAAAGAGTAACTTGTGTAGTGTGTGCAACTAGCAAAAACTTGAGATACATGTGAGGTGATATGTGAATAGAAATCAAACACAAAGTCTACAAAATTCATCACATAGAATTTGAAAAAGACTATCACTAAAAGAGTTACATCATATAACTCTCACATCTCCTAGAACAAAAGCTTGCAATCATGTAAGTTTCTTGATTTGCCTCATATTGTACACACCAATTTTAATTGTTCAGAAGCTTATTAAATAGCCGGGATAATGTACACACCAATTTTAAGCATTTAAAATCGAGGCTACACCTTATGTTCTTTTTGTGCATGTGCTACACTTTCTCGAGCACAAAATTTTACAATATACACTAAGGTGTTCATGATTGGCTAGTGAACAGTGGTGAGATGATTATTTATGCCTTTCTCAAAAGGTTCAAGTCTGATGGTCAAAGGCATGTGACTTCAAGATCAAGACAAGGTGATCAAAAACCATAAACATCTTTCCCACACAACATGCACTACAAGGCTTCAACTAGTAAAGTGCAATAAATAAGCTCATCAAAGCTAAACAAGGTACATAAGACATGTTATGTGAAAATAGTTGACCAACCTTGTTTTCAAAAACAAGAAAAATTATGCCAAACACAATTTTGCTTCCCTTTTTTTTTTAATTATTTTTTTTATTAAAAGAGAAAATATAATAAATCCTAGAATGAAATGCATGAATGTTATGCAATGCAAATCCTAGAACAAAAAAAACACAAAAACCAAAGAACAATGGTCACAAAAGATAGAGCAATGAAGCACAAGGACCATGTCAAAAAGACTCAATTAGATTGAGTCTTTTGCATCCAAAACTTTTTAGATGCACCTCGAGCATTGGAGTTCCTATTCACGTTCGAGTGATTTCCAACTCCAGGATTGGAATAAAGGTTTAAAGCCTTTACCAATTCACCAATGAGTGCCATAGGATCTTGTGCTTGAGGCACAGACACTTTTGGTTTGTTTGCTCTCTTAGCAGCTTGAAGCTTGTAACAGTTAGGATGAATGTGTCCAGACTTTCCACAAAAATGACAAACCTAAGCAGATTTACCATGCATCTTGTCCTTAGATAGGGTAGACTCCTTAGGTTTAGACTCTTTCAGATCAACCCTAATCTTCCTAGATGGTGAAACTTATATGGGTTTGACAACCTTACTCACAGGGGGTTTGACAGTTTCATTCACAACCTCACTCACAGAAGGTTCAAAAGAAGATGAAGGAACAAAGTTTGTGGAATGGGGTGCAGACACAGAGATGCTTTCAACAAAATCTAAACCAGATTTGTCAGAACGATACTTTTGAACACTCAGCATATGATCAAGTTTAGAACTATCAGATCTAGCAACTAATAAATCAAGTTCTAATTTCTTAACCTTATCAATCAAAAGCATATTCTCAGTTTTCACATTGTTTAAAAGTTCATTAGTATCAAACAGTTTAACAAGCAAATTCTTCTTATCAAGCTCAAGAGATTCAATTTTCTTCAGGCCAAGTTCAACATTCATAGCACCCTTTGCAGCAACTTTGCAAAGTTTATTATAGGCCTCTTGAAGATCTGCTTCTTCAGAGAGTTCCCTATTAGAAGGGTTCTCTTCAACAGACACGCTTTCATTGACTACAGCAATAACAGTGAAAGCAATGAAGTTTCCATCCTCGTCACATTCAGACTCATCATCAGAAACTTCATTATCACTAAGGGTTATAGCCATAGCCTTACCCTTAGACCTCAGAAAAGTTGGACATTCAGATTTCACATGACCAAACCCTTGACATCCAAAACACTGAGGACCCAAAGAATTATTGGAAGATTGACCAACTTTTTCTCTAGCTTTTTCAGTGTTGCTAACCTTAGTGGGATCATTCTTCCTAAAATTTCTAAGTTCAGCAGTGTTTGTATTTTTTGCCTTTCTGTTACTATTCCTAAGAAAGTTTCTAAAGTTCTTGGCAAGGTAAGCAATCTCTGTAGCAGAGAGCTCATCATCAAATCCACCAACCTCAACATCATCAACTGACTTAAAAGCCATTGACTTGGATTTACTAGCTCTGAGTAGGTCTAACTCATAGGGCTGAAGAGATCCTACAAGTTCATCAACAGGGATGGAGTCCACATCTTTGCTCTCAGTAATGGCAGTCACTTTAGGTCTAAAGTCTTCAGTTAAAGATCTAAGAATCTTCCTAACAATTTTAGGTTGATCATAGATTTCAGCCAAATTATATGCAGAATTAACAATATCATTCAGCTTAGCATAGAATTCACAAAGGTTTCATCATCAGACATCCTAATGCTTTCAAATTTAGAAGTTAATTGTTGCAATTTATTTATCTTAATTGCCTTTGTGCCTTCATGCACAGTCTGGAGGATATTCCAAGTAGTGTGAGCAATCTCAACATTAGAGATTCTCTTAAATTTCTCCATAGAAACAGCGTTAAAGATAGCATTCATAGCTTTGCTATTGAACGCAGTTGCTTCTTTTTGAGAAGTTTGCTACTCACTCACAGGAGTAGTGGGCTTATCCCATCCGTACTCAACGGAATTCCAAACCTTCTCATCAATGAATTTCAGGAATGCTTTCATCCTTACTTTCAAATAAGCATAGTTATTCCCATCAAAGTGAGGAGGAATAACAAGAGAGTGTCCGTGTTCCATGACAACAGGGGTCAAGGATCAGCTCAGAGATCAAAAGATTTACAACAAAAGAGCAACCCGCTCTGATACCACTTAGGTTTTTAGACCCCTTAAACAACAATTGGATTAACCTAGTTTATTAGCCAAGCGATTAACTTAGTCAAATTATGTAAATCTAGGTTAACACAATCATATAATCATATCAAATATAAAGCAGCAGAAATATAAAGAACACAAAGATATGATCACCCAGGAAAACCAAATCGGTAAAAAACCTAGGGACAATTTAACCTAGCTATCCTCAAGGTAAACTTGAATCCACTATATGAAAGAATTGAAGTTCATACAATAAGACTTACAAGCACCCACGCTCGACTTCCTATTGCTACCCACTAGTAGAACTTACTAACACGACCACATGCAAGCTCTAAATCCACGGACTCCTTCTTTCTTGGATTCTCCACCAGATACAAGCACTCCCGCTTGTGTTTCTTTAAGCTCCTATAGCAGCAACTGAGTTGATCATCAAGATGTTGAAGTTATCTCCTTCTTGACAACCCTAAGTTTATGTGAAGGAAAGCTCCTCAAGGATCTCACAAGAGATTCACACAAATCGCAAATATGAGCAACAATAGCATCAAGAGCAACCTCTAAAATGTGGCTAGGGTTTGCCTTATATACCTAGGGCAAAAATATAAAACCCTAAACGTTTTAATGAAATAGGGCTGAGTTGGAAATCTGCAGAAAAACGCAATCTGGCTGACTTTCGATCGATAGAGCCTAGGCTTCGATTGATCGAGCCTGGCCGAAATGCACAGTAGCTTCTGCATTAGCTCGATTCTAACTTTACATGAATTACAAAAATTTGAGCAAGCCTAAACAAGACTAAACAACCTGTTTTGATCATGGTTTGCCAACATTACATATTAGAGTTCTAAATATATAAAATCCTAAGTCTTTAGTACCTAACAACAGCTAAGCTATCTGTCAAGGTTTATGAAAAACAGATTTTCAGTTATGATTTTTATCCAATCCGTGTGTACATGTTTAGCCTTGATAGGCCAAAAACGAATTGACCCCTTGTGATGAATTAATTGATTAATTAGCCAAGTTTATTAATTAGTCAAATTAACATGCAAACGTGTGGTAGCACAAACAAATCACCAATAACTAAAGTATGTAGCGGAAAATAAATTGACACGGTGATTTGTTTACGAATGGGGAAAACCTACACGGTAAAAAACCCCACCGGATGATTTTAAGGTTACCACTCCTGAAAATTCACTATTATCACATAAGCAATTACAAGTAAAGGAATCCCAGTACCTTATACCAACCTATAATTGAATCCTTACCCCAATACCCAATTGGACTTGTTCTGTAGTGACAATTTCTCCTTTTGATGCACGGCTCCCAAGTACGTGACTAACCAATTGTGCGGATCCCAGTATGTGATTTCAATCACCAACTAGAGAAGGTTGTTGGCTGCAAAGTTCTTCAGTTCATCTACGATGAAGATCAAGAAGATGCTTGGTTACAAAACCCTACGGTGCACAGATACAGCAACTTCTACAAGAATGATGAACTAGGGCAAAACTCTGTCTCCGGTCACAATTTGCTTGAACAAACTTTGCTCAACACTTGTGCAACTTGTGTCCCCTTTGACAGCCCTCAAAATAATCATTTTATATGTCTAGGGTTGTGAGAAAAGAAAGCTCAAACACATAATCATGGATTAGAGTCAAAACAGAACTGAAAATTTGTTTTTCTTAAACCTCGACAGATACCTTATCTGTAGAGCTGTTGTCGAGCCACGGGGCTGAACAACTCTTTAAACCTCGACAGATGGCTAGCTATCGAGCTTTAAAGACAAGCACTTTTTAGCTTGAATCTTGGATAGACTTGCATGGCTTTAACACTTAATCTTGAAACAAAGTTTTTTGAAGTATTAAACACATCCTAGATCTACCCAAATACAAGTAAAGTGCGTTTTGTCAAAGGATTAGCCAATTACATAAAATAGTGACATATGTTCCTAACAAGTGAATCACATATGTCCTGACAATCT
This sequence comes from Quercus aquifolioides, assembly GCA_019022515.1. NCBI lineage: Eukaryota > Viridiplantae > Streptophyta > Magnoliopsida > Fagales > Fagaceae > Quercus > Quercus aquifolioides. Next base: position 508,885 of record JAFHAW010000292.1, read on the forward strand.
CCCCCTTTGGCAACCCGTGACCAAACCACAATAAACAAATGAGCATATGAGAGAAGTCATAAATCTCTCAACTCATATTCACTTATTGAATACAATAAAATCCAAACTTTTGAAAAACTTTGCAAGAAGAGAGTTTATGGCAAGTAGACTTTGACAACTTGTATTTCTGAAACATTTTAAACAAAACTCATCAAGGTATCTTTGTGTGAAACAGAAATAATAGATTGCATACAAGTAATAAGAAGCATGTGTATAAAGAGAGAAAAGAAACAACACATGTAAGGATAGGTGAAAGAAACATACATCAACATATAAAGAAGATAAGTTCAATGTATATCAATAATGGTCACAAGACCCAAAGTACAAGAATAAATGTATCTAAAGTAGAGAAAAGAAAAAGATACAAGTAATCCTCACTACATCCCTCAAAATGCACTCTCCCCTTAACAAAAAATCTCCTATACAAACCCTCCCCCTAAGTATGACTACTCTCATAACCAAAACTACTCCCCCTTTTTGTCACGAGTGACAAAGGGAAGAGTGTCAAGTAGATATCTCGTCATCGCTGGGTGAGCTAGCATCGCCATCATCCTCATCATTAGAATCAGCATCATCAATATCATCAGCATCACTCTCATCTACAGGGGCTGCAGGAGTTGAAGGCATGGTATAACCACCCATCTCAGCCTGATGTCGAGCAATATGTCCAACACAGGTGTTCACCTAACACAACTCATCAATGAGAGTGTCGAGGTAAGCATCCATGTGCTGAAACTGTGCCATGATGTCCTCTAGAGTCACTCCGCTCATAGAAGATGAAGGAGTGGAAGTGGATGGAGCAGAAGGAGATGGAGCCGAAGAGGAGGGAGGAGTTGCTGAATCCGATCGTTGTGACCTAAACTGCACCTCGCTACGTTTAACGGTAGCGGCGTCTATGGCACACATGACAAAAAAGTGATCGAAAGAGGGAAAAAGAATAGAAAAATGGCATAGAATCTGCATGATAGCCGATGGGAAAATGAGCTTATCACGGGTAGCCGTATCCTTAAACACATCTATAATGGAAAGAATAAAATGAGAAGGAAAATCTATAGTGAGGTGCTCTAACAAAGAAAGCAAAAACCGAGTACGAGGCTCTGTGATAGAGTTATAGTGAGAGAGTGGGTGCAAAACAAAAGTCATCACCATGTTCATGAATCTACGACCTTTAGCAAAAGGCCTACATGGTGTAAACTGACGATCACCCCAAACAGAAGGGTGCTTGCAGAAAGTAGACATCATCTCGTCTTTGGACACAGTCCTCAAACGGTCACAACTTGGGTAGTCAGAGTGCTCTACCCTCGGGACACGGAGCATATCAGATACCAACTTTGATGTGACAACAATGCGCGTACCTCGAACGCGAGTATTAAAGAGAGGTACTGAAGAATCAATTCCATGCATGTTGGAGTAAAACTCCTGAATCAATACGGAAGGACAAGTGATCGAGATGTCACACAGTGACTCCCAGCCCCAACTGTGAATGACATCGGGTAGGTCAGTGTCGGCGAAGTCCGCCAAAATGACTCGGCGTTCCGAATGAACACCTCGTCGAGAAAAGTTCTCTGAGAAGTCTTTTCGGGCATCCTCATCACGAAACCGAATAGAAGAAAGGGTCGGATTAGAAGACGAAGATGCCTCAGAACGAAGAGGGTTCCGAGACGGAGCAAACTTACGTTTAGGTGCCATAGACACGACTAACGTAATCAAAAAAGAGAGGGAGAGACAATTAGAAAAGTTCCAAACAGTTCAAATATATAGAAATATACTAAATGTAAGGTACATATGCATGAAAATGCATGAGCATGTGACGTGCAAAGTAAAAAGCATCATGGGCTCAGTCCAATCCAAACCTACCAGCACATAAACAAGTCAACATGTATAACACATAGCTAAATGCATGAAAATACAGTTATAATGCACATGTAATGCAATGCATGAAGTTTTTAAGATTAAATCTTCAAAACCCATCCCAAAAAATTCACAAAAACCTCTTTGATTTTGAAAAACCCCAAATTTTGTAAAAATCCCAAAAACATAGGTTTCAAAGAATGAAATGCATGAAAACAAGGGATTAGAGACTTACCAAGTGAAGAAAAACTTGAATAATCTCGAAAAATGCTAAAGGAAAAGGGTTAAGGGAGAAAGGAGAGTGTTTGGGAGGTGAACAGCCACGGACAAATCGAGAGAGATCGAGAAAATGAAGTCCAGATCGCACAAAACCTATATATAGATCCTGAGTAATTCTCGATAGATAGAGGTGTCAAGAGGTATCGAGATAGGTGTTGAGACAGGTGTCGAGAGAACAGAACATCGACAAATGCAGCTGTCAAGAGGTGTCGAGGAAGAATTCATCAGACACGATTAAAGAAGCTTGATTGATCCACCAGGTGTCGAGAAGCTATCGAGGGTCCAGGAACTTTCTCGATCGATCCACTAGCTGTCGAGACAGCTATCGAGATTGCACAAGAAACAGCTTAAGAGCTCGATAGATAGCCAGGTGTCGAGAGGTGTCGAGGAGGTGTTGAGATTGCTTAAAAGCATTTTTTTAAGAAGGGAAAAAAACACAGATATGAATGCAATCAAACATGCAACTCAACCAAGGATCCAATCAACATTTTAAGCTTTCAAAATCATCTCTTAACAACAAAAATGTTAAGCACATCAATCCCAAAAACTCACACACACACTAAACAAGTCTAACCAATTTTATATTTAAAAAACAAGTCAAGATAGTTTAGTGAGCATACATTAACACATGTAAACCTTGTGATGGCCAAATCACATTGTACCTACACATGTATCAAGAGTAGTAAAGAATATTGTGAGTTGTGTGTGAAAAACATCGCAAGATTGCATAAATGTATACATATTATGATGATTTGAGATATGAGAAAATCACTTTCACTCACACACAATCATAACTGTTTGATGTGGACTATCACCTTCGAGGTACATCCTATAACTCCCATATCTCTTAGAATACATGCTTGCAATCATATTTAAAGCATTTTGATCTTTTTGCTTTTTATTTTTCTTTGCATATTTTTCTTTTTAATAAACATATCATGCATGGGCATATAAGAGAGAGAAAAGAAATACCCAAAGATATTTGACATTCCAATTTTGCTATGCCGAAGCACACAAATGTCATTGACATCACACTTTTGCTATGTCGAAGCATACAGATGTCATATCATGATTGGCAGGCAACAATGTTGAGATGGTTATTTATGCATTTCTCTTAGGATTTTCTAGTCCTTCCCATCAAAAAGAGTGATATGAGTGTTAAGTACAACAGATTACTTAATCTTACTCATCACAAACAAGAGTCACAAAGCTCACTTGCTTAGTTGTGCATAGAGATGCTCATCTAAGCTACAAGAGATACAAAGTTTAGAAAACTTTGTTTCAATGGCCATCCAAGGTACACAAGTACCAATGTACACAAAACACACTGTTTTTGTATTTTTCTGATTTTTTCAATTTTTTTTTTAATTTTTATATAAAAAAAATTTAGCAAAACTGAAAATAAACAAACAAAAACATATTACGCAAAGCAAAGCATAAAACTAGATGCAAATGCATGAGGAAGAAAGAGGAGAGAAAGAGATCAATCCATGGGGATAACACCAATGTTTTGACGAAGGAATTCAAGACGTTTGCTGTCAAGAGGTTTGGTGAACAAGTCAGCCTTCTAATCATCGATGTGAATAAACTTAAGAGTGAGAATACCATCTTCGACAAGCTCCCTAATGAAGTGATGTCAAATTTCTATGTGTTTGGTTCGAGAATGTTAAACCAGATTCTTAAAGATATTGATGGCACTGGTATTGTCACCATAGATGGTGAGATGCTCTTGACAAATACCATAATCATGAAGGAGTTTTTGCATCCAAAGGAGTTAGGTGCAACAGCTACCGGCAACAATGTACTCAGCTTCTGTTGTGGATAAAGAGATGGAGTTCTGCTTTTTGCTCATCTAGGAGACAAGATTGTTACCCACATAAAAATAACCCCTCGATGTACTCTTTCTATCATCAGCATTCCCAGCCCAATTAGCATTAGAATACCCAGTTAAGACATCATTTGTGTCCTTGCTGTACCACACACCGAACTCAGTAGTGGTTTTGACATACTTTGTAATTCTTTTTAAAGCAGTCATATGAGATTCTTTGGGGTTAGCCTGATATCTAGCACACACACCAATACTGTAACTAATGTCAAGTCTACTAGCAGTAAGGTAAAGAAAACTACCTATCATGCTTCTATATAGAAAAGAATCAACACTTTTGCCTAACAAGTCCACAGTGAGTTTAACATTTGGGCTCATAGGGGTTCTTATAGAACTAGCAAATTCCAAACCAAACTTTTTCACAAGATTCTTAGCATATTTAGATTGAGATAGGAATACACCTGAATCTAGTTGACGAATCTTCAATCCAAGGAAGTGAGTCAGCTCTCCAATCATGCTCATCTCGAACTCGACTTGCATGAGTTTTGAGAAGCCATGAGCAAGTTCATCCTTAGTTGACCCAAAGATTATATCATCAACATAGACTTGAGCAACTATCAATTCTCCATCTTCCTTTTTGATGAAGAGAGTCTGATAAGCTTTTCCTGTTGTGAACCCATGTGACACCAGGTATTGTGTGAGCTGATCATACCAAGCACTAGGGGCTAACTTTAAGCCATAAAGTGCCTTCTTGAGATACAACACATGATTCAGAAAATATGGATCAATGAATCCTTTTGGTTGAGCCACATAGACATCTTTTTTGAGTAGCCCATTCAAGAAAGCAGTCTTTACATACATCTGATACAGTTTGAACTTCAAATGGCATGCTAGAGCAAGGAGAATTCTGATGGACTCCATACGACAACTGGGGCAAATGTTTCATCATAGTCTACTCCTTCCATTTATGAGTATCCTTGAGCTACAAGCCGAGCCTTGTTGCAGATGACATTGCCTTCCTCATCAGCCTTATTGCGGAATATCCACTTTATGCTGATGATGTGCTCACCCTTTGGTTTAGGTACTAAAGTCCAGACATCAGTCCTCTGAAACTAAAGCAGTTCATCATGCATTGCTTCGACCTAACTTTCATCCTAAAGAGCTTCCTCAACTTTCGTGGGTTCAACCTGTGACAAATAACAAGAATAAGACACAAAGGTAGCAACACATTTATCAACTATACATTTCCTTAATGTGAGTTCATTCATGTTTCCCACAATAGCTTCTGGAGGATGATTTAATTTAATCTTGGAGGACGGTCCTTTCTCTTCATGAGATTTAGAATCTGGTGAAATGGGTATATCTGTAGAGTCTTCCACAAGACTGGGAGTACTGGGAGTACTTGGAGATACAAGTTCTTGTTCAACAATTTCTTGAACTTCCTTAGGCTCAGGAGGAAGAATTTCATTGGGGAGTTCCTCAATACCTTTCTTAGAACCGGAATCAGAAGACTCATCAATAACAACATTCACTGTCTCCATTACCTTCATAATTCTTTTGTTGTATACCCGATAAGCCTTGCTTATGGAGGAGTGACCCAGAAATATACCTTCATCACTCCGGGAGTCAAACTTTCCCACATTCTCTCTATCCTTGAGGATGAAACAAGTACTTCCAAAGATTTTGAAATACTTCACATTTGACTTCCTTCCTTTCCATAACTCATAAAGAGTCTTTTTGGTACCGGTCTGAAGTACACCCTATTAACCGTATGAAATGCAGTGTTAACGCTTCTCCCCATAAGTTTCTAGCCACATCTTTGTTATGCAACATAGCTCTGGCCATCTCCTGAATAATCCTGTTCTTTCTTTCTACCACACCATTCAGAATTCTAGAGATATACCTGATCTTGTGCAAAAGGGCTCTATATATGAGTTCTCGAATTTTTTACCATGGTCACTTCGAATTCGATCAATCTTTAGCTCTTTTCATTCTGCAGTCTTGTACACAAAGCTTAAATGTGCTCAAGAGCATCAGACTTGGATCGTAGGAGAATGACCTAAGCGTACCTAGTGAAGTCGTCTATCACAACCAAAATGTATCTCTTACCACCAAGAGACTTGGTTCTAGTTGGACCCATAAGATCCAAGTGTAGAAGCTCCAATAGCCTAGATGTAGCTGATGTCTTACTGCTTGGATGCTTAGCTTTCGCCTGTTTCCTAAGCTGACATGGTCCATACACCACATTGCTCATTCTACTGAGCTTTGATATCCCTAAGACTGATTCATGCTTAGATACAATAGAAAGATGTTTGTAACTAGCATGTCCCATCTGTTGATGCCATAGATCTTCATTTAGCAAATGAATGCTTTTGCACACAATATCAGCATCAGGAACCAATCCATAATAGTTGTCTAAAGTGCGAACACCACTTATGAGTTTCTTTCCAAACTCATGCATGACAAGACACTTTCCCTTTGAGAATAGTACCATGAAGTCTTGATTTGTGACTTGCTTTCCAGACTTATGCTTAACAGGTTCACTCTTAGACCTTCTACATAAAGAACATTTGCAATGTCTGGCAGTCCAGATAGAGAGATGATTCGTTTCCCTTTAATTTGTGACTTGCTTCCATCACCAAAAGTGACATTGCCACCTTTCTTAGACTCAAAAACCTTCAAGAGAGATCGGTCTCCAGTCATGTGTTTTGAGAAACCGCTGTCAACGTACCACAAACATGTGTCCATAACTTTAAATACAGACTTCATCATAAAACACACTTCGTGCTTAGATGACATATCAGTGGGAACGGTACTTTCTCTCATCTGCCTTTTACAAGCTAAGCCTTTAATTTTTACTCTTCTCAAACGAACTCCTTTGCACATTTTCATTTTGAGACTGCCTAGTTTCTTCTTAGTTAAACTAAGATCTTTTCCAACAGTCATTATAAGAAAATTCAAATAACTTTTAGACTTGTATTTTTTAAAACACTCAAACAAATAGAGATTAGAAAAATAAGATGTGTTTGAAAACAAAGATCTCTTCAAGCCGGTTACAGCCATGACAACAGGGGTCAATGGATCAACACAGCAAAGATTAAACCTAATCAGAGTGTGCCTGCTTTGATACCACTTGATAGGCCAAAAACGAATTGACCCATTGTGATGAATTAATTGATTAATTAGCCAAGTTTATTAATTAATCAAATTAACATGCAAACGCATGGTAGCACAAGAAAATCACCAATAACTAAAGTATGTAGTGGAAAATAAATTGATGCGGTGATTTGTTTACGAATGGGGAAAACCTACATAGCAAAAGACCCCACCGGGTGATTTTAAGGTCACCACTCTTGAAACTCTACTATTATCACAACAAGTGATTACAAGTAAAGGAATCCCAGTACTTTATTCCAACCTACAGTTGAACCCTTACCCCAATACCTAATTGGACTTGTTCTGTAGTGACAATTTCTCCTTTTGATGCACGGCTCCCAAGTATGTGACTAACCAATTGCGTGGATCTCAGTACGTGACTTCAATCACCAACTAGAGAAGGTTATTGGCTGCAAAGTTCTTCAGTTCATCCACGATGAAGATCCAGAAGATGCTTGGTTACAAAACCCTACGGTGCACAAACACAGCAACTTCTACAAGAATGATGAACTAGGGTAAAACTCTATCTCCGGTTACAATTTGCTTGAACAAACTTTGCTCAACACTTGTGCAACTTGTGTCCCCTTTGATGGCCCTTAAAATAATCCTTTTATATGTCTAGGGTTGTGAGAAAAGAAAGCCTAAACACATAATCACGGATTAGAGTCAAAACAAAACTAAAAATCTATTTTTCTTAAACCTCGACAGATACCCTATCTATCGAGCTATTGTCGAGCCACGGGGCTGAACAGCTCTTTAAACCTCAATAGATGGCTAGCTGTCGAGCTTTAATGATAGGCACTTTTCATCTTGAATCTTGAACAGACTTGCATGGCTTCAACACTTGATCTTGAAACAGAGTTTCTTGAAGTATTAGACACATCCTAGATCTACCCAAATACAAGTAAAGTGCGTTTTGTCAAAGGATTAGCCAATTACATAAAATAGTGACATATGTTCCTAATAAATGAATCACATATGTCCTAACAAGACTTTCTTTTCTCACATCCCTAAACATATATAAGGATTATTTTAAGGGCCGTCAAAGTTTGCACGAGTGTAGAGCAAAGTTTTGTTCATGCAAATTGTGACCTGAGACAGAATTTGTCCTAGTTCATCTTTCTCTTTAAGAAGCTACTGTGTTTGTACATCGTAGGGTTTTGTAACCAAGGAGCTTCTTGATCTTCATCGTGTGATGAATTGAAGAAATTTGCAGCCAACATCTTTCTCAAAGTTGGTGGTGAGTCACGTACTTGGATTCATGCAAAGGAGTAAGCCGCGTACTGGGATCTGCGCATCGATTGGTTTGTCACGTACTGGGAGCCGTGCATTGAAAAGGAGAGATTGTCACTACAAAACAAGTCTAATTGGGTATTGGGGTAAGGGTTCAACTATAGGTTGGTATTACGTACTGGGATTCCTTTTACTTGTAATCGCTTGTTTTGATAATAGTGGATTCTCGGAAGTGGTGACCTTAAATTCACTCGGTGGGGTTTTGCCTTGGTGGTTTTTCCCATTCGTAAACAAATCACCTGTTTCAAATTCAATTTCCACTGCATTTAGTTATTTGGTGATTTGTTTGTGCGACCACGCTTATTGCATGTAATTGAATCTAATTAATTTACTTGGCTTAATTAATTGATTTAATTTACCTAAGGGGTCAATACATTGTTGACCTATCATATATAAATTAACTTAGAACAACAAAAACACAAATTATGAAAGAACCAAATCAAGGAAAAGCCATGAAGAGAGACTCACCTTGCTATGGAACACAAACTTGATTGATATTTAACCGGCCCTTCAGTACCTACACAACAAGATTCAATGAGATATCAAGGTAAATAGAAGACTTCAATAGTTTATAGGTAATCACAACTCAAAAACAAGATTAGTTTTAAAAAGGTTTTAAGAAATCCAATTGAAAAGTTTCTGCCTTAAAACTAACTAAATAGTGGTTTTTTTATTTTATTTTTTTATGGTTAAAAAGCGTGCTCAAGTTTGTGTGTGAGTTTAGAGAAGATGAAAAATAGTTTTTAGAGAAGATGGAGGAAAAAATCGACTCTCCCTAGCTAGGGTTTGAGTTTGAAGGCATAAGGATGTATTTATATGTTTAAACTAGGGTTTTCAGGCTTATTTTTAGGGTTTTGGATGTTCCAAAGGGTCAAAGGGCTGGGCCCCATCAAAGAGGGAATCTTTGGGCCCTAAAAATTGAAGTTCTGAGGTTCTGGAATGAGCCTTGTGTATGTAGGTTTGTGTATGCATACGCAGGTTTGTGCATGTGTACACATGAAGTTTCATGCGTACGCACAGCCTGATGGTCAGACTTCAAACGATCATAACACACTCAATTTAAGTCTAAGTTAGGAAAATTTTGTGTTTAAATTGAAACCCATGATGTCTACTTTCTAATGCAACAAATCTCACTCAAAAATCTTTGTAGATCAAAAGTTATGGTCCAAAAAATGAGCAAAGGTCATTTTTCAACATCATTTTCAAATTGATTTAAGCATTTTTGAGTTGTGATTACTTCCAAACTATCAAAATAACTTCAATTAGCTTTTGTAGACATGTCAAGCTCATCATTGGGACCAGGAACTAAAGTTTATTAACCGGGTACAAAATGAGGTGTCTATAGATGCCCTTCTTTTGGCTATACTTGGTCGCAAGTGTAGTTAAAAGCCTAAAGAGACAAACCATTTTGTAGGTTAATAAACTTTAAGTCCACACACACACAACACAAACATGCAAACATGTAAGCAAACAAGCAAACATGGGGCGTGGGTGCAAAATCCAATCGCTGGATTCTATGAGTCCCTATTCTCTTTGGTTCGTTATGTAGAACATTGGGTAAAGGGGAAAACAAACAAAAGCAGGTACTATCTCAAGCCAAAAAGAAAACTCATCACATTATCATACCATGTTATCATCACATCAATGACACATCATGAACACAACAAGAATGGTGACTATTCTGAGCCAACAGAAAAAACACATCAACACATCATAAACACTACATCAATGGCTACTATCCTAAGCCAAAAGAAACACATCAACACATCGTAAACACATCATCACTAGCTACTATATTAAGCCAAAAAAAAATACATCGACTTCAAACACCAAATAGAAGGAAGGGTTGGCTGCAAAATTCTTCAGTTCATCCTACACGATGAAGATCAAGAAGATGCTCGGTCACAAAACCCAAAGATGCACATACACAGCAACTTCTTCAGAAGAGATGAACAAGGGCAAAACTTTGTCTTCGGTTACAAATTGCTTGAATAGAGTTTGCTCAATGCTTGTGCAACTTGTATCTCTGTTGACGGCCCTTAAAACAATCATTTTATATGTCTAGGGTTAGCAGAAAAGAAGGCCCAAAGACACATTCACGGATCCCAAGAAATCAGATCATAATTCTGATTTTTATAAACCTCGATAGATAGAAGCTGTCGAGAAGCTGTTGAGTAGGTGCTGAGACATGGGGCTGAAACAGCTTACTGAAGCTCGATAGATGCAGTTGTCGATCTAGCTGTCGAGCTTTAATGAACTTGCACTTTCAGCTTGTTTTCTTAGACAGACTTGAAGGCTTCAATACTTGATCTTGAAACACGGTTTCTTGAAGTATTTCAACACATCCTAAATCTACCCAATTACAAGTAAAGTGCGTGATAAGTGTAATTTTTACATGATTTTTATTATCCTCTTATTTATTAAAATTGTTAGTTTTCCTTTATTTGTTTTGATTTGATTTGATTTTTTTTTTTATATTTATCTATTCATTTGTGCTTTGAAGGAATGAGAAGAGCAAGGAATCAAAGGAATTTTGTACAAAATCCAAGTCCAATTCGGATTAGGATTCCAGCCTGCACATCAGTTAGTATTTTCAGCATAACTTTGGGCTCAGATATTCAATCGAGATGATTCAAGTTGGGCTGGAAAGTTAACTTAAAGGGCTACAACTGTTTAGTTTACCAAAAGTCAGAATTCCGACGTTAAATGGGCCAAAATCGTCGGTTAAGTGAAGCCTAAAAATCTGGGATTTTCTCCAAACGGGAATAGGATTCCTTGACCTATTTAAAGGCTCTTTAGGGTAAAAAGAAAAGAGAGAAAACCTGAGAGGAAAAGGGGGCTGCCGCATTGAAGATTTTGCTTTTAGGAGTCTTTCTGAAGAGGAGGATCTGAGGACAAAGGTGAGAGCTTCATGTTGATCAACCATCAGATGAAAGACATAAGTTTTATTTGTTTTCTTTTCAGTTTTATTATGAACTAAATTTTATTTTCTAGAGCGTTGATGTAGTCTAGCAATGAACACACAATTTATATTCTGAGTTATTTTATTTTTAATATTTCCATGATTGAGTATTTAATTCTTATTCTTAATGCTTACTATTTTTTACGAATTATGGTTTGATCAATTGAATTACAATGAGACCGAGAGGTGATTTGTTATTTTAGTTCTAGAATTAAACACCATTAGTTGAGCGAAAGTAGAGATGCTTTACCGCGACTAGTGTGATTTTTCAAAAAATTCAAAGTACATAATGAGTCTCCAATTAATTAAATTCACATAGAGATATGGAATTGTTAGTTGAAGATATTTTTAATATTATTCGAGAGAAGATATTGAATACTTAAGGAATTTTTAATCATCAACGGGAGATTATTAGAATTTAATAATTAGGAAGAATAAATTGTGTGGGATTTGTTAGGTGAAATCAACTGCTCTAGATCCATTCTTATCATATTTTTACACTTTTAGATTTTACGCTTTGGTAATTTTTTATTCATAGATTTTTTTTTATTAAATAGTTTAATTTAATTCAAATAGTAGAACGTTCCATCTATTTTCGATTTTCCAAATAGTACTTAATTTAGTAAATTTCGGTATTCAATAACATAGTTAATCCCTGTGGGTTCGACATTCGTTTTCTAAAAACACTTTACTACTTGTTACGATTCTGTGCGCTTGCAGATTATTTTACGCGAACAGTGCGTTTTGTCAAAGGATTAGCCAATTACATAAAAGTATGACATATGTTCTTAACATGTAAACCACATATGTCCTAACTGGTTGTTTAACCACATGAAATATGTTTAACTCCAAAGTCATGGAACCAAAAGTAAGTTGCATCCTACCATTCCTGCAATTAATTAAAGCATTAGCTTTGGTAAGAAAAGGTCTACCCAAAATAATAGGGGTATGAACACTAGGATGTAAAACAAGTTGGTAATCTAGAATAATAAAGCAACTGGATAATAAAATTGTTCAATTTTCACCAACACATCCTCAACAATCCCCTTTGGCTCCCTTACAGAGTGGTCAGCCAACTATAAAGTTACTGAAGTAGGTTTTAACTCACCAAGTCCAAGTTTTTGACATACATTGAAAAGGATAAAATTAACACTTGCCCCAAGATCTAACAATACATGCTCCATGATGTAATCTCCAATAGTACAAGAGATTGTAGGATAACCTGGATCCTTACACTTTGGTGGGGTTTTATGTTGGATAACTGCACTTACCTGTTCTATTAGGAATGTGGTCTTCTTCACATGACACTTTCTCTTGATGGTGCATAGGTCCTTTATTACCTTGGCATATGCAGGCACTTGCTTGATAACATGCAATAATGGAAAATTTATATTGACTTAATGCAAATGCTCTAATATCTCAGATGTGGTGTCTAATTTCTTAGGTAATTTTAAGGCTTGTGGAAATGGTGGAGGGATTGGGCATTGTTCAATGTCATCAAGCCCAAGTGACTTAGTTTCATCCTTTTTTTTTTCAACTAGGGTCTCCTTAGATTTCTTAATTACTAAAGGAGAACCTTTATTAATCTCTTTACCACTCCTCAAAATGGACACAGCTTTTACTTCCTCATATTTATCCTTAGAGCCAATTTTTAGATTTTGATTGATGGGATTGGGTTGAGTTTGGGAAGGAAGCTTCCCTCTCTTTGTCCCACTCAATGAATTTGTAAGCCTAGTTATATGACTCTTGGTCTCTCTTACCTCTTCATCTAGCCTAGTGAGCATGGATTCAAATTTTTGATTTTGCTCACTTTGCCTTTGAATGAAAGTACTAAGTGCATCCTCCAAGGAAGATCTAGATGATGATGATGCATGTGGTGAATTAAAATTCCTTGAAGCAGGAGGATTCAACATATTGTCACTCTTATAACTCAAATACGGATGGTTTCACATATTGTCACTCTTGTTCTTCTGGCACATTTAAGAATGATGAAAGTGATGCACATTCATTTGTAGCATGGTTTATCTTATGACAGATTTTACATGCCTCCATTGGGTCCTCTCTAAAGGTAGCACTAACACTCTTACTTCCTTTCATTTTGAGCGCCTTGATTTCTTTAGTTAACATGCTGATTTTTGCACTCATGTTATCATTTCCCTTAACTTGAAAACACTTCCACTAGTCCTATCAGTGGAGTCCATAGGGCTAGGTCTAGTCCATGTGTTAGAGTTTTCAGCTATCTCATCGAGATAATCCATTGCATCTTCGGGTTACTTTTGTAAAAAGTCCAATCCGCGTGAGAGTTGAACAAATTGTCAGTCCCTAGGTGTAAGTCGTTCATAAAAATAGCTAACCAACCTCTAGTCTTGATACCCATAAGTTGGATAGAAATTTAAAAGATCTTTGTACCTTTACCAAGCTTGGTATAAGGTCTCATTCTCTCCTTGGACAAAACTACCTATCCTTCTTTTTACTTGCTGGACTTTGTGGGGAGGAAATTATAAAATAAAAATAAAAAACTCTTGGGCCATCTCCCCCCAATTACCTATAGACCTAGGTTTCAAGGTGTAAAGCCAACTTCTCTTAAGAGAAAAAGGAAAGAAATGTAACTTAGCAGTCTCAATAACATTTTGTGCATAGAAACTACTAATTGCCTCTTCAAAAGCTCTAACATGGACATAAGGATTTTCATTTTCTTGTCCCCTAAAGTCAGGAAGTATTTGCCAATAAACCTTGTTTCAATTCTACATGTGGTGCATTAGGTGGAAACATGAAGCATGAAGGAATAGAATTTTGTGTGGGATGCAACAGTTCATACATAGTTCTTCTATTCTCCTCATGATTATTATGTGTTTCATCACCCATGATTGGTGAAGAAGGTGAAGGTGTGTCAAAAGATTACCAAAGTAAGTTTAAAAAATTTCTAATTTGCCTCTCTTGTTTCTAACCCAAATGCTCATGCAATAGTGAATGCACAATCAAATCAAATCAAATTTAAAATTTAAAAAAAGAAAAAGAAAAAAGAAAACGAAAAATGGAATGAAATTACCAATAGAAGAATTTCCACCTGTTATGCTTTGCTCCATTTTTTTAATTATTTTTTTTCCTCCGAATACACAGTAGGTCCTCGGCAATGGTGCCAAAATTGCTTACTCACTCCCAAGTGCAGGAGATCATAGCAATATAATTCTTGGAGTACCAAGGTCGAACCACAAGGAGCAGGGTAAATTCAAAGACAATATAATTAAACAAAAAATTGGGTGAAGAAGAAAAGTACTTTTGCTTGGTGATTGTTAACAAGAATAATAATAAAAACTGATTTAAATCAATAATATAAATACCAAGGCATTAGGGCGTTTCCCTATATCGATATGAAATTCTTTGTGATCTAAGAAAATATCTATTTCATAATTGATTTTTCTTACACAATTAAAAACTTATGATTTGGTTGAACTGAGACAATTCTAGAACATATGATAACCAAGATTAATAATACAGTTAGAATAGTTTTCATAAAAACTCATTCACCTTAAAACATGATTTCTATTTGAAACTATTAGAAATTCATCTAAACAATAAGAAATACATGATTGAACTTATTGAAAGCATGAAAGAGCTAATACATCAAAAGAAATATAAATGAACAATCAAATATGTTATTGTCTAAAATCTTAGAAAGAATCACATTGAATATTCATATCGTATAGAAGAAACATAACCCCTAGCCCTAGCAAAAAGTTTAAGCTGCCATTAGAGAAAGGAAAATACAAGGTTTTTTTCTCCAAAATTCATTCTGCTTAGCCTCCATTCAAAACCCTAACAACAAAGTGTCCGAAGAAAATAAAACTTTTACTATTTTAATTTTCGTCCGAATTTACAACAGTAAATTATGAGTTAATTTCGGCCCTTAAAAGTTAAAACTGAAAAGTTGTAGATATTTCAGTCAAAGTTCCAAACCTTTTGAACTTACGTCAATTGGATTTTTGGGGAGAGAGATATGCCCAAAATATTGATCAGTGCTTAAAGCTTATTTTTCCTTTTTAGATTCTGCCTCTTTGATTTCTTTCCTTATTTGAAGCTTCCAAACATGGTAAACAATCCAAGCACTCCAGTAGCACCTCCTTAGACATTTAAGCTTGGTCCTTTAGCTCATTTCTAGTGGATGAGTTTACTCCCTTGAGGGTTTGCAGTGACTCTACCTACAAAAATCAAAGATTTCCTGAAAATTCTTGCAACAAATGTTAGTCTGCTTTTATTATTATATCATACAAATGAATTTTCAATTCTGAGTTGGGACACTGTTCATCATATTAAAGAGTTTTCACTAGCTTCACTTTTGGAGTGTGTGTGTACATAGCCCATCCAATCGAACTGGCTTTTCCAAACATGCACAGACCAAGAATAATCCAGATTAGAGCCTTTACTCCAAAACCTCTCCTAAGTCATCAACACTCTGAAAGGACACGCATAGAAGTAATGAATTTTTTCTCTCTCTCTTCAAATCACATGTGAACAAAAAGGAAAGAAGAATTTTTAAGAATATCACATGTGTATACAAAAATAGCCACTAAAACAATGGAAAAAGATCTCTTGGAAAGGATGTTGAACTCCTAGAAACATGAGGTTAATACCATTCTCATCCCTAGTTTTTATCCTAAACACATACCAACCATGCACCTTTAGGATCAAGTAGAACTTTAAGCTCAGTAGTCGTATAATCTTATGGCTAGGTAAAGGCAAAACTGCTCTCTTTGAAATATGAGGTATATGAATCAAATGTAGAGAATTCAAGCCAAACCCAACTCATAGTAGTAAGAACCAACTTGAATCAAAACAACATTTACTCAACCATATAACTCTTCTGAAATACATGAAAGATGTGTTAGACACCAACGATTTATTGATTAATTATGTATGTCTTCTCTTTCTTTCTTTTTTCTTTTTTTTTCTTTTTTGATCTTTCTTTTCTCTCTCTCCTTTTTTTTTTTTTTTTTTTTTTCCTTTCTTCTTCTTTTTTTTTTTTGATTTTTTGATTTTTGATTTTTTATTTTGAAGAAAAGAGAGACAATTGTGGTATCTAAATGCATCAAATGCTCAAAACTTGAATCCCTAAGAGAATACCCATAAATAAAGGAAAGGAAGATAAGGAGGAAGAGGATATGGTTTTAACTTAATTGAAGAAGACTCAAGCTCATGTATCAATATGGGGTTTGCTTATGGCTTCTCACAAGTATCTTTTTGCTCTCTCGAATGCTTTGAATGGGAAAGAGGTGGCTGTAGAAACTACACCATAAGAAATGCTATCTCTCATGGGAGTAGAGGCTCTATCTCACCCTTTACTTGCCTTTTCCAACGAGGACCTTCCTCCCAAAGGATCCATTCACACTAGACCTTTGAAAATCATCATTGAATGCATGGGTGCCAAAGTTCCAGTGGTGCTTATTGATAATGGATCTGCATTGAATATATGCCTTCTTAAGACTGCTCTTACCATTGGCCTAAATATGGAGACAATCATTCCCTCTCCTTTGATTGTTAGGGCATATGATAACACTTCAAGGAAAGTTATGGGAATATTTAAAGCTCCTTGCAAGATTGGCCCATTGGAAATAGTTGTGGAGTTCCACATCATGGATCACTCCTAACTACAAGCTTTTTTTACGAAGGGCATGGCTTTATCCTATTGGGGCTATTCCCTCTTCTCCACAGCAAAAGACTAAGATCCCATGGAAGGGGGGGATTGATTCTTCTCTCTTCACCAAAAACACAAGGTATTGTTCTTATACCCAATCTTCTTTTCCTTGGTTCTACACTTGGGATTTAGGGTTTAGGGGTGTGGATGGAGCTTTTTTAGCTACCATCCACCCCCCTAACCTTCTAAATCTTTTTCTAGAATTTATCTTGCTCTTGTTGCTTGAATAACATGATTTATTGCTTTCTTCAACATGTTTCTTGCTATATTTGTGTTTCTAGCTTAAATCTCTTTGCTTTTATGCCTTATGCCATGTTTCATGCTTAGATCTACATCCTTGCATGTTCATATGTTTAGATCTACGTGCTTAGGGTTTTATGCCATGTTTTCCTATGTTTTATGCCTCTTTTTGTTCTAGGTTGATGACTAGGGTTACGTGCTCACATGCTTGTATGATGTTGTTGGCTATGCCTTACTTGGATCTATGTGTTTTATGTGTTTATTTCCATGCTATATGGTTAGATCTTTGTCTTCATATGCTTATATGCTTGGATCCATGTTCTTCCATGCCAATCAATTAAGTTTCTACATGTTTACATGCATGTTTCTATGTCTATATGTCTAGATCTACGTTTTCACATGCTTGTGCACTTGGATCTATGTTCTCTACATGCTTTATGCTATCTTCCATGTTCTTGTGCGCTCCATGCCATGTTTGTGTGCCTAGACCTAGGCTATGTCTGTCATGCCATGTGCTATTGGAGCCATTTTGTTCATTTTTATTGCATTTTCTTGTGTTTTGGCCTAATGGTTAGGACCCGATCCATATGCCAAGGCCCACATCAAAGGGTTTGGATCACCCTATTTTCCATGTATATGCTTTCTTGCTTCTATGCTTTATGCTTGTGTTAGCCTTTCTTATTCTAGGCTTTGCCATGCTTGACGCCCTTAGCAGGTTTGTGGTTGTATGGTTACATCCGATGTCCATGAGGCCTTGTTTGGATGTAACCATTTAGGATGCATCACCATGATGCCGAATGCTTGGTGCATACCTTTTCCCTTTTCCGCTCCGTGCAATGATATGCTTACCATGCTTGTTTGTGCCACCTGTTGGCTTTATATGCATTTTTACATGCTTGCTTACATGTCCATGCATGAGTCTTGCTTGCTAGTGTGTCGCCCATACATCAACACAATGAAGCTATGGACACCCGATCCAAACCTACATTTGTCCCTTGCGGACACCACCTTTTGTTTGCTTGCTTTCTTGTTTGCCTTTTTGCTTGTTTGCTTGCTATCTTGCTTGTTTGCCTTATTGCTTGTTTGCTCGTATCCTTGCTTCTTTGCTTACCATGCTTATCTACTTTATGCATTTTCATATGCTCTTTGCATCTTTTCCTTCAATTGCTTGTCTGTTGGTTTCTTGTCTTTGCCTTTGCATGTACACACATGGAGCGAGGACGCTTGGAGCTAGGGCACAGTCTCTTAGGCACAAGCAAAAAGGGCACGGATGCAAGCATGTGGTTGAGCCTAGCAACAATGTTCAGTAGATTTAGGAGTTTAGCCTTTCCCTTTGGTTATGTACTCTGTTAAACCCCTTCCTTCCTTCTCCCTTTCTCTCTTAGCTGGTTTGTATTAGGTATATCATGCCATGTACCATTCGTCCTCATTTCTAGAGTATGGCGACCCCTGCTTATTTTCCTACACCTATATTTTAGACCATGCTCTAGGGATGTAGGCATTTGCTTTCCTTCTTTGTGTGCTTGCATTGTGCATGATGCATATATATATATACTTGCTCGCCCCTTCCGGTGTGATTGTCACAGTCCGTGTCACCTAAGTCAAAGCGATGCCTAATTTTCACTGCGAAAGTAAGGTGACATGTTGCCGGATTTTTGTCGTGGAAATCTAGTACTTTGCTCGAACGACTTAGGAGAGCATAGATTGGGACCACACCCTTTCAAAAGCCAAACCTCAAAGCCCCCATGCATGCAAAGCCCTGAAAGCCAATGCCAAAATCATGTTTTTTTACTACCAATCTCTGAAAATTAAGGTTTTATCAAAACGAATGACTATCCTTGGATAGGCGTTATGGGGTCCTTAACACCTTCCCCTCACATAACCAAACTTCCAAACTCAAGAATCAAGTTTTTTTGCCATCCACATTAGATTAGGAAAACTGCCATTTTTGTTAACCTAGGATTGGTAATAAAATCAACTAGAAACTGGTGACCAATCACACTTTAGAAAAACCCAATGATTGGTGGTGACTCCACTTACCTTTGGTAATCCCTTAAAATTTGGCCCAGATTCCTGCCATAACGCCAAAAGTAGATCTACCTTCCTCCACCGAGAGAGAGAGAGAGAGAGAAAGAGAGAGCACCGAAGCTCCACGCGAACAACACCATTATTGAGAGGGGCCTCCAACGGGGCCCGCACGCGCGGGAGCTGTCACCATAGCGGGTGGTCAAATGAAGGCCCATGGCAGTTTTTCCGCCCCAATCGAGGCTGGGCGTTGACATGGTGAAAATCACAGGGAGTCACAATCATCTCCCTCCCAGCAATATGGAAGGTCTAGGTAGTGTCCCACCACCTCTTCGCAAGAGATTGCACCAGGATGGTGCTCGCCAACCTTTCTAGCAGAAGACAATAATGGGCTCGAAGCCCATAGCATGACTGTGAGCCTTCGTTGCCTTGGCCAGAATCCCTGTACCACTCAGCCACGCTATTAGTGCTACCCCTACCAGAGTACGAGGACATAGCCTACAAAAGAAGTATGGTGATGTTAGATTCACAATTTTGATCAAGGAACAACAAAAAGAGAGTTTTAGATTTCCAATGAGGTGTAAAGTAGTGTTAGAATCACACTCAGATACATAAAATAATGAAAGGTGGGGGTGTTAAATTTGCAATTGGATGAGAAACAGATGAAAAAGGAGTTCAAAATGGTAAAGATAGGGTTTCTGCTTGGTGGCATGTGTGCGTGAACCCAAGTTTACGTATGTAGACATTGAGCACGCGTACGCAGGTTGAAGCCCATGTACGCATACTCTCAAGAACAAGCCTGTCTACACATGAAGAGAAGTTGCGTATGCATGAGCCATGTATGTTGGCTTAAGACAGACAAGTGTTCTTCGACATTTTCAAGCATATCTCGAACAAAATTCATCCTAAGCATGTTCCTAACCCTCCTAAGGTGTCAGGTTTTCATCTATACCCATCCCACAGCAAAATCCAAGCATTTACAAGTCCAAAAATAGATTAAAATGTAAGATTAGAGGAAAACTTGAAGATGAGAAAAAAAATGAAAAACTCACCAATCTAGCCCGAGCATTTTCTAAAAGATGATCTTCCAGCTGGTATATCAATGGAGGGGGTTCCATTAGCCTCACTGCTCCACTCCAACAAGTGAGGCTGATAGCATCACTTGAGAGCATGTAGGAGGTCTTTTTGGACTTGGGTACCATGGAGGAGATGAGGAAGTTTAGGGAGGGAGAGAGTTTCAGAGAGAATGAGAGAGGAGAAGTTAGATTGTGAAAGGAGGAGAGAGAGAGGATAGATTGTGAAAGGAGGAGAGAGAGGATAGAGGCTTTTGTAGAGAGAAATAAGAAGTTGAAGAGTTAGAGAGAATATGAAGAGGTGAGAAAGATGAAGAAAAAAAAGGTTGGTAACCATTGAGGAAAAATGAAGGGACAGGAACACACTTAGTGACTAAACTACATATAGTTTGGCCATAAACAAAATCCCTTAAAATCCCCAATGGGTTCCTAGAAGGTAGGAAGTGCAAAAGAAAAATTAAAGAGCATGTCAAAATGACTTGAATACACTCAATTGGGTAAAAGACACAAAAACCACACAAGCATCCACATCAGATTGAAAGCATCAAGAGCATCCCACAATGGACCATAAGTCACCAAAAGAACTCCCTCGTGAGTTCAAATTTTCAAACATATCCTCAGTAAAGTACAATACCATGAAAGGACTCCCCCATGGGTCCAAGGCACAATGGAAAACTCCTCGTGAGTTATGAAGAGATAATCCCCGTGAAGTTGATGAAACCCCCTCATGGGTAGAGTCAACACAAGTTCCTAGTGAGCTATGAAGAAAAAGAAAATCTTACACAGTTGATCACATATCTTTAAAGACTTCCTCGTAGGTCAGAGTCACCACCAAACTTCTCCGCAAGTTCTTTTTCCCCAATAATGAGGCTCCCTCGAGGGTCACCAAAGCTTCAAGAAGATTATACTTCCTAGTGATATCCCCTTTATCATCCCCAATGGACCATTTGTTGGGTTTATGCCCTAAAATCCAATTTAATGGCATGTCATAAATAATTAAATTGTTTAATTATATAAGACTATTTATAAAAGAACTAATGGGACATTATCATAGTCCTTGAGATGCATTGTATGTGATTTTTGTGATTTAGTATATATCACAAGTTCCTTGTAAACTCAAAATATAGTTCATAGTCAATGATGAAATTGGGCGTTTCATCTGCAAAGACTATAACACATCAACTAAGATTGTTTGTCTTGATCACGAAAGTGGAGACTTCTAGTTGATGTGTTGATGTGTTTTAAGTGTTAGGACATATTGAACTAGACCGCTGTTTAGATTAATTATTCAATCAATATCTGTCACCTGAAGAATTAATCTCATGACTTCTAATTTCATGGACTCTCAATCTTGAGAGGATAGTGAACTCAATCATTAAATGTAGGTTACTTTGATATATTAGGAGTGAGATCTAATATTGACGGTCAAAACCTCAATATGTTGGGTAACCACACGTAGTATTGAGGGAACACATATTCTCAAGATGGAATCCATAATCTCTTTTTATAGAGACGAAATATCCCCTTGAGATAAGTTTAATGGGAACTGGTTATTCAGGGCGCCCACTATAGTAAGGAGTTACTAAAGTTTATATTTATTGAAACTGTATTTCAATAAATGTGAATAACTAAAAGATTAGACTAGGTACTCAAGGATAAAATAGTTGTTTACAAAGTGACAGTTCATTATGACTTTGTTCACTATGGATATTTCATAGAGGGGTCAAATGATATCATTAGTCTTGGGATATAATTTATTAATAAGGCCTAGAGTGCAATTATATTTATATAGTGGTATTAAATATAATTAATGGTAACTTTGTACTTGTCAAGAGTTAATAGATAAGCCCAAGGCCCATTAGAGTTAGAGTCTTATTTGTTCCCTTTGGTCCCATCTCAAGCCACAAACTAAAGCCCAATTGGGCAGGCCCAAAAGGCTAACCCAATTAGCTAATCAGTTATACTTATAAGGAGAGAAACATATAGTTTTTTCAGAAATATGGAAATGGTGTGTATGTGAGTGTAAGCCACTCTCTTATTCTCCCTTGATCACATACGTGTAAACTGATTGAGAGACCACACTTCTCGGACACCATGTGGAATTGGGATGTTGATTAGAGGTATTCTTAAGGCTTGTTTTGGAATTTCACTACATCAAGTTATGCTTTCTATTCTTTATTCTAGAATTCAAGGTTACATGTTATCTCTCATGAATGAAGTAGATTTGTGTTTGTTGCTTCCACTGTGTGTTTTGTATGAGATGCAAAACTAGTTTTTTCCAACAATTGGTATCAGAGTGGTTTTCAATATCATGCTTGTATAACATGTGATTGAGTTTTAGAATTGAAGAAAAACTGTTTTCTTGGTGTTTTTATTTTCTGCAGTAAAGTTTCTGCATAATTGTGTCTTTGAATCCATATGCTATGTTTTATATATGAGATATATATGTTGGATTCAGTTTTTCAAAGTGGACCATGGTATATCTTTTAGTTACAGTGTCGACTTTACTAGTTTTTGTATTAGTGAGGTACACTGTCAATGTTCATAAAGGATTGATGGTCTGACTTCATTAGGATGAGATTGTATCCTTGATATGATAGTATATATTAATATATGCATGATGTGACTTTGAGAAAGTTAACTACGTATACATTCAAGGATTCTCTTTTCGGTAATGATATAGATTACTGATATTGATCAAATAGTGTGTTAATGCTAGAATTAAAGTTTTTTTTTTTTTTTTTTTTTTGGTTATTGGTTAAAATTCTTTAATGAAATTTATTCCTAATGAGATTAGGATTATGTTTTCAAGGTTTCAAGCATTATTAGGGTTCTTGATAATGATCTTGAAAACCTTAATGTTTGATCTGTGAATCTTCATTCATAAAATCAAAAGGTGTTTTTGATGAAAAATAACAAAAACGTCAAAAACGGTTACCAGAAAATTTTGAGAAAAATTTAGTTTTACGAGTTTTGATTGAACGAATGTTCTTTTCGATTGATCGAAGAGGAATCAAGAACCGATCGATTCAGGCAGAAACTCTATGATGAAATTATTCATTGTCTTGATCGATCGAGAATTCCTTTCGATCGATCAAACAAGATGATAGGCCCAGAATGTATCGACCCCTTATGGTAAATGAACCAATTAATTAGCCAAGTGAATTAATTAGGTTCAATT